>LNAC01001166.1:36633-140009 GCA_002007465.1 Ailurus styani | reverse complement strand
AAAAAAGAACTATTTCAATTGGTCTGCAATTTCCGAGGAGAGAAGAATTTACTTTTATTTCATATTTAAAGTTACAGTTGACTCCCAATAACTACAATTTTTATTATAATAACTAGAAAAATCAGTAGAAACATAAATGAGAATGGCTCCTAAAAAATAAAATCCAGTGTTATTGAATGACCACTCTGTGCAAAACACTTTACATGTGGTATTTCACCTGACTCTGAGGTAGACTGCATCTCTACCTCTAAGATGCAGAAACAGAGGCAAAGAGAATTTATGAAGCCAAACAACCCAGAGACCCTTCACTGATGGCAAGGGTCTCACGCTGCCAGACAGTCTCATGCTGCTGCACATACCATTATAACTCTACTCCTTTCTCCTCTTGTAAGTGACCCAGATAAACTTTTGAAAAAGCAGGCAAGGAGAAAATGTTTCTATGCAAAAAAGTGGCCACATTTAGTACTTCCTTTTAAGTACAGAATTTAACTACTAGGAAACTAAGAAGAACACAATAGCATAACCCACGACCCTGGATTTGCGCTTATCTCTTCACTAGATTGGAGGTATGCCAAATGATCCAACAGCTCTGTGGCTTCAGCACGGGGAAGTAAAAGAGAGGTGGATAGAAAAAGTGAAGGGCAGTTCAGCGGAGGGATGTCTAAAGGAATATCTTGAATGAACTAGCTCTACCATTTCTGAAACCCAATGGTACATCTGTTCCTTGAGTTTAACCCTTCATTTTCTTTGACTTAAAAAGATGTCTGACAGGTCTGGAACTATTTTTAAGGACATGAAAGAACTATAGAGCAGGAGAATCAAAACGTTAGCCTAATTTATCAAAATGTACATTATTCTGTAAGTGTTTCAACACAGACTATATGTATTTGGCATAGAAAGTATTTGCTATTTACCAAATATGAAAAAATCATCCTCAACTGCATATAAATGGTTGATTTGGCATCATACATACTGAACAGGCTACTTATTACTGTCCCATAAGTTCTTAAGGTTCTAGTCCTTTTCTTCAAACTACCTTCTCTCTGCTTTTCAGGTTATAGGTTTCAGCTCTATTCATGTGTGCGTGCGCACACACACACACTAACATTCTAATTAGTACTAAATATTAAATTTTGTCTTTAATTGCATTTTGATGTACACTCTTCTTGCATCCACGTTCTCAGGGGTGTAGAGCTATTCCCCACCCAAAACCGTGTAACACATTTCTAGACTAAACTATGCTGTCTTTCCTAAGGAGCAGTGATTTCATTTATACCTAATCTTTACCCTTTGTCTTTCAAAGCTCAAAATACATCATTACAAGACTAATTTAACATCCATTAATAAAAACTTTTGCTTAAAATGATTTAGTGTTTAGCATTTCTGAAATAAGAGTAACTTTCATTAAAATAATAAAAGCAGACATTCCTTATTAAATATTTTTAATTCCAATTAGAATTTTAAAGTTTTTCCTTGTACTCATTTCCTAATAATTTAATCACAGAAGTGATTACAACAAAGGAAAAATTTGCACTCATCAGAGTAAAAGGAAGAGTTTTTATGTAAACATTTTTTCCTTGCTGAGTTCATTTGATTATCTGAGCTACAGTAGAATAAAAAAATTCCCTTACTTGAATAAAAACCAAAATTTAAAATAAAGAATAAGGACTGCCTAAGTGGCTCAGTTGGTTAAGCGTCTGCCTTCCGCTCAGGTCATGATTCCAGGGGCCTGGGATCGAGCCCCAAATTGGGCTCCCTGCTCAGCAGGAAGCCTGTTCTCCCTCTCCCACTCCCTCTGCTTGTGTTGTCTTTCTCTGTCAATAAATAAAATCTTGAAAGGAAGGAAGGAAGGAATTAAAATTAAAAAGAAAAATTATAAAAACTGAACCCCTATCCAACTACTGCTAAAAGAGAATCAATGCTATAACTGTTAGTGATAAGACACAGGACTAGTAGAGAAAAATAAAACCTATGTTACAAAATTTAATGTGAGTGGATGTTAAGGCTTGTATTTTTTTTTAATTTTTAATTTAATTTTTTTTAGAGTTTTTAAAATTTAACATATAATGTATTATTTGTTTCAGGGGTACAGGTCTGTGATTCATCAGCCTTACACAATACACAGCACTCACCGTAACACATACTCTCCCCCATGTCCATCACCCAGCCACCCCTTCCCTCCAACAGCTTGTATGTTTTTTAATAAAGAAACTTTGTGGGCACCAAAGGTAATTTAATTTTACAGGATCTTCAGACAATTTGTAGCTACTTGTAATATATATATAATTTGTTTTAAAGTTTAATCAAAACTCAATTTAGAGAGGGGCGCCTGGGTGGCTCAGTCAGTTAAGCGTCTGCCTTTGGGTTGGGTTATGGTCCCAGGGCCTTGGGATCAAGCCCCGCATCGGGATCCCTGCTCAGCAGGAAGTCTGCTTCTCTCACCCTCTTCCTCTACCTCTCCCCTTCTTCATGCTCTCTTGCTCTCAAATAAATAAAATTTTTTTAAAAAATCAATTTAGAGAAAGAACACATCCATTTATTCTTCAACACAAAATAGTATTACCTCATTAAATTACTCTGAACAAATTTATTACCATAGTTTAAAAGACTTCCTTATTACTGATTTACGTAGGTTTCTTTGAATTTTAAATATTTTAACTTCCTTTTATTCACTAGGACAATCTACGGGAGTTAACTAAAAAGTTTTATTTCCATACCACATGTTCATAAGATACCTCCTTTTCATTAAATCAGAAAGAGCTGACACACCCTACTTTGTGAGCCTTTCCTGGCTACAAATTTTAAAATTTCCAAAATCAATGCCAACTCAACAGTTCATTTGCCTCTCTCATTTATTTTTTTCTCTAAACACTAATCACAATTAATATGTCATATATTTTATTCATTTTATCCTATTTCTTTTCTGTTTCCCTTATCAGAAGGTAAGCTCCATGAGAGAGGAAAATTTTGTCTTATTATTACTATAACTCAAGCACTAAGACAGTGCTTGACACATAGTAAATAGCTTAATAAATGCTACTAAGTATTTATCAAAGTAAATAAGTAAATCTTTAAAAAAAGAAAAAACTAGTATGATCTATTTGCTCATTTTTGAAAATTAGTCTATCCACCATGCTTTACTTATACTAGTACATAACACTTTGTTTTATATCAATATGCATTATTTTTATTAGACTACTTGGATAGCTTTGTTCTAAATTATTAAAAAGATTAAAGCAGCTTTTGTGCAAGCTTCCCATGGCACAAAGCAAAAAGCGGCACACTAACCTACTACTACCAGGTACTTAATGTTTGTGATTATGATCATATGTTTTAATTTGTCATTCCACCTCACATTTTTGGGCAACTCTATTTTCTAAGAAATAAACAAATCTGATTTTTAAAAAGTCATGTATTCAATATATAAATATTCAATTTTCAAAAAATTAAAACAAAACTGATATATATTAAATTAAGTTATGGAGACAAGAAAATATTGTTGCACTTCGTTATGATTACTCAAGTAATTTAAATACTCTGTACTTCTCTCAGCCTCAAATATGCTAGTAATTAAACCTAGTTGGTTTTCATTCATGAGTTCAACGCAAAAATTTTCCAAGTGGTAAGACTCTGAAGTAATATTAGCAACTATGATTTCAACAACGTATAAAAATTTGTACTTCTTAAAAAATGAAATATATGATACAAATTTTAGGCTATGCCAACACAGCTTTCCAATACTATTATGAATTTAATGTCAAGTTTATGTTGTAAATAATTACTTCATATTCTTAATAAAATAGCAGAAAGCAAAGAAACTTTTATGAAATATCGTTTTGGGGAGATACATGGTGAAATACCTTTTTCAAAGGTTCACGTAATTGAAATTAGAATAAATAGCTAAGGAGTACCAGTCTAAAGAAAAATAACTAATACACATGCTTTTCTTTTCTTCACAAAATAAACTGCTTTGTGTGCTAAAAGATAGTGCCGCTAACATAGCTGTAACAAAAGGGCACTGTCCTTTAGCAATAAAATCAATGACTTTCTAAAAGAGAAACAGAAATAGAACAAAAGATCTAATAAGAACAAAAACAACATAACTTAAACTAGCAGAAGAAATTGGAAGTCTCCTCTTAACAAATACCGTTAGAGAACTTTCATAATTGACCTCTGAACATGAGTGAAATCAGGGAAGAGGTACTATGTGACCAGAGATAAATGGTTTTAAAGTACACAACAGGGCGCCTGGGTGGCTCAGTGGGTTAAAGCCTCTGCTTTCGGCTCAGGTCATGATCCCAGGGTCCTGGGATCCAGGCCCACATCGGGCTCTCTGCTCAGCAGGGAGCCTGCTTCCTCCTCTCTCCTCTCTCTCTGCCTGCCTCTCTGCCTACTTGTAATCTCTCTCTCTGTGTCAAATGAATAAATAAAATCTTTAAAAAAAAATAAAATAAAAAAATAAAGTACACAACAAAAAACAAGTCCTGAAATATATCAATGCAAAAAAAAGGGGGGGGGCAACAATATTTGGAATCTAGTGCACTCAGTAATTAGTCCATCTGGGCTGCTATGACAAAGGACATTTTCAACAACCAATTATATTTCTCGATGAATGAGCTTTAGTCGATAAATAAAAAATAAATGACAAAAAGAAGTCATGCCAAAAACCAGTGTGATAACTAGTCTATTTCCTGTGGGGAGAAGGGAGTTTACTGAAACAGTGCTTACTGGATAAAATAATAAATGAAGTCTTAATAAGAGCATATTTTCTTAAATGGCTCAACAATAAAGTATTTCCATTAAAACCCCCTCTCAATATTTGTGATAGACATAAAACTAGGTAAAAGATTCTTATTTATGTTTGCAATGGTCTGAGTATTTGTGGCCCCTTCCCCCCAAATCCATGTTGAAATACTAATGCCCAATGTGAAAGATACTAGGGTAGAGCCTTAGGAGGTACTTAGGTCATGAGAGTTGGAACCCTCATAGAAGCGATCCCATGGTTAAAGCCTCTGCCTTCAGTTCAGGTCATGATCTCAGGGTCCTGAGATCGAGCCCTCCATCGGGCTCTCTGCTCAGCAGGGAGCCTGCTTCCTCCTCTCTCTCTCTGCCTGCCTCTCTGCCTACTTGTGATCTCTCTCTCTCTGAGTCAAATAAATAAATAAAATTTAAAAAAAAAGAGAGAGAGAGAGAGACCCATGGAGCTCCCTAGCACTTCTGCCAGATGAAGATACAAGAAGTCTTCAACCCAAAGAGGGCTCTCACCTGACCATACTGGCACCCTGATCTTGGACTTCTAGATTCCAAAACTATGAGAAATAAATTTCTGTTGTTTATAAGCCATCCATTCTCTGGTACTTTCTTATAGCAGCCCAAATGGACTAAGACCATGTTCAATCCAGAGGAATCTTTTTAATAATGTTCAGAGTCCACTATGTCAAAAATTAGAGCTTTTTGGTCCCAATTATTATTTTCATCCCCCATAGAGACTCCATCTCTGAAAGTGCTACTGTCCTTTAGTAATTGCATATTTCTGCAAGGCAAAAAGCTATACTATCTTTCAAGTTCAATATTGATAATCACACTGATACTGAAGATCGTCTTATGTTTTCTTTGGATTTTAAAAAAGTGCTTGCAGAGGGTACGTACTATGATGAGTTCTGGGTGTTATATTCAACTAACGAATTATTTAACATTATATCAAAAACTAATGATGTAGTATATCTTGGCTAATTGAATTTAAATTAAAAAAATTAATTTAAAATAAAATTTAAAAAGTACTTTCTATTTAACCACCTCCTATCCCAACTTCCCCACCAAATGAGACAATCAGAAGCTAATTCAGACAAAAATCTTCAAATCCGGTGCCCTTTCTCCCATCTCTTGTTAGAATTCATGGATCTCTGAATCACTGTTCACCTACACAAAGACTATCCTTTTTTCTTTTCCTTGTAGGTTGAGTTAAAAGGCAGGTCTCTACTCTGCTGACACAGTAAGAAACTGCTGTAACCAAGGATATAGATGGGAAAGATAAAGAATGGCTTTTTTTCTCCTAGTTAGGATTATAATAGTTTGTCTTTGATCTTTAGCATACATAGCCTAGGAGTGCCAGGAATCAAATATCCTATCAGGAGTATTAAAGAAGAGCTAAACTTTCTAGAAAAAAAAGAGCAAGGGTAGTAGTAGTAAGCTTTCTCTGTAGACACGACGACGTAGTCATGTGACTGTGGGTATGAACAGAATTGGCTACAGGGACTGGAGAGGCTGTTGCATTCGGAAGGTGAAAAATTATATAAAAGGTCTCTTTCTTAATTTATCTTACTTAAGAATCTAGAGTCAGGGACATCAAGGGGAAATCAGTTATTAAAACCTTAACATCCCTTATATATGAAAAGTAGACTATGACATCTGACAATGTATAAAAATTACCTTTTTCACAGTTTTATCTGGTTCAAGAGCAATATCTGGAATGTTTGCATCCACCATCAGGGAAAACAAGTTCAAAATCAGGTTAGAATACCTAAAGGAGAATGGGAAAGAAAAAAAAAAAGCAATGTGTTAGTTCTACAGTTCTTTCTCCTGTCAAGAATACTCCTAGAAGTAGTTGTACTTGGGTCTTTACGATTACTCCTGCAAAACAGAGAATGTGCCATTGTCATCTGTCTCAATGAAAAGCAAGCCTTAAAGAAGTATCTTATTCAGGGGTGTTGATACAATGCCCTTCTAGGTCCCATACTACGGGATAAACTTTTGGAGTAGCCATCTAGTGCCATTCTTTTCATTCTTACAGAAGGATATTCTTTTTAGGAGAAATCGAAGGAGAATCTACTTTATACCTAATTAGCATTTACTAAACACTGAAGATCTGTCTTTGCTAGATGATGTCAAGAATCTGCTACCTTAAGACTACCTCAGTGTGTCATGGCTAAAGGAATGAAAGAGCTATAGGGTCATCCCACTAATCATTCAGGAATATTCCCCCAAGTTTATTAATCACCATTTTAGGAACTACAGCGGCTTGTCTGGATATAAGCAATCCTAAATGAAGGAGAAAATAGCTAGTACTCTACTATATTAAGGATAGGCTAAATACATAAATAATATCATCTCTGAACTATGCTAGTTCCTATAGGAACTAAAGGTTTATCCTCACTGATCCTCAAACTCTTCCACTTCCTCTCCCTCTAGAAAGAATGGTACTATTCCAAATGCTCATTTCCAGAGGTGGAGCCTTGTGGGGAAAGGTATACGTGTATACTGGGGACGATCCACCTCCTGCTCCAAAACCCTCTCCCCTTAGACTATTACAATTTTTCTGGATGGCCCCTTCTTAGCGCTACAGTGATAAAGGACATTCAGGTTTGACTTTGGGGATGGAAGTGAGTAAATGAAGCTTTGTTTTTAGGCAATAAAAGCTTTTCACTCATCTCAGTAAAAGTTTCAATAAGTACCTTGCATGTCTCTTCTAGGGATGAAGGTCAGACATTAGGTGCTACAGAACATTTATTCCGGCCACCTACTTATCCATTATATAAAAAGGTACCATTTTTTACCTGAAAACTGGCTACTACTGAACTGTAATGATAACGGAATCTGCAGACGAAAATGACTATTCATATAAACTGCAAATTACCTACTTTGTTAACATTTCTATATTTTATATTGTCCATGAAAATCAAGAGGGACTGTAAGTGGGGGGAAAAAAAGAGGGACTATAATGAAAACTTACACCTTGAAGTCATCTTCTAATCAAATTAGGACCTAACTCATTTATACTCATATAGTAATAGATAAACAGCTGTAACCTACCTTTAAGTTACTCATTTCCTTGAGGGAATTGATTTTATAAAAGCATTATCGCAGATGTTATTCCATTTCTACTCATATAATAATTGTATTTATTCAACCAACAAATATTTACTGGGCATTCACTCTATACGTTATTCTAGGCACAAGGAATACAGTGGTGAACTGATCAACAAGGTCCCTACATTCACGAAGTTTACATTCTGGAAAAGACTGGGGACTCACAAAATAAAATGATGAACAACATAATTTCATGCCTGGCTGACTGATAAAAAAGATTAAAAAAAAAAAAACAAGAAAAATCAGGGAAATGGGTCAGAGATTGATGGGTTAGGGAGAGGAACCATCTTAAGCAGGTATGATTGTATTGTCAGTGCGCTGGGAAGCCGCAACTGAGTGTAAGGTGTGGCGTGACACACTCAGATACACATTTCCATTTTCTCTTTTTCGGGGGAAGTACAAACACAGTCCCCTACTACCACAAATTATGCAGTTGAGTTTCCCACATTCGGGGGAACTGCAGGGGTGAGTACATCCAGAGCACAATAAACAAGGCTCGCCATGAATAAGGCTCGCTGTAGGAAAATCACCTTTGTGATCGTGGTATCTCCCCTGCCAGGTAAGGAGGAGATAAGTATTAAAAGCTCGCACTGGCCATTTTGTGGGGAATAGGAATGGAGGTAGGGAAACTATTACACTGATGTCTAGGTAGAAAAGAAACAATTAGATGTTCTCAGGCTATACTTGGAGATGGAGTGGAAGACAGTTGTTGATGGTTTCAATGTAGCAGGGGGAGAGGGCAGAGGAAATGGATGTCACCAAGGATTCAGCCTAAGCAGTGGGAAACTATTGTTGTTCATCACAATAAGAAAGAGAATGAATAAAGAGAAGAATTCGGGAAAGGAAATCAGTGATACTCTGTTTTAGATATACTGAGTTTGAAGTGCCTACCAGATTCTTAGTCAAGATGTCAAGAAGACAGAGAACTCAGAGGGGTTATCAGGGCTGATGGCATTAGTTCAAAACATCAGCATTTGGATCCTACTTAAAGTCACAGGTCTGCTGGATGAAAATGCTGAAAGGGAGTTTAGGGGTAAAAATGATCCAGAATGAAAAGGTTTATACTGACAATGGAACTTCTAGAGAGTTGAATATGTAAAAGTCAGACAGAAGAGGGAAGAAATCAGCAAAGCAGCAGAAGTAGCCAGCAAGGCAAAAAGAAAACGGAAGAGTGGGTTACACCAAATCTAAGAGAGGTTTTTAGGAACAAAGGAGTGCTCAACTGTGTCAAAGACCCTAGGAAGCAAAGTGGCCATTAGATTTGGTATAGGTAACTGTTCATCTTGATAAAATTAGTTCTAATAGCAGAGGGCTAGAAGTCTTACTGGATAAGGCCGACAGAAGAAAAGGAGGCAAATTAGTGGAGACGGTGAGAACAGACCTTTTTAAAGCAGATGGGCTGTGAGAGAGAATAAAGAACTAGGGCAGGAGTACAATGTCTAGTAACACTCCTGACTTACCCCACTAGATGCCAATGGTACTCACCTAGTTGTGACAACCAGAACTGTCTCCAGACATTGCAAAATGTGCTTTGGGGGAAAGGGGAGTGTACAATAGCTCCGGTCAAGAACCACTATTTAAAACTAATGGTGAGGGGCGCCTGGGTGGCTCAGTCCATTAAGCCTCTGCCTTCAGCTGAGGTCATGATCTCAGGGTCCTGGGCTCTCTGCTCAGCAGGGAGCCTGCTTCTTCCTCTCTCTCTGCCTGCCTCTCTGCCTACTTGTGACCTCTCTCTCTCTCTGTGTCAAATAAATAAATAAAATCTTTAAAATAAACAAATAAATAAATAAATAAAATTAATGGTGACAGGGCGCCTGGGTGGCTCAGTCCGTTAAGCCTCTGCCTTCAGCTCAGGTCATGGTCCCAGGGTCCTGAGATCGAGGCCCACATTGGGCTCCCTACTCCAAGGGAAGCCTGTTCTCTCTCTCTCACTCCCCCTGCTTGTGTTCCCCCTCTTGCTGTCTGCCAAATAAATAAATAAAGTCTTAAAAAAAAAAAAAAGCCCAATGGTGAGAACACCATGGCTGCTGGCTTTTCTTTAGTGACATACAGCTGATGCACTGCATGAAAAAGGAAGACCCACAGTTTTGATTAGAGATGTAGTGTCAGCAGGTGAGGTTATAGGATTGGATAAAAATGTGTAAGAAAATTTAGAGAGAAGGGCACTGATCAGTTTGAGGCCATAAAATTCAGTGGGGAAAAGAGAATACTGAGACCGTAAGATAGATTTTATATGGTGGAATGGCGACAAGACTGGATGTATGAGGTTGCAGACTTCCAGGAATGAGTATAGTGCAAAAATAAGCAGTAAGAATAGAAGATGTTGGTCAGAGAGTGGAAAGCTTGCGACTGAAATTTTGGAGGATTAAATTAATGGTACTGATGAGAAGGAGTGGATAAGGTTGGCTCTACATGAGGAGAACAAGGCCCTCGGAGGTCAGGTCGTGGCTGGAGCATTCAACGTATGAATGGCGAAGTCACAGCAGTAGTCATGAAGAAAGCAATACAAGTTTTCAAGGAACAGAGCGTGATGGGGAGATATATGGTAGGTAGCAGGGGGGAGAATAACTATTGCTGTGTGTGCCTACACTTTTCTTCTTTAAGCAAGCAGGCAAAGAAATGGTTTGGAAGTTGCAATAGGGAGCATGGAGAGCACCAAGCTTTGAGACACGTAGGATATGGAAATCAAGAAGATCCACTTGAGAGCGCTGCAAGGGCCATGGCATCAGCAGAGTACAGCCAGTGGCTATGTATTATTTCATGAAAAAAATAGGCTTTCAATGAACCCTCAATTATTTGCATTCTTCTCTGTTAACTATACAGGTTTTCCCAATCTTGCCATAAGGGAATCTCAGGAATATGTCACAGGGCAGATTCACAGAGTAACACACGGAGGGGAAAACAAGGCTCAATTTTGAAAGGGATATTTCAGAGGCTCTCAAAACTGGCCGCCCATTAGACTCACCTGGGAGCTTCCTAAAAATATTAATACCGAGTCCAATCCCAGACCAAGTAAATCTGGTGGGCCTCAAAGCTATTTTCTCCCCTGAAGTTCCCCCAGGTAATTCTAATGGGCAGCCAGGATCTATGTTCGCCTTCATGGAAGCATATGTGTGTTTCTTTTTTAAAAGGCAAATGTTAATGTTTTCTGGAGTATTTGTTGGTTTTAATTAAGCCACCCATGCTGCTATTATTGTAGAAGAAGAAAACAAAATGTAAATAAATATAAAATGGGATATTCTATAAGAAGCTTAAATATCCAAATACTTTGTAGAAAATCTGTCACTACCTTAACTGAATTAACCTTTTACATGTTGTTATGAAGCTTCATTTTCCATTTAAGATAGGACACATGACCCCCCCAAAGGAAAGTATTATTAAATAGTATAGTCATTCAATATTCTACACAGAAAAATAGATTTAAAGGTTACTAGACATCTTTAAAACCATTATCAAAAGATAATATAAGGTCATCCAAAGATGGTCTAAATTGTTCATTGAAAACCTTCAATACCAAAAATAGAGATGCATTTAAGTACATCAAGTGAGGTTTCCTATAGTGTTCCAGAGGTCTATTTCCCTACAGTATATCCACTTTGCATGCAACAAATAGCGAAGAAGAATCCTACAAAAAAAAAAAGATTTATTTAATAAGTATACTACTTCAAGGAGGGAGAAAAATGAAGCTAATGATGAAAGGAAGTATGATCAATAAAGTCAAGGTCATTTGGGAACGATGCAAACACTCTCAGACAATATAAGGACTTTACTTGATATAATCAAATGCATTCCTAATGTCAGTATTTTTACCAGAAAATTTAGGCTGTCTTTGTATCCTAAGTGTATTAATGTTTGGCATATATGTGAGTTGAGAGGAGTTATGCTTTCCTTGGACACTTAAAATATTTTAGCATTACTCTTGCCATGAGGCAGTATTCAAACACCAAATTTACCAACAACTGGTGTATTAGGTATTGATTAATAAAAGAGATGATAACGTATTTTGTTACATGAAAATCAGAACACCATAAAACATGTTCTGACATCCATACAATTATAACCATTCATAAGTTAGTTTAAAAGGGACTGCTCTGTTTACATGGTCCAATGTTAGTGAATGGTTTCTTGCTGCAGAAAATGATCTGCCATCCACGAAAACCACGAAAAGAAGGTGGTCTGTCATATCTACAAATTCTAATTTAGCAAAGTGCCAACTAACCTTAGCTCTAAACACGCTTTTAAGTATCTGATTAATTCTTATGGCATAATGGCAATTTTTTACTAACAGAACCATGTTCTAAAAAACAATATTAAAAAATAAATGTTGGGGGCACCTGGGTGACTCAGTCGGTTAAGCATCCAACTGTTGATTTCTGCTTGGGTAGTGATCTCAGGGTCATGAGATCAAGCCCCACATCAGGCTCTGTGCTCAGGATGGAGTCTGTTTGAGATTCTCTTTCCCTCTCCTTCTGCCCCTCCTCAC
Source organism: Ailurus styani (assembly GCA_002007465.1). Lineage (NCBI taxonomy): Eukaryota > Metazoa > Chordata > Mammalia > Carnivora > Ailuridae > Ailurus > Ailurus styani. Next base: position 127,660 of record LNAC01001166.1, on the reverse strand, counting down.
CACACTCTCTCCCTCTAAAATAAACAAATAAAATCTTCAAAAAAATTGAAAGTAAGAAAAACAAATGTTGATTTTAAGATCAGGGTCCAGCTGATCTTAACCAAAGTACAGTGAAATTTTAAAAAATAAAAAATAAAGCAGTTTTCATGAAGACTTAACATAAAACTATTTAGGTTAATCTCTGTGACTTTTCTTAGTAGTAATGAAAGATGAATGGATAAAGAAGATGTAGTCCATATATACAATGGAATATTACTCAGCCATCAGAAAGGATGAATACCCAACTTTTCTATCAACATGGATGGGACTGGAGGAGATTATGCTGAGTGAAGTAAGTCAAGCAGAGAAAGTCAATTATCATATGGTTTCACTTACTTGTGGAACATAAGGAATAACATGGAGGACTTTAGGAGAAGGAAAGGAAAAGTGAATTGGGGTAAATCAGAGTGGGAGATAAAGCAAGAGAGACTGTGGACTCTGAGAAACAAACTGAGGGTTTTAGAGGGGAGGGAGGCAGGGGGATGGGTAAGCCTGCTGGTGGGTATTAAGGAAGGCACGTATTGCATGGTGCACTGAGTGTGATACATAAACAATGAATTTTCAAACACTGAAAAAATAAAATTTAAAAAATGACAAAAAATTAAATTAAAAAAATAAAAACGGGGAAAACAAAAAAAAGAAAGTTAACTTTGGCTCCACATTAATAACCTGCCTGTTTTCTCATTCTACTGAATTGCTGCTAATCCATTATCAATGACAGTTTATAAAGCACATTGTTTTCCTTCTGCTTTCAGTAAGATAGAGCATCTCTGACATTTCTCTAGTTATCATTTCATATCATTCTGTCTGCCTTGTCATTGAGAATGCCATGGTTCCATCTAGTTTTCGGTAGACTTTGACTATTTTAAATTAAAAATCCCAGATATTAAAGTGGAACTCTCATCTCATCTCTCTGAAAGTGCTTCTGCATCAATAGACAAATCAAAGAGCACTGATCTCATTATTCTTTCAGCATTTGTGGTAAGTAAAACTGAGTCACTCTGCCACCTAAAGGATAAATAGTGTGGCTGTTTGTAACATGCACGTCAGAGTTTGTGACACGTGGTACAGACTGAGTTAACAGTGAAGGCCTAATGAGTCACTGTGGAGATGAAATCTGATTAATAGAGTACAGCCATTGTCCTAGGACAATCAGCATCAACATCAACCGGGAACATGACCTCACTCCAGGTATGAAGCAGAAATTCTGGGGGTTCTCATTTAAAAAACATAGAGTTTCTATGTTCTAACCTGCATGAGTAAGTGAGGTTACAAAGACAAACAAGACAAAGCCCACATGCACAGGCAACTTACTGTCTACCAGTTACATATTTTCACTGGGAAGAGGAGAAAGAAGATATGTGTCCTGGGCTGGGAGTTTCTGCATAGTTAAATTGTATAAAATGTTCTGTCATTTTTGACTAACGACCAGAGCCATGTCCTAAATTAAACAAACATGACTTACTTTTTTTTCTGATGATATATGATGTTAAGTCCAAAGTAAACTAGAATGAAGAAAGCAGAGACAGAGTGGCATTGGAGAAAGGAGAAAGGATAGAGAAAAATCAACTTTTTTCCTTTAGTAGGATGACTGATGAGGTACTAAAAAGAGACAAAATCATATGTACCATTTATTCTTTCATCATTTAACAAACTTCTAAATGCTCTTGAAGAGCAATCGAATCTAAGGTTGATAAAGTTGCTACAGAATAAAAATGAATGGATTAGTATCACTTTAAATAAGCTAAAGGCTTCATTCTTTGATAAAGAAGTAGGAAAAAAAAAGAAGTAGGAAGAGAGCTTGGAAGGAGGAAAGAACTCAACGTTGTGACTATAATCCTTCAAGACTGGCTTCAGGGAGCTATGAATGGTTATGAAGCTTCTTAATCTTTTCTCCATCCCAACACTGTCAAAGCACAGAGTAAATTTTATTATAATGATTTTAACCCACTGATTTTGAAGTCTCCATGTTTGCCTAATCTTATGTAATGTCAGCTTCCTATTTGGTGGCATTTAGCAATCAAACAATTAGTGGGAAAACAAATTTTTTTCTTCTGCTATCAGACAGTTTATCAAAATAGACACCAAATGTGCATTAAGAAATACTTTGCCTATATCATTCTGGAAAAGAATGATGCTAAAGAATGTATATATTTGAACAACTCCTCTTCTTGCTCTATGAAATGAATTTATCAAAATTCTTTATGTCAAGCAAATCAACTTACCTTCGAAGGTGGAGAAAAGCCGTGTAACACTGTTTACGGAACTCTTGGTACTGCTCACTCTGGGTGCCTCCCATGCCTTCTACCATTTCTTTATTCAGCTTCATTGGAGGAGGAAGAGGCTTTGGATCCCGACCCAATATATATCCGAAGTCTATGTGGAAGAGTTTGCCTGGATGTTGATAAGAAACTCAGTTGTTTCCAGAATTATCTTTAAAAACTGAGAAGGGGATATGTCATATAATTGGTATAAGCAGAGTCTTTTCATAAAGAATATTAATTCATGATAAAGTCTATTAAATTGTTTAATCCTCTAAACCCAGGCTTGGAAGTGGTCTTCAGAGCCTTTTGCAGTTCATTTTAATGTATATTTATTTAGGTGAAACTATAGTTAATATAATCTCAGAGTAATATTAATTTATATTCCATTTTCAGATCTTCAGAATCAAAGACAGCCAAAGGCTATATAATTTTTAAAGGTACTAGCAGAAATCAGTATCTTGTAGCAAATTTCTCATGCTGAAGTTTTACACAAATTCCATTCATAAGCAGAAGACCTTTTAAGTATTTTCTTTTAAATATTCCTGAAATGAATCCTTTAACTTATCACTATTCCCCCTATTTCCCCAAAACAAAACAAAATCCCCCAAATTTCAAATTATATTCTTAGTTTCATCTGAACCATTTTTGACTAATCCATGTCACTAGGTAGCTGCAAACTAGCAAGACACAGTATTTATGTCTGCCGAGAGCTGAAGACAGCTGCAGTGCTCATGATGACAAACCCTAGGACAGTTACCTAAACCCATAGACAAGATATAGAAGAATGGGACCAATCATCCACTTTAAAGAATGATTCATCATGTGAATTCATAAAGCATCCTGTGACTTACAAGTAGGTATAAAAGAGGCATACATTTTAACAGAAAAAGTAGTCCCCTGGATCCTACAACCCAAGCTCTACCAAGGCAGAGATTTAGGCCCCTTTTGTGTATGGCTGTATCTCCCGCCTCAGAATAGTTTCTGGCACACAGTAGGCACTCACTGTTGAATGAAGGAATGAATTCATTTAAAAAGCCAGCCAGGGGCGCCTGGGTGGCTCAGTCATTAGGCGTCTGCCGGCTTGGGTCATGATCCCGGGGTCCTACTCAGCAGGGAGCCTGCTTTTCCCTCTCCCACTCCCCCTGTTTGTGTTCCCTCTCTTGCCGTCTCCTAAATAAATAAAATCTTAAAAAAATAAAAAGCCAGCCAAAAATCTCCCTCGTGCAATCTGCCCACTCTTATTTGTCTTGTAATACATTATATGACCTGTTTTATGTGAAAATCTATCCTCCATCATGTATTTGGGAAGCTCAGTATCCACCCCCTGCCCTTTCAAGGGGAAACCTTTCCTTCTTCAATTACATGTACTGAGTTTGGGTAAACTTTTGCCATCTTGCAAAATATTTTTATACATCAATTCTACCATTAACATGTTAGCTAAACTCTCTCTTTCTCTGAGCATTATTACTGTTACCTGTGAATGTCATACTCCATCTTTAGGTCACTGTTGGAAATAGAAAACAATAAGGGACACAGAATGACTCCAGGTGTGGCCAGGAAGTCCCAGGTGAACAGTGATGCACTGGGATGCGGTGTAACCGCTCATTAGTACAACCGACACCTTCATGTTTCACTTGATCAGGTATGTGACCCTGACAAAGCCACTTAACGTTTCTAAGACTCACTCTGTAAAGTGTAAAATAGGTGATTACTGTTAATTACATCATAAGACAGAATTAAGAGATAATACATGTACTATTTAGCACAATATCGGGTACACAGTAAATGGTCTAAATGTCTCCTGTCATTGTAATTATTTCCAAATAAGCTACAGATGAGTGTGTCAAGCAAAATAACTAAAAAACCTCAATTAAGTCAAGAATGATTACATCCACAGCCTTGTCCCATTTTGGAAGCTATGTCCCTAAGAGGAAAAAATGATTTTAGTCTGAATGCAAAGTCAAATTAAGCTATTTAATATCTAATGGCCTAGTCTTTTAAAGGTGCTTACAAATGTTTATCTTAAATACTTCAAATACCACTTTTTGAAAAAAATTTAAAATACTGAACTCTCTTCAAAAATAAATATTAATAACTACCATCTTAAAGGTGTTTAAAATATACTGAATTGGTATTTATGTCCCTTATACCTGAGACCACAACAGCCAGGAATTAGTAAAATCAAATATTAAAGGGATAAGCAATCTTATTATTTGCAACTCTTCCCAGGCACTGCTCTTACAATGAAAAACTAAATAATACATTAAGTTGGAAATCCTATATAACTTTGAAAATGAGAAAGAACTTCAGATCTGCCAAGGCCAAGTAATAAAAAAAAAAGTCCAAATTTAAGCCAATAATGATATCAAAATTAAGTAAAATTCATAGACACTGGTGCTATTTTCACACAACAGTAAAGAAAACTACGCTGAAAATGTTCTGCAGTAGAGAGCAGACATTGTACTACATTTAGGACATGAAGTTCATATATAAAGAAAAACACCAGTTTACACATGAATATGCATATTAAGAAGTATCCAAAGGTTTAAACACTATCATCACCTGGCTATGGAGTAAGTGGCCATTATCAGTGCAATCACTGCACTAAAAACCAGTTTTCCATTTATCCACATCATCTTCTTGTCTTTTTTTTTTTTTTTTAACTTATACCAGGTTTAAAATGTTCTGTTCAAATTGGGGAATTGATGAAAGTCTCATAAGAACTTTTTAACAAATGTGTCTATCCAGTGTAGCAAATGACAGATGTGAGGGGAGAAGGAATTTCAACTAGATATAGAGAGTAAGAGACCTGTAGCGAATTGAAAAAGGGTGCTGTTCCCCAAAAATAAAAAATTAAAAGCTTAGTGAAATGGTTCCTCTAGCTCCCACCCGGGCTACCTACAAGGCACCCATGGGGCACACATCTGGTACACATCCAGTAAGGAGTTTCTAGTGAGGCTCCTACCCCACCTATTCATATCGAAACAGTTCGGCAAAGTGTGTAATGAAATTGTCTGTTCACTTCGCTTCCTCCCCCAAGCTAAACTCTTCCTGAACCATTAAGAGTCTTATAATCAAGAATTTTATTTATTTATTTTTGTATAGTACTGAAACCTAGGATAATGCCTAGCATGCAAAAGCACTCAGGTGACTATTTTGCATGTATTTAACCAATGATATCTCAATTTCACATTTACAGCTTAGACAACTTTTAAAAACATTGTTAATACAAGAAATTTCCTTCTAGAAGTCAGAGTTCTTTCGGGAAGCTCTTTTGTTTTAAAATTTTTGTATCTTTGTTTCCATGAAGACCTATAATAAAATTAACAGAGGCTGAGTCGGGATCACCTAGATCCTTACTACTTAGTACTTCCTGTGATTTCACTGGTTTTGATTGGGTTGGTATTAAACAACAAGGCTACTTCAATTGTTTCAGGCTAACACTAACAGAAGCAGAAGTGGTTGGTTATACCTTGAAATTAGATGACAACATCCTGAACAAAGGTTATAAAGTAGTTCAAGGAGAGAAAAGCAGTTTACGAATATTCACATGGGATACAATATTAACAGCACCCTGACCTCAAACTCACACTATACTATCTGCACCATATTCACCCTCCAAATGACAATTTAGTTTCAACATTACTTCATCTGTCACAATAATGTTGCTGGATTATATCTTGCTACTCTGTAACATGATTTAACTTATAAATCTGTTTTTACCTTATAGTTATAGAAGAGTAGATGCATAAGAAGTTACTATCAGATTTTATGTTGTACATAGTTAAGATTATAAAATGTAGTATCAATACAATGGGTTTTACTTCTATTTAAAACAGTTCTGTATATTACTCATGACTGAAAAACACCGTTTCAGAATTCCAAAATGGACTTCAGAGATCCCTAACCACAAATAAAACTGATTTTTGGGGAAATCCATAGACCTCACCAAATTCCAAGGGAAGTCCATGATTCCAAAAAGACAAGAAACTACTTTTAGAATAAGGAGTTTGATAACTGTAGTACTTACTGGGAAAGCATCATCTCCTAATCCTTTAAGGTTCAAGGGAGTATTTGATCATTGAATTTTCCATGATTTGGTAAAAAGTCCCTGATCAACATCTGTTAAGAGTTTCACTGCCTTCAACTAAACATGAATCCTCCATTCCGCTAAACTAAGCTCTCCATTTTCTGCTTTACTCTCTTTTTTTTTTTTTAAGATTTTATTTATTTATTTGAGAGAGAGCGAGAGTCTGAGAGCGGAGAATGTCAGAGAGAGAAGCAGACTCCCCATGGAGCTGGGAGCCCGATGGGGGACTCGATCCCGGGACTCTGGGATCATGACCTGAGCCGAAGGCAGTCACTTAACCAACTGAGCCACCCAGGTGCCCCATTTTGTGCTTTACTCTCACTCAGAGTTCCCATTTGTCTTCTACAAATACCATTCTACCTTTCCAGAATTAAAGAGATGAGAAGCTTACAGTATTATAGGTACAGATAAACTTTCCTTCGTTTTGTTTAATTATTTAAACAATGTTTCGTTTTGGGGTGCCTGGGTGGCTCAGACAGTTAAGAGGCAGACTATTGGTTTGGACTCAGGTCATGATCTCGGGGTCATGGGATCCTGCCCTGTGTTAGGCTCCATGCTTAGAGGGGCATCTGCTTGAGGGATTTCTCTCCCTCTCCCTCTCCCTCTGCCCCTCCCCCAACTTGCACAAGCTCTCTCTCTGAAATAAATCAATCTTCAAAAAAAAATAGGCTTTGTTGACCATATAATTTCTAATGATACTCAGCACTTGAGCAGATAACCTAACTGACCAATCTTTGATTCAAAACTGATTTTTTAAAATAAATCATGCTATCCTCATATAAAACTGTATCAGCCATCACACAAGACTTATTTAATGGGCTCCAACCCTTAATAGGAAACCTAACTTCACTTTTCTCCATTTCACTAGAGGCATTACTGGAATTCCAATGTTAGCTCTGCATCACTGCTTGCAAATGGAGAGTATCCTTCTTGTAAGAAAACTCTCAAACAGGATTACTGCTTAATTATAAGGCATAAAAGATTCACTATCTAACAATGAAACCATTATTATGCTTTGCAAGTTCAAAGAGTCATGTATTCTGAAAAGAGGCTATTAATGTTTTAAGAAAATTCGTCCTCGTTGGTACCAAAGGGAATGGCTCTTTTAAAGTTAATGTCTAAAGTGAAACTTGTAATGATTTTAAAAATGCATTTCATGAAATTTAAAAAAATGTTTAAGAAATTCAGAAAGTACGGACTCCCTCAAATCTATTAACAAATCTGTTAATCTTAAACAGTCAAGAGATAAAGTGTACATAAACTGAATGTTGATTGTAATTACCTCCTTTTGTCCCTGACTTGCAATACAAAGGGAATAAGAGGTGCTAATTAAATTTCCTTGCTATTTGAATAAGTGACATTAACTTATTTCTAAAAGTGTGGTTCAAAGCGTTTGTAGTTCAAGCGTTTGGATTATCCAAGCGTTTGGATTAAAGAGAACAGATACTGCCGAAATGAACAGTATTTCATAGTAGAGTTTTTTTTTTAATTTCCTTTTTGTCTATCCAATAATTACATCCAACCAATCTCAAAATTGTACTTATTCCATTTTTTCAGATCTCTGCTTAATCCTTCCACTTGACTCTCTTCTTCTGTTCCTCATAATCCAAACTCTATTTTTGAGAATCCTACACAAATTGAAATATTCTTCCCTGCCACTCTACTCTATAGTAAGTTTCCCACTCTTCAGTTCCTTTGCATAGAACCTGACATTTTACTACTTTTCCATGAAATGCCTTTATTTCTTACATGAATGTTGTATTTTTCTTACGTTCTCTTATGTGAATGTTGAAGCTCTCCTACCATGAAACCCAGAAAAAAAGGTGGTGAACAACAAACCACTTACTGATACGATGAAAGCTATGTTTTTAGAATTAAAAATACTCCCTAAGCTATACTCTCAATACTACTAATACTTAATAGTTATTGAAGGCCCTACAATATACTTGGTTAGAGCTATTTTCACTTACAGTTAAAAGCATAGTAGTGATGAAATATTTTTCAGTAATAGTTTTTGAGTAATGAACAGTAAGACATACCTAGGTACAGATCAGCATAGACATTCCAATTGTCTGCTAAATATTTCCTATAATTTTTTTTACATTCAACTGTTAAGATCTTAGGTTTCTTATGAATAGGGAAAAATTAAGCTAACTAATGAAAAGGGGGCAAACTATTCAAGAAAAACCAATTTTTAAATGTTATATATTTTCATTTTTCCTGTAGTCATTAAAGCCAATGAAGGTTTTATCCCCTGAAGTATTCCTTTCTTCTGGAGAACTATTTTAATGTCTAAAACAGAACAAAAACCCTTGGAAGATTAACAAACAAACAAACAACAATGACCTTTGATGATCAATTCTAAAACTTGTTTTGTCTCAGGGCCCTTTTATGCTCTTAAAAATTACTGAAGACCTTATCAAATAAGCCTTAGTTGGGCTACCTCTATTGATATTTACTGCATTTAAAATTAAAACTGAGATCTCTTAAAGATATTAATCAAAAAATAATATATCAAGATTTTAATATTTTTTCTGATTAATACCTCTTTTCTAATACAAAAAAAATTGGTGAGATGAGTAGCACTCCTCACATTTTGCAAATCTCTTTAATGTCTGGCTTACCAGGAGACAGCTAGATTCTCATATTTGCTTCCTTCTATCTATTATGATATATTGCTTTGACTTAAGTAAGAGAAGAGAATCTGGCCTCTAAATAGATAAGGACTTTTAGGAGGAAGGATAATTTTAATAACCTTTTCAGATAATTATGGATAGTTTTCTTTGCTACTGAAATAAATTCTCAGACCCTACCATATGTACTGAATCAGACACTGAGCCTGAGGCCCAGCAATCTGTAATTTAACTTGCTCTCCAGGTGATACTGATACAAGCCAAAGCTTGAGGACTTTTGACCTACTTTATACTGACTAATACAACTCTCAACTGCAGGGAGGTCACTATGGAGGGGACACTAGCAAGGTGAATTACCTCAATGAATTAAAACTCATATTCAATACTAATGGTTACAGTTTCCCTGTGTTGTATAACCCCATTACTTTAAATTTGACACATTTTTTGTTCAAGGGGTCACTATAAAAATGTACTAACTTTTTATTAATCTAATTTATGATTACTAGTCTATGGTAGAATTTAAATGCTTTAAAGTACAAAGCATTTAACCCTCTCCAAAATCATTCATTACAAAAGAAAACACACAGAGTGTCTACCCAGCTTTAAGAACTATATTACCTAATAAGAAAATTTTTTAAAAAAGTAATATCCTAATCTACAGTTTTACTTCAACTGAAAATTAAGCTTTGCCATGTAACAGGTGTTACAAAAGGAGGTAGATTGATTGTCTCCACAACATGACCTTCAACCAATCTAGCCAATCTATATGTTACCTGCAAAGGCATTGCTTATTTCAACTTCTGGGTATTTTTACTAGAATGTGTGCTTTTTTTCCACTTGTATCCCATAGAAACCCAACACATTCTTCATGACTCAGTCTAACTCCATGAAGTAATTTCCAGCCCCCTAGGCATAAAGAGTACAGCACTTTATCATTTTCTATTACTTCTAATTAGAAGAAACGATGACCATCTAAAATAAACTTAAAACAAAACAAAACAAAACAAAACAAAAAGGACCCTTTACAGCAACCATTAACATTTTCTCTATGATAAGTTTCAGTAAACATAAGAAGGCTGACTTCCTGATATTGAATATTCAAGAAACTTTCAAAAACTCAGATTTTAAACAATGTCTAAAAAGAAAACTATCCACATGAACATAAGTCCTTCTCATTATCTAAGCATCTAAATTAATGATTAATAAAGACTAAAAAAGTATTTATGGATCAAAAAGGGGTGGTCTTATGTGCTTGGTTCTCTTTTGCATACATGAACTGAGAAAAACCAGTCAAACTGGTAAATAATAAATACTATGTCCATAGTCTAGTAAAAACAAGTGTAGGCAGGAAACAGATTATAATAGAAAACCTAAGGATGGATAAAAGTATATGAAAAAAAACTTAGTTCATTTATTCCTTTTAAAAGCATTTACTGGTAAATGCATAAAACTTTTTATGCCCCCTTCTCTCAAGTCTCAGAAAATAAATAAGCACATTAAGAAAGTAAGCCTATAGATTTAGATTTTATAGTATATTTTACCTACCAAACTAATTAACTTAAATACAAATAACTTAGGAAGCACCACCATTTGAATAGTTAACTAAATTCTTTCTAGGTAAGATTTTGAACTTATGCCCCATGGGGGAAAAAAAACTAAACAAAAAACACAGAGTCAAACATGTTTCTTTTCAAAATCTCAAGGTTTACCTTAAAACACAGAAAGAATAAACAAATAAACCTTTCTATACTACCAAAATAAAAAGTCACTCAAAACGTAATTTAAAAGGCAATAACTTTAAAAGAGTTCGGATTTTAGGGTGGGAAAAAGGAATTTTTGAAGTATATTATTTTTTTATGCCTAAAATTACGACTCCAAATAAAAGCTACATAAGCCAAAAAGGAAAACATTCTTATTTCCCTGTAGTAAAACAAACAAACAAACCCGTAACAGTTAGCCAGCCCTGCAGGAATGTTTACTATATGCTCAGGACATACAAAAACTTTACCATATTATCTCATTCAACCCTCATGCTACCACCAAAGAGAGGTTCTGCTTTATTTGCACATTCAGAAAAGAGACTGAGCCACAGATATAAATAACTTACCCAAAGTAACCCAATAGTGGAGAGGCAATTTAAACCCAAAGACTTTTACTTTAGAGCCTGAATATTAACTCCTATGTGAGACTATTCCTCAGAATTAAAAAAGAAAAAGAAAAATTAAAGAATGATAAAGAAGAAAAGTGCCCAAATAGGATAACAATGACTTTCTCAACTTCAAGCTTTGGGACAAAAGATTCAGAGTACTTATTTACTCTGAAGTGCTGAGACAAACAAAAAGCCACCATGCCTCTCACTACACAAAAAGACAACTCCAGATTGGAAGAGCTATCCTTGGGACCTACAAAGAACTTTCTATTTCCTACAGACACCAAGCTCCTAGGTCTACCTGTGAATGTTTTTCAGATATGTATATACTAATATTAAATGTTAATCCTATTGTAAAGTCTGCATATCATAAAAAACAAAGTTTTTCAGTTACACCGGTCTTGTTTTCCCCCCCTCAAATTTTAGAAAATTAAAAAGCAAAAAACAAAAACACTTTCCCAAGAGTTGAGATAAACTCAAATTATGTTCTATTTGAGCCTTGCCACAATCGAATTACCCTGGATAAATTTCTGAAAGCTTCCTCAAAGGACACCAACTCTGAAAAAAAAAAAATCACGTTTACTAATCCCACTGTAGAGCCTAAATTTTTAATTTCTTGCCCAGAAAATGCTATATCACTGCATTAATAAGTGAAACACCATTCACTCCAAATTTGCTTCAGGAAAACAATGTTGTAAGTGACCACATGGCAATACATTGACAAAGGAATTGCCAGACTTTCACATTTATAGTGGACACACATCGCCCTCTGCTGGACAAGCTGAAAATACTTCAACTAAGGAAAAGTATCAACGCAATAAATACAGGCAAAAAAAACTTCTGGAAAATATGGAATCGGGACTCACATTTGCATTTTTGCACACTATTGTTGTATAAATTTTACAATTCTTTCTATGCAGTGAAACATTTTCCTCCACACGCTACTAAAGTTATCAATCTGACCTTTTTGTGTCTCATCTAAATTTACAGATAGAACAGATAGAACAGTGTGCTGGGGACAAATCCCTAAGAGATCCCAAGTAAAATGAAATTTAGCTGTCTTCTTCCTCTCTGTTCCATCTCTCTTACCGAGGAACTGGACAGAGATGAATCAGTGGAACTGTGATTACCATTTCAAACCACTTTCATCCCAAAGCAGAGTCATAGACACTAAATCTATTCAGGCTGACAAATCAGAGGACAGAAGGTATTTTATTTTGAAGTATTGGAGAAATGTTATTTATCATTCAAAAAAATTGCTCCACCAAGACTGAGACTGGAGAGTTATAGAAGAGAATCTAAAATTTTAACATGTCGCAGTCTGTGTTGAAGGCATAAGGGATCTAAAATATACAAGGGAAGGGCTTCATGATATTTGAGGCATTTTTAACTACAAGTACTGAAGTGTATTTCCTGCAATGAACTACATTCAAAATTCACTTCCAATAGATAACAGTTGTCTAAACTATACAAAATCTAATTACAACATATATGCCATTAATATAACTTAAAACCTCTTTGAAATATGGACTTTCAGTAAAAAATGCATATGAACACAAAAAATTAAAAAATAAATCATTATAAGTTTTAGAAGTTGAGAAATGCATTATACTTCCATTTGTCCTGACAAAATTGGTGTTTTCTTACATAATCTAATTTCATTCAAACTGAACTTGAAAGTTAAAAACATATCCTAGTAAGACTTAAAATGATAACTGTATGATATAAATGGACGAAATAACTAAAGACAAGTTAAGAAAAAAATAACTGAAAAAAATCCTGTTTCAAAAGAAAGAGAATGTGTCTCTCATCTAGCACATGGTTAAGGTTTTGATTTTTAAAGCCAAATTTGGAGCACCCTCTAGTGGAAAACTGGTGACAAGACGCTTAAAACCTGCTTCTCAAATTTTTATACTTCTAATTCCATTAAAACAAGTAACCAGTGACAAGTAACTGACCACAGAAGTATACTAAATAAACTCCACTTTCCAAATCTTATTCTTAAAATATCGCTATCAAAACACACACACACACGACAGAGCAGTTCTCAAAGTCCAAAAGAAAGTGGTCTATTATTTATCAATTTCCAAAAAGAAGAGACAAGATATGTGAAAATAACATTATAGACGTAATGCTACTCTATACAGCAGGTAATTCCAATGTAATTATTAAATGATTACAACACAAAAACAAATGGAATCACTTTGGTACTTTGATTCTTGTGGTTAAAAGATTAACTGAAAAAGAGAGTTAAGGGACAATACAGGCCTTTTTCCAGCTTACAATTCTCTCTGAACACACTATAATGGTTTATAAATATCCTTTGCTAAATTGGCAAATTTGGAAAGAACCTCTGTGACATTCCTTGGTCCTGGTTACTAAAGGGACTGCCTGGCCTGGACAAAGACATGGTTCCTACATGCAATTTCTTTTTCCCTTTTTTAAAATATTTTATTTATTTAAGAGAGAGAATGAGAGAGAGAGAGAGAGAGAGTGAGCATAAGAGGGGGGAGGGTCAGAGGGAGAAGCAGACTTCCTGTTGAGCAGGGAGCCCAGGACTCAATTCTAGGACTCCAGGATCACGACCTGAGCCGAAGGCAGTCGCTTAACCATCTGAGCCACCCAGGTGCCCCCCCACATGCAATCTCTACCATAGATAATTTTTCACACTAAGTAAACCTAAATATATGAAATTCCAGATGATGTGAATTAATAGGGTTAAGTGTATATTGATAATTAGACTAATTTGATGTCTTAAGTAACATTTGATGTGTTAAATTCTTGGTATCACATTTTGAAGAAATACTAACAAAAGAGAAAATGTTCTTACCTGAGAGACCATTTTAACAGTAATTTAAAATCTATTTTCTGTGGAAGGCTGGAGAAACTTGAATTATTTAGCCCAGGAAGAAAAGACTACACAGAAGAGCAGCAATATTTACTCATTCATTAAGTCAACAGTGATTTATCAATCACTTTAACTAGGTGTTGTTCAAGGCTCTGGAGGTATGGTAGCAAACCGGATGGACAAGGTCCATGCTCTCATGGAACTTGTGTCTTGAATAGGAGATGATGATAAGAAGTCAACAAGTTCCACAAGGAACTGGATTTATGGCTGTTCTGTTCTTTCTAGTATCCCCAGTACCTAGAACAATACCTGACACATAGGGGGTGCTCAATAAATATTTGTTGAATTATACAAGAAAGAGAGCTTTGGCTAGTGGTTAAGTGCTCTAAAGAAAACAAAACTACAATAGAGTAATGGAGAAGGGCTGTGGGCAAGTATGTACCATTTCAGATCAAAGAGTTAGAAAACGCTCTTCTAAGGAGATGCCACCTGAACTTAGGCTTAATAACCAAAGTTGGGCTTGAAATGATTTGAGAGAAGAGCTGTCCAAAGAGAAAGACAACAAGGGCATTTGCCTGAGGCAGGAGTGGTTTGACATTCATTCATTCAAACTGGTCAGTGTGGGCAAGCCACAAATTTACCACAGTGAAGAGTTCAGATTTTATTCAAATAGTTTGGGCAAAAGATGTTGGTGGTTTCAAATGGGGTCAAGGCAGTGGAAATGAAGAGAGTGGGTAACTTCATGATCCATTTTGGAGAAGAGTAGATGATACCTGCTAATAGGTTTAATATGTGACATGATGCCAAGAGTAGAATTAAAAATGACTCTCAAGCCTGGGGCTTAAACAACTGGGTGGATGATGCTGCAATTTCCTGAGACAGAAAAAATGAAGTGAGGAGCACGTATTATTATGCAGGTAATGGAGGAAGGAACAACTTTTACAACTGGCCACATACCTGGGATGTCAAGTAAGTGGTTCGATATTTTAGTCTGAAGTTTCATGAAATGGACTGAAGTACAGAGCTGTAAGTTTGGAAGTTGTGAGCTTAGAGATGGTGTTAAAGCCAAGGTGCTCAAGAGTTAACAGGAAGAGGGGGATGAGAATGATTATTCCATGGAACTCCAAGGAGAAAAGCAAAGAATTAAAGACAGAGGTTAATGTGAGTTAACTACAGTTTGGTAAGAGAAAGAACATTCTAACACTCTAACTAGAGCTGTACAGTAAGAGACTTGACTGCCTGCATACATTACGGGCTTTCCACCAAAAGAGGCATTTTCAGAAATATGGGCTAGATGACTACCTGTGGGGTTATTACTGAAGGGATGGGAGTTTCCTTCAAAGGTACCATATAAAGGGACTTTTAAGACATATATGATTTATTTTCAATTATGTAACTTGTTTTGTTACTAAGCAGATTCCACAGTAAAAATCACTGGCATATAAAATGTACATATCTGCTAGTAGCCATTAGTTATTACCTGTTTTTGTTAGCAAAAGGTTATCCAGATGTCTGTCTCCAACTCCAAGTATGTATGTAATCACACAATATCCAGCTGCAAATAACAGTTCAAAACAAAAAATAGTGAAAAACACATGCAAACCAGGTTAAAACTTAAATGAATACAAAAGCAGTCTGTGTTACTTTAATTTCAGTTTACTACTTTTTGATTTCTCACCTAAATTCTTGAATGTGGAATCTTCTTTGATTCTATGAAGTTTATCACTTAAAACTCAATATAAATTACTTTTTGCATGAGAAATAATATCCTGTAAAATTTTGTCAAATTACAAAAGTCACTTGTATCAAAAGTTAATTCAAGCTTCAGGAGCCTTAATTATAACATGATTCTTCCACTTCTCATTTCAAATTGGACACATGTTACAGATGACGGCGAAAAAGAAATGTCTACAGAAATACACATAATGAAGTCAACCATCCCACAACCCTATTATCGATAACAGAAGTAAATGCAGGGTTTAAAAGGAAAATCTTTAGAGAAACAATTGTGAAGTGTCAGCAGATAGAAAAACAACAGAATTCAAGTGCTTCAAGAAGCACTTAAGAAGTTCACAGCATAATCTTCTCGAGTATTAAAAAATATTATAAGAGCAGAGCTAGGGGCAAAGTCACTCACTGGCTCTAGCTTTATTCTTTTATCTTTCTCTTCTAAAAAGTCTGGAAACCTGCCATGTGTTGAAAATGCTCAAACAAAATTAAGCAAAATAACACATTTTTGAAGGTTATTTTTTTCCATTCTACTGCCTAAGAAGAAATACAACTAGCAAACATACACATGACTATTCCAGTATTTATAAAAACATGTTTATCTCAGTATGTAGAAAAAAAGACTGGACCACCTGTTAATGACTAAATTAATTTCACTGGGTTAATCCTTAATTATTAATTAATTAATCATAGTTACAACTTATGGAAAGTTACTTAGCTAGGCACATTACATTCATCATCTCTAACCCTTATAATGATGCCAGTTAAGTACTATAACTACGATCCAAATGAAAACACCTCAGGCTCCAGAAGTTAACAAGATTGTGCAAGGTCACTGGGCTGGTATTTGATTCTGAAGTCCTTGCTTGGGCCACTTCTGCACTGTAGAGCCCCTGTTCCCCAAAGTGGCTATTTAGACAGGTGTAACACGCCACAAGATATTTAAGCTCAAGTATATTTGTTTAGAATAGCCATATTCTAATTATAGATAAAATTCTATAGTATATGTATTTTAAACTATATCCATATGTACAGAATGTAGGAAAGTATACCATCATTCAAAAAATGCTTCTACTAACAATTTTCACTTAGCTGTAACAAATCTGTTACTCTCAAAATATAGCCTGCAGTGTGACAGGAACTACTCATTTGCCCACACACTGTCCTCTCTATGCTTCTTCCTTAAAACGAAACCAGGATGTGGGGGGCGAGACTGTGCCTAGGTAAGAGAATGTGCTTCCCAGCCTTGCCTGCACTCAGCCATGTCCAGCGAACTGTAAGTAAATGTAGTTTTGTGAGGAGCATTCTGAAAGACGGAGCAGACTGAGTTGAGGAGTCAGCTTTTTAGGCTTTTTCTCTAGGCTGGATAGACCACAAACCTGATGACTGTGTTAGCAAAAGTCTTTTAGGACCACAGGGAAAAGGCCAAGAGAATCACAAAGCCCATGGCTGGCCCTAATACTTGTAAGCAGCTGAAACAACTGCAGTGGCTGACATCTGGGCTTCCTGCAAAAGACAATGACCTGTGTGTGTAACCCACTACAGATTATGTGAACTTCAGCTGGATGCAACCATTGACACATTAAGTGATCCACTGAGGAACTTGAGGGTCATTGACATATAGGATGAGTAAATACAGCTTGATGGCCAAAGTTGGACCCCCTCTGTTTTTATGGTTTACAAATAAAGTTTACTGGAACTCAGCCACACCCATTCATATATTTGTTGAGCACCACAATGGCCTGGTGAAATGGCTGCATCAGAGACCACATGGCCTGAATCAGCCTACAATATTTCCCATGTGGAGGGCTTGTGGGGAAAGCAATCTGACTCTTGATGTGCGGAACGGCTCTTCAAAACATGAGCCACAGACCGGCAGCATCAGCCCCACCTAGAAGCTTGTTAAAAACGCAGATGCTTAGGGCCCACTTCAGTCTTGCTGCATCAGAATTTCTACAGGCAGTGGCCAGAGAGTGATGGTTATACACACCAGAGAAGACTGGAAAGCCCTCTCTAGTGCTTTAATGTACATAAGAACCCCCTGGGAATCCTATTGAAATGAAGATTCCGGTCAAAGCATCAGGGGCCAAGCAGTGGGATTCACAAACACGACCATGCTCCCAGACCAAGCCGACGCTGCCGGTCTGTGGCTTAGACATGCAGCAGCAGTGCTGCTCTAAAACTTCTGCCAAATATGCAGTTCCACAAATGACCACTGGCTCCCCACGGAACACCTAGTGAGTGACTTACCAAAGGATGCTGAGTCTGGTATTCATAAAGAGAACATATAAACACTTAGAACACTGAGCTCTCTAAGATGAGAGTCACTTCGAAATCTGGTTTTTCACTCAATACTTGTGAAGGATACAAAACTCCTACTGATAATGTGCTTACAAAGACAGTTGAACTCCTGCAATTTTCAAAAAGAACATCACTGTGTATCAATGCACTTGAATGTTGTTTGGTACAACTTCCTTTTTTGTTAATTATAAATTAGTTTTGTCACTACTTTGTTTCAAGTTGTTTAGCTATCCCTACAGAGTAATAATGATTCACATGTGCAGCAACAGTACTTTTGACCTAAAGTTTTTATGTAACTAGACATGCCATAAATTTTGCCTGTCTCTACTGATAGGACAAGATGTTTTGATAAACTACTTTCAATCATCACATTTGCTTTCACAATAATATTTCATTGTTATTACTGGATTATTTTCCAATGGAAATAAGAAAGGAATGGAAAAGAGCCTTTTACCCTGCTTCAGTGGGCGGGGTCATAAATGTGTTCGATGGTCACTCCAACTGATGTTTTTTTAAGTCAAGTGAGAGAGCATATGATCTTCCCTCTTTCACATTTATATAAATGGTGGGAGAGTAAAGTCATAGTGTTCCAATAATTCAAAGTGTCAATGCTTAAGAGAAAGAGTACATCCTGAAAAAGACATTTGAATTAAGAGTGGGATGATCTCCAGAAATTTTTAGGACGCAGATAATAGATTCAGAACAATCTGGGATGGCACAGAGTAGATCAGGGGATTTTTAGAGGAACTGAAGTATTCTTTACCTTCAGCTGAAATACTGTATCTGTCCAAGAGAATCTTGTCCAAAGAATGCTGTCCATTAGTATTATGACTCCATGTGAAATGTATTTCAATTGGTTTTATAATACAACTTTGATTTAAAGTAAAATGCAGAGAAATATTAGACAACTAAGCAATAATTTCCCTCTATTTAGTAAAGATATGTATGCAAGAATAATTAGTGCTCTCACATTTACGTGCATGATATAGACTTGACACCTTGCATAATCCCCAAATGTCACCGTAACTGTTATCACTTTCTTCTTACACTCTGTCCAAGACCCAAAACTTTACTTCCTAAAATGAAAGTTACACATACATCTATATGATAATGCCCGATAATCAGATTCCAGTACAAAGTAGTTAATAACTTATTAATCACTAAATCCTCTAATGAAAAATTCAAATAATGGCTTTCAACCTCTGATAACCTGGAATGCTACCAAACTCACTGAAACACAAATGATAATTTTGTAACACAGCAAGATATATAGGAAACACCTGGGGCAAAAAAAAAAAGATATATAGGAAACAGAAGGCTACTCAAAATAACATGAAGAAAAGGCCTGCCATCAAATCAATTATCAGGGAAGGGATAAATGTGTAACACTGGGGGAAAAAGAGAGGAACAAGATCCAATTTGAATTTAAATGTCCAAGAGGTATAATTTAAATGGCTACTTTTTTTTTTAATGAAAAAGCCAGTCATATTTTCATTAGGTCTTGGGGAAAAATGGAACATTATATGAAAGGTAACATACTACAACATGTATCCATAATATATTGTTCTAGTAATTTTACTAAAATTTTCAAATTTTAGTCAATATTTATAGATGGTAAATATGTGTATATATTTCAAGTAGAAAAAGTTAGCATTCTTTATCAAACAGATTTATGATGTAAAAAAGTTTACAGTAACTATCTAAAAGTTCAGTAAGAAGACACAAGGTAATTGTTGGAAGGCATGTGAAATATCTCATGTAACAAGATACTGAGAACTGGACAAAGATAAAAAGAGAAAGCCACACATTCTTCAACACACTTTTCATTCAAGGCAGGAACTACAGCCCCTCCCTTTGGGTCCGGGCAGGCTCTGTGACTTTCCAGTCCAGGCCTTCAGAAACCAGTAATTTCTACTTCCTGTCTCTTAGAGTACTTCTTGGAACCCAGTTCTGAGAAGCCCCAGCCACAGAGAGGCCATGTACAGGAGATCTGATTGACAAGCCTTGTTATAAAAGACAGTATGAACTGTCATGTGAGTAATCTTAGATGTCCAGCCTAGCCTTTAGATATAATGTATTCAGAACACAGAAAACAGAATTGAAGGTCTAAAAAAACAGGAAAGAAGAGAAAGAGGAAAAGGAAAGAAAAGAATGAAAGCAGGGAAGGCAGGAGAGAAAGACAAGAAAAATACAGAGTGAGAGAGCAAGGGTAAGTAAAAAGAAAGAATACATTTTCTCTGGAACGTTTCAGGATTTTTTAGTTCTTAAATCTACACTGAATGTGGTCATTTTTATGGGTAAACACAGTTACATGTAACACATGTTATATTCCTTCAGGAAAAATAAGATCAAAACTGTAAAGGATTTTAATATACATATGTATTTTATTTCAATGCTTTTAAAGTTCCCAGGAATATAACATTTTCTTTATACTTCTAAGCCAAAACTGCATCATCATCAAGTATAAATTTGGGAAGAAATTATGTTGTCTAAAATAATCTGGAACACTACTTCACAGGAACATTGTGAAAAATAAAAAAAAAAAATGCTATGTATAAGAAGCAGTTTACAAGCCATAAAATGATATGAAAGTTTAAATATAATTGTTACATGTCTATAAAGCCCCTTACTTGCTTCCCCCTAACTTAAGGATAGGTATAAATAGGAACGTAAACATAAAATTTTAATACAATAAGAATGACTTATTATATACTATATCCCATCCAGGGCTCAACTCTAGTATCAACTCCTTTATTAACCCTCCCTTCAACAATCTAGTTATTAAAAACAAACCAAAAATCTCTTTTTTTTTAATTTTATTTTTATTCTTTGCCCAAGGGGTACAGGTCTGTGAATCATCAGGCTTATAACTTTCACAGCATTCACCAAAGCACAAACCCTCCCCAATGTCCATAACCCATCCACCCTATCCCTACCCTCCCACCCCCCAGTAACCCTCAGTTTGTTTTGTGAGATTAGGAGTCTCTTATGGTTTGTGTCCTTCCCCATCCCATCTTGTTTCATTATTTTTCCCTCCCTACCCCCCACGACCCCCCACCCTGCCCCTCAAGTTCCTCTTTAAAAAAATCCTCTAGAATATAAACTTCATGAGGATGGGTAGGTATAAATGATCAAAAGATATGAATTAATCCCTATGGCATTCTACCACTTACTTATTTCCAGGAAGGGACCATAAAGTAAAATATCCTGAGAGGCATCCTCCCAACACAGCTCCTGAGATTTATCTAAACCATAATTATTGCTGAGATTTTTCCCACAGTTTACTAATTGCAGTTACTCACACACAGGGAAAATCTAGGGGAAAATTAACAGCTTCCAGGAAGAGATAACTTGTAATTGTAGTACACTTAAGTGATCGCAAAGATACACCCATTAAAGACTAAACAGAATTTACACCTTGTTACTACTATTATTTCAAAACATTAATGACTTCTTTTATCAGGATTTTATATCTTTTAATCATCTTCTTATGGAGAATTTAAAAATGCCATGATCAGAATGTCTATGTCCTTTCAAAATTCACACGATGTGAATCATCCTCAATGTGATGGTATTAGGAGGTGTTTACCGTCCTAAAAACTCAAAAACGAGAGCCCACAGAGCTCCCTAACCCATTCTTCCAGATGAAAATATGACAAAAAATCTTCTACCCCAAAAGGGTCCTCACCTGACCATGTTGGTACCCTATCTTGAACTTTCAGCCTATAAGCCACCCTCTGGTATCTTGTTATAGCAGCCCAAAAGGACGAAGATAAAATCCTACAAAGTGCTAAATGTACATGTGTATGAATATGGCAACATTGGGACAGCCTATTTCCTTGACTCCAGCGTATCAGTGGAAAGTAGAGCTTGAAAAACTTACCACAGCTTTTAACATACGTGTCCATAACTTCAGCACTGATGCCATTTGGTCCATTCTCACTTGGTGCATACTTTCTAAAGAAGTTCTGAAAAGAAAATTCACATGTTTACAAATTCAATACAATTCTTAAGCAAATCAGACATTTTGAAATTATAAGAAATGACCAAGGGTGTAGTCTAAAACTTAGTCAGCAATTATAAAATGTGGACTTTACGGGCGCCTGGGTGGCTCAGTGGGTTAAAGCCTCTGCTTTCGGCTCAGGTCATGATCTCAGCGTCCTGGGATCGAGGCCGCATCGGGCTCTCTGCTCAGCAGGGAGCCTGCTTCCTCCTCTCCCTGTCTCTCTGCCTGCCTCTCTGCCTACTTGTAATCTCTCTCTGTGTGTGTCAAATAAATAAATAAAATCTTTAAAAAATAAAAAAATAAATAAAATGTGGACTTTAAAAAGTATATTCCAAGAATCAGTCTTATTACTATGCTTACAAACAGTTAAGATAAAAAAAAAAAGTATGCTGCTACTTTCATATCTTAGGGAAAACATTACATAAAATTAAATAAATTTACTGCTATTTCTCTATACTCAATTTATCCCTTTCTTTTACCTTTCTCCTGAATGTAAACGATGAGGGGTTTTTTGTATCATACATTCTCCTTAAAGTGAACATGAGTTATTAAAATTATCTTTTAAGTACAGCTACTATTACCATTAAAAAACCTCCAGTTATAAAACAAATAGGGGATGTAAAGTACAGCACAGGGAATATAGTCAATAATATTGTTAATAACTTGGTGACAGATGGTGACTACACTCATGGTGATCATTTTGTAATTATATATTGTCGAATCATTGTGCTATACACCTCAAAGCAAGATGATATTGTATGTCAACCATATGCCAATAAAAAAAGCTCAGTAAAATTACACCCAAATTTGTAAATTAATTAGAATGCAAGTGCTAAGTAATTCTTACAGAAAATTAATGGAAAGATAAATATAAGGGAGATGTGAACTGAGCAGAAGAATTACAGGTGGTCAATAAATGCATTAGAGTGTCCAAAGAGTCTGGAATCAGTGGGGAAAATAGTGTTTTGTTTTGTTTCTGACTACCAACTGGAACTATCCCCGTACATATTAGATGTTGAAGAAAAACAGTATATATTATTTGAAAATACAAGTAACATGCTGTTAAAAAAAATTTATCCTATGTTTCAGCTTTTCTGAAAGTCCTTCGACAAAGGACTATGCCTTGAATATATAAAGAATTCCTATAAAGCAATAAAAACACAAATAACCCAACAGGAAAATGAACAAAAGATGTAAATAAGCATGTCATAAGAAATAAGTGGCCTATGCATATATTTTTAAATGCTCAACCTTGTGCATAATTAGGAAAATGCAAACTAAAGCAACAATAAAATACCAAAATTTAAGTCTGACAATATAAAAAAAATTTAAAAAATAAAAAAAATAAAAGTCTAACAATACCAAGATTAGACAAAGATGTCTAGCAATGAGAAACAGAATAGTTTTTTCCAAAAACAACTATTTTGGAAAATAGCTTTTAATTATCTACTGAAGTTGAACATGGGAATAACCCGTGACTGAGCAAAACTATTTATAGAGACCAGATATGAAAACCAAGAATCAATATACAAACTTCCATTGTCCTTATTTTACTAAATCATAACTTCACAAAGCAACATAATAATTGACAACTTTATTAAACAATTACTTCAGTTAGAAACTATGTTAAAGCTCTACCTATACTTCACATCATCTTCAAAACAACCCTAGAGGTAGGCACTATTAATTATTACCCAAATTTTACAGATGCAGAAACTAAGACCTGAAAGGGTATGTCAGGGGCTCAGGCCTCCTACATGTGTTACATGGAGTCACAGACTCAACATATGGTTGTACCACAACTGACACTTATTACACACAGGAGATCCAGCACAGGACAAGTACACATGCAAAGTCTAGAGAAACCCATGTGTAAGCCTCCTACTTCTCTTCTGTGAGGGGATACACTGATCATATTTATTACTTTTCTTCAACAATTAAAAAAAAAAAGGCAGTAATATGGGTGCAATGCTTCTGTCCAGGGAAGCCTACTGGAGACATTACTGAAGGTTTCTATTGGGAGCTTGTCATATAGTCACCCTCTGTCTAGCAACTGCCAAAACTCTAGAAGGAAAGCAAGTTGTTTGCTATAAATCACATACTACAAACAGTCTAGGCACACTGAACTACCCCTATCAGTTAGGAAACAGAGGAACGACAGACACACTGAAGCCAAGTTCCCAGATATCAAAGGCTAACCTAGCAAGTGGGCCTTTCTAAAGATAAGACCCTCAAGTCAGCTATGTTAACTCTTCTTTGCACAAAGGGTTAAGAAGCCACTCAAGGTTTATAGTTGAAAAGCTGCACGGTCAAACTTCAACCCCAGGCAGTTTGATGTTTTGAGCACAAGCTTTTTTTTTTTTTTTTTTCCATTTCCCCCCCATCCCACCTCCTCTCCGGTAACCATCTGTTTGTTCTCTATAGTTAAGAGTATTTTTTTATTTATCTTTTTTTTCCTTTGTTCATTTGTTTTGTCTCTTAAACTCTACATATGAATGATAGCATATGGTATTTATTTTTCTCTGATTGGCTTATTTTACCTATTATTATACTTTTTCAGATACACTGTTACAAATGGCAAGATGTCATTCTTTTTTTACAGTGAAATAATATTCCACTGTGTATGGTGTCAGTGTCTGTGTGTGTGTATCCCATCTCTCTTTTACTCATTCATCTATTGAGAGACACTTGGGCTGCTTCCATAATTTAGCTACGTAAATAATGCTGCAATAAACAAAGGGGTTCATATACCCCTTCCCTTCAATTTGGCGTTTTTATATTTTTCAGTTAAACATCCAGTAGTGGGATTGCTGGATCATAGGATAGTTCTATTTTTAATTTTTTGAGTAATTTCCGTACTGTCTGCCACAGTAGTTGTACCACTATTCATCCTCACCAACAGTGTACCAGGGTTCCATTTTCTCCAACTCCTTGCCAGGCTTGTTACTTGAGTCTTTAGTTTTAGCCATTCTGACAGGTGTGAAGTGGTATCTCATTGTGGCTTTGGTTTGTATTTCTCTGATGATGACTGATGCTGAACATCTTTTTATGTCTGTTGGCCATCTGGATGTCTTCTTTGGAGAAATGTCTGTTCATGTCTTCTGCCCATGTTTTCACTAGATTGTTTGGTTCTGGGATATTGAATTGTATAAGTTTTTTATATATTTTGGATATTAACCCTTTATTAGATATGTCATTTGCAAACATATTCTCCTTCGGCATGTTATCTTTTAGTTTTGTTGGCTATTTTCTTTGCTATGAAGAAGCTTTTTATTTTGATGTAGTCCCAACAGTTTATTTTTGCTTTTGTTTCCCTTGTCTCAGGAGATAGCTCTAAAAGGATGTTGCTACAGCTAATATCAGAGAAATTACTGCCTGTGCTTTCTTGTGGGATTTTTATGATTTCAGGTCTCAGATTTAGGTCCTTAATCCATTTTGAGTTTATTTTTGCATGTGGTACACGAAGTGATCCATTTTCATTCTTTTGCATGTAGCTGTCCCGTTCTCCCAACACCACTTGTTGAAGAGACTTTTTCCCACTGCATATTCTTGCCTCTTTTGTCAAAGGTTAATTGACCACGTAATTGTGGGTTTATTTCTGTGCTTTCTATTCTGTTACATTGATCATTGTGTCTATTTTTGTGCCAGTACCATACTGTTTTGATTACTACAGCTCTGTAATATAATCTAAGGTCTGGAATTATGATACCTCTAGTTGTGTTTTTCTTCTTCAAGATCGCTTTGTCTATTTAAGATCTTTTGTAGTACCACAGAAATTTTAGAATTGTTTTTTTTTGTTCTGTGAAAAATGCTGTTGGTATTTTGGTAGGGATTGCTTTAAATGTGCATACTGCTTTGGGTAGGAGAGATATTTTAACAATATTTGTTCTTTCAATCTATGAGCATAGATTGTCTTTCCATTTCTTTGTGTCATCTTCAATTTCTTTTATCAGTGTTTTATAGCTTCTAGGTATAGGCCTTTCACCTCTTTTTATTTCTAGGTATTTTATTTTATTATTTTTGGTACAATTGTAAGTAGGATTATTTTCCTAATTTCTCTTTCTGCTACTTCATTATCAGTGAATAGGAATGCAACAGATTTCTGTATATTGATTTTGTATCCTGTAACTTTACTGAATTCCTTTATCAGTTCTAGAAGGCTATTATCTCTCATGAACATAGATGCAAAAATCCTCAAAAAATATTATCAAACTGAATTCAAGAATACATTAGAAAAATCATGTACCACAATAAAGTGGATTTATTCCTGGGATGCAAGGGTAGTTCAATATTCACACTGATCAATGTGGTACGTCAGATCAATAAGAGGAAGGATGAAAATCATGTGATCATTTCAAACGATGTACAAAAAGCATTTGACAAAGTACAACACTCATTTGTGATAAAAATCCTCAACGATGCAGGTTTAGAAGGAACAAACCTCAACATAATAAAGACCATATGTGAAAAAAACCACAGCTCACATCATACTCATATTCACATCATACTCATACACATCATACTCAACTGACAGCCTTTTTCCTAAGGTCAGAAGTAAGACAAGGATGTCCACTCTCACCACCCTCATTCAAATAGTACTGGAAGTCCGAGCCATGGCAGTTACACAACAAAAAGAAATAAAAGGCATCTGAATTGGTAAGGAAGAAATAAAACTTTCACTATTTGCAGATGACACGATACTATATATAGAAAACCTTAAAGACTCCAGTAAGCCTGAGCTTAAATTTTAACCATTGCATGCGACCGTTTCCTAAACCAAAGAACAGAATAACCACTTGCTTTGCCAAGAAATCAGAGTAATGCCTTTTTGCAAATCTAAACTCCATACTGAATTACTGTGACATGTTAAGCTGGGAAAGACAAAAATATACTGTAGCAAATATCCTGTCAAGTCCTTCTCTGTATTATCTTTCATCTCAGGTATATCAGGCTTTCTATGTAAATTACATACTTTTTTTTTCATTGGAAAAAAAGAAAAATCATATTTAAAAAACAACCAAAACAAACTATTAAGAAGGGATAAGAACTAATCCTAGTGTATTTAAAGTGTAAAAAATTTCAAAGACACACTTGGCATGATCCTAGAAACTGCTTGCCTTTTCTTCTATTAAAGGACAGCAACGAGGTTGGAGAGGAAGACAGGGTCTTAAAAATAAATGTTCAAACCATGTAGAAGCAAGACTATATACACTGTTCTGAATAACAACAAAAATTGGAAATAATCAAATGTTCATTTATGATTAAACACATTATAGAATTTCCATAATTTGGAATATAACATAACCATAAACTAACACTTTTTAATTAATTAATTCTTGCTTCCCTATTACATGCCAGGCACTATTTAAGGAATTGAGGATCTGTATGTACTAACATGGAAGAATGTCCACCTGTTAGCACTGTTTACGTCCAAGGAAAGGAAAACAATGTGAGGGAAGAAGGGTGATAAAAGGAGACATTCATTTTTAACTGTATCTACTTTTTATAAAGATTACAATTTTTAAAACAGTAATATATTCATGAATTGTATAACTCATTTAAAATTGGTTCTGTACCTGAATGCTTCCCTCTGTATCAAGAACTTCAGCAACAGGAACTGACTGGATAAACTGCATGAAGCCTACACAGAAATACATGCATTGCATTAAGCACAACTATTGATTAAGCAATAAAAATAATGGTTCTACTAAGAATAACCTTCATTTTCAAATGCATACACTACATACCTGAACAACTTAAAGAGGTCTCTAAACAATGTATTTAGACGGGCATTTAAGTCACAGGAACTACAAGAAAACTTTTCTTTCAAGTAAGCTGATTTATCTGTATGTTTTTCCAGGCCAGTTTCTATTACTGTATACAAGGAAGAGAAAGTAATAGCTAATCTTCCTAAATCGAGCACAAAAATTTCTTCTTTCTGTACTTTCATAACATATACCAATTAAAAATATTCCAAATTTAAAATCACTTTAAGAATTCTGAAGTTATGTAATATCGATCACCTAAGCCTAAAACTGTATTATGTTCACTGGCCTTTTTAATCTAATACTCCATTTTCTGACATTTCCTGGAAACGATAGGAGAGGAAAGTATTAAACCCTTATACTACCAAAAAGAAGGGGAAGAGGACATTATATGGGAGAACAAGAAGGAGAAAAGATAAGTGTAGTAAATCTAGAGACCACAACACTAGTATAAAACAACAAATCTATGAAAATATCAAAGTTGAGGGATGCCTGGGCGGCTCAGTTGGTTAAGCAACTGCCTTCGGCTCAGGTCATGATCCTGGAGTCCCAGGACTGAGTCCCACATCAGGCTCCCAGCTCCATGGGGAGTCTGCTTCTCCCTCTGACCTTCTCCCCTCTCATGCTCTCTCTCACTCTCTCAAATAAATAAGTAAAATCTTTAAAAAAAAAAAAAAGAAAATATGAAAGTTGAATGAAGGAAACTACTGTATACTCCTTTAGAGTAAGAAATGTCTCATACATTGCTGGATCACAAACAGAGAATAGTCTACATTAGCTCACTTAAAAGATATTGTCTTTCTCCCATGTAGTAAGTACTTTGCCATGTAAAAAAGCATAGCTTTGACCCTGCCTTTATAGACTGTACAAGCCTGCAAGTCTTACTGGGATAAATACTACAAAGAAAAGGGTATTATGAAAGAGATAAGTGTAGATCACCACAGAGATCAGAGGGTATCAGACATTTGAGCCGTATTTGAGGGATAATGAAAGTTAATAAAGCTGTGGAGGAATGGATGCTAAAGATGATGACCAAAGCGTACATGAAGACCATAAGGTTGAATAGAGCAGGGTGAGTTTGAGAAAATGGAAGGTGGCCCGTGTGACTAACACCTGGGAAGCAAGGGGGAGACTGGCAAAGAGAGGCTTGAGAAACAGACACAGGAGTGTGTCACAGCAAGCCAGAACTTGTGAACCAAGGTAAGGCTTTTGTCTTTGCCCAAAGAGCAAACAGAAGTGAATAAATCAATTTATGCAGGATAGTCAAAAAGCATAAGTATACTTCTAACAAGATCATTCTGAGAGAAAAATGAGAAGAATTATAATACCAGAAAGATTTGAGGGTGACCAGGGGAAGAGCAGGAAACCTAAAACAGATACTTTGGTCGCTCCCAGGTATATAAGGGTGGAAGCTCTGAGAATAACGAGACTAGGGAATTTACAATAGGTTTTAGGGAAGCATTCCTAGGGAATCATCTATCAAATTTCCAGAGGTTATTCCATCCTAGAAAGACTTAGATGCCACAGACCTATATTAAAAAAAAATAGTTATTAAGGCAACATCATTTGCTGAGTAGCTTTTTTAAGCAGAGCATAATACAAAGAAAGCCACTCTATGTCATAGTAACTCCCAAATGATGATACAGGACACAAATTACTATGTAAGAAAATACTGTGAATTGTAACCAGTTTTGAAGGCAAATAAATACAGTATAAAGGTGTTACTTTTTCTTTACAGATAGGCTGTTTAATGTTTTTAAGAGGAAGGAAGGGAGAAGAGGAGAGAGGCACAATCAGTCTTCAGTGCTACAAATGAATTCAATCTCTAATGTTCTTAAACTTTCAATTAAAAGAGGAAAAGTAGACTCATTGGACACTGAAATAAAAAACCATGGTGTAACATAAACTTACCGTGTTTTGTACTGGTAGCTAATACCTTGTAGGGTGTCAACTTCAAATCTAGATTTTCTTTCCGTAGCAGCTTTTGATCACAAGATAAAATATGTTAACCAAATATAAAGACTGTTCTGAAAAAGTTTTGTAGGCAAGTATTATAATAGCTTAATGTAAGAGATTCAGGTGAAAAATCTAAATTGAAGTTTAACTAAATCAGTTAATTTTACTTTAACTGATCATAAAATAAACTGATGAGTTTATTTCATCAAAAAAACCTTATTAAGCACTTACTTGATGGTATGCCAATTTTTTTTATCTTATTCTAAATCACTATCAATAGATTTCAGTGAACAGTAGGATTCCTCCAACTCATTTACACAGATCTATCTAGTCACGAAGTATTTTAGAACTCAGAAAAAGGGAAATAAGGGCAAATGTGTTCCCTTTAAAGACAGGGGCAAGGATGCAATTTAAAGAACAAAAAGAAAAGAAAAATAAAGAAAGAACAAAAAAGATCTAGCTGACTAAGAGGAGGGGAATTATTAAACCTGACATTGAGAGAACTTAGCTGAGAAAAAAGTTTTAGTAAAAAGAAATGCATGCAATTTCATTTAATACTAGTCACAAGAGTCACTCTACAGTGTACAAAAACAACTACACTTATTCAAGGTCAAACAGGAACTGCTGAGCTTCCTAGGATTGTACCTGAA
The DNA here is from genome assembly GCA_002007465.1 of Ailurus styani. Lineage (NCBI taxonomy): Eukaryota > Metazoa > Chordata > Mammalia > Carnivora > Ailuridae > Ailurus > Ailurus styani. Next base: position 97,231 of record LNAC01001166.1, on the reverse strand, counting down.
TGTTAAAAATACTTCCGTGTCCATACACAGCATATACACTAAACCATAGTTTTCCAAAATTGAAAAACGTTCCCTGCCAACATAAGGTTATAGTCACCTTGTCCATGAGTGAAATGATCTGAAGAATAAGTTGATCTTGCCGTAAATCATCCCCATGCTTAAATATAACTGGGTATTTGCCTCCATCTTCTGTCTTAAAGAATAACTGTGCAGGCATAAGAGCACTCTGGAAATAAAAGTATTGTTTTCAAATTTGGATGTAAATTAATGCACAAAGATTTGCTATACACAAGAGGAAATGCTGACCTGTAAGGTAAACAAGTAAGTTATCAGAACCTAAAGAAACAAGATGGGCTGGCAGCGAGATGTAATTAGAGACATTGGAGAAAACAACGAGCTAGCTACCAGTCAGAAGATTACCTGGCATAAAGAACGAGAGCTCTAGAGTCAGTGACAGGAATCCAGGCTCTACCAGGTACTAGCAGGGTGATCTCCCGAATGTTCTTTACCCTGTCTCCTCACTTGTAAAATAAAGGTAACTTTTCCTCTGCACAGCTGCTAAGACATGTGACAGAGCAAATCCAGTAAAATGTTAAGAAGAGTCAAACAGTAGGTATCTAGTTGTTCACTGTATAATTCTTTACTCTTTGTTGTATGCTTGAAAGCTTTCCTATAAAATGATGGGGTAAAAGGCACCAAAAGAATGCTTCAGTGAAGATATGTTTAGAATTTACAACTTCTTTTGGATTAAATTCTGAATTTTAAATTATCTTAAATTGAGAGTATCCTTTTATCACCCCAAGCAAAAATATATTTTGTAACTTACCTCAAAGGCATTTATGACCCCAAAATGTTGAAGAATTACTATGACAGAGTTATGTAGTAAATGCCCTGGAATCATTAATCCTAAAACCCAACCCAGAATTTTTAAGAATGCTTACATACTTTAAGGACTATAAGAAAAACAAACAAAAAGACTGGATATAAGGATCAAAAAATATGTTTCATGGGGCGCCTGGTTGGCCCAGTCATTAAGCATCTGCCTTCGGCTCAGGTCATGATCCCAGGGTCCTGGGACTGAGCCCCACATCGGGCTCCCTGCTCAGCAGGAAGCCTGCTTCTTCCTCTCCCATTCCACCTGCTTGTGTTCCCTCTCTCACTGTGTCTCTCTCTGTCAAATAAATAAATAAAATCTTTAAAAAATATATGTTTCATGATAGTTTGCTGACCATCCACTTTGTGCATTTAATACATAATTATAATATTGCACACTTAAGAAGAAAATGGGTCCAGAATCCACCTAACAAGAGTGGCAGATAGACACTCCTATATCCCACTCTTACAACTCCTGCTCTGTCTTAAATATTTTTTCCCATCCTGTTTCTAAAAAATGGTATAAAACTACCTTTTTGATTTACTGCTCTGGATTAGTCCTCAGGGAATGAGCATATTAGAAGCTGGTCTTGTTTGAAAGTTCCAGCCCAAAGGAACACCAGGTGTACACAGGTATACCAGTTGTTCCATGTCTGTGCGGAGTTTTTAACATCTCAGCTTCCGGTGGGTTCTAAGTGCAAGCTAAGAAATACTTGCATTGTTTCTCCTGTTCCAGTATTTTTCAAATTGCAGGCTATAGTCCATTAATGAGTTTTAAAACCAATTAAACAAGTTGCAAGTTACATTTAAAATGAAATGCACCAGAATAATTCTTAAAAGAAAAGAAACTATCAGAGTCCATAACATGCAAAAAGGTTCAATGCTACTTCAAAAACTTAACATTTCAGTTGTGTGAGCTGGGATGCCACAGGTTGCCTTTAAACACATCCTTGAAAAAAAATCCAAACTACTTCTTACTATAATCACACCTCTTTTTATATTCATAAGTAGTTGTCCTATGAGCCCTTTCTTTTCTGGATATGAAGTAATATTCCAGTGCAACTTAAGCCCTTCTACTGCTAGAATCACAAAACGTAAAACACCTTTATGATGCCCAGCAAATAATGATGCTTCATAGATAATGATGCCTACCCAGTCCTTTGGTCCAACTGGAGAAAGTGGCTATCATCAGCTCTAACTACCCAAGTTGTGGCCACCCGAAAGAAGCCTGGCATGCTATCAAGGACTAAAGAGAATTAATACTTGAAAACACAAGAAAAAAATTTAAATCACAGAAACAAATATCAGAGCAAAAAAATGTTAAAAAAGTTAACCGAGACTATAACCACATGAACTTATGAACTGAATAGGCAATATAAGTGTTACAATTTTAAGGTGTTATTTTTTTAAAAGCTTACATGAAAAAAGTAGGTGTGTCTCTAATTAATAAAACATCCAAAGAATTACAGATAAAAAACAACTCACAGATTAAAAAAATTTTTTTGACACATTTCATGTAAAAATATCTACTGGGAAATCAAGACACAATGGTAAAAAAAAGGTAACTTTTTTCTAGTATTTACTAAATCAAACTAAATTATAGATATTATCTGCATTGTAATCATTTTTGAAGGGAGTGTCTCTGTTTTTGCTTTACAGAATCAGGTTCCAATCATCCACATTAGAGATCCATCACAATTACCTTAAATAGTGTAGCTGTTTCTGGGATTATTCCTCTAATTTTCACCTGGGGTTCTAAAGGCAATGGGATTAGTTCCACGTCCGACAAGTTCATCTTTTCATTGTCTCCAAGCAATGCCTGTAGTCTCTCATTCTAAGAGAACAAATCAGAAAGAATTAATTATGTTAAAATGGAAAACTAGTTTATAAAACACATGATAAAGACATAAAGACTAATTCTATTCAAAATGTCTCCAAAGCTCCATAAAAGTAACACAAAGCAGATGGTGTGCCCCTAAGAGACAAGCACTCACACTCGAGCCTGCCTGAAGAGGAGCGACTTGACTGTGAAGAGCTGGACTTACACAAGGGTAGGCAATACATTTCTCTTGCTACAGTTGAGAATAAGGAACACACTCCTGCTGGATTTAAAGACTCCATTTCTGTTTTCAAAGGATGTGTGAAGCCACAAAGAGAAACTCATTTCATTTGAAGCTTAATTTTGTATGACCAAATATTAAGCAAGAATTTCAGTATGCAGCTCCAGGGCATATTTTGGGTTTAAAAAGTAAACAATTCACTTCAAGGAACTTGAATCCTACCTTTTACTGTTCACTGGCTCTGTCTGATTAAACTTTTCCTAAGAATATTATCGTGTATTTTCTTCAGCTCACATGCATACTGCCACTGAGCCAAGAATTTGGAAACTGAAAAATTCAAGTCACATGGCTTTGTCATGTAGCAGCATCTATACTATTAAGATCTAGCCCTTCCAGTCAATTTCAAAAGAACAATCCACTTGAAAGCTTCAAGAGTTGTGCATTCTTTTAAGAGGTGTGCTTGTTCCTTAAAGGGGAAAACGTGACCTGCCGATCCTAGCAGCATAAAGCACTTAGACTGTACAGCTGCTGAGAGGGTGCAGAGTTACAGGAGCAAACTCTGCAATCAGTAAGGTGGAAGTTCAGAAAAATCATGTTTCCAAGACCACAAAGACAGAATGTCAGATTCTTCCCCTCCAGTAACACTCTAGTTCTCCCTCTGAATTGTAGAAAGTGCAAGTTAAGGTCAACCGAAAACTAGCACAAACTTCTACATAACCCTTATAAAAATCAGTAAATCTACTCTCTAACCAAATGTATGATCAAATATACAAGTATGAAGTAATGTCAATTAACCTGAATTTCAAGTTATCCTATCAAGACCAACTTCTAATTGATGTACTAATAAACAATAAAATAACCAGAAAACAGATCAAAGAAGGGTGAGAAATCCAGCCACTTCTCACCACATCCACTGCTATAATCCTTGGGCTCCAAGCTGCCATCACTTCTCAGCTTGACTACCGCAGCAGCCTCCTGATGGCTCTTCTTCTTCAACTTTGCCTCTTACGGTCACTTATCAAAAACAACTAGAGTACTGCCGCCAAAGTCAGGTCATGTCACTCTCCTGTTCAAAACCCCCAACAGCTTAGCTTCTACACTAACTCAGTGTTTAAGTCCTCGTAATGGCTTACAAGGATATACTCCATTTCCCTCTTATCTCTGTCCTTGGTCCTTCTCTCCTACTACCCCCCCCCCCCCCCCCCCCCCCAATTCTCCCTCCACTTCAAATACACTGGGCTTCCTCCTATTTCACAAATATGTCACACATACACACATACATGCTCTCACATCAGGCTTCTGTCCAGGCTCTGGCTGGAATAGTCTTCTCTAGATATGTCCATAGCTTGCTCCCTCACCTGCTTCAGGTCTTTGTCCAAATGTCAACTTCCTAGTGAGGCCTTCCTGACCATGTCATCTAGAGGTGAAACACTGCCTTACTCAAACCCAGCACTTCCTATTTCCGCTTTATTTTTCTCCATAGTATACAACAGTATCTACTCTATATTTCACTTATTCTATTTACCTTTTCTTCCAAAGCTCCATTAAGAACAGAATTTTTATATTCACTGCTGTAACCCCAGAACCTAAAAAAGTATTTGGCATGCAGCAGGCATGCAATACATTTTTACAGAACAAATAAATAATTATAATCTAAAGAATCAAAAAGTGAAAAGAGAATATTTAACAACATTCAAAATGAAAACTTTAATTAAAATTTTTTTTAAAGATTTTATTTACTTATTTGAGAGAGAGAGTGCCCAGGAGCGGGGCGGGGGCACAGAGGGAGAGGGACAAGCAGACTCAATCCCAAGACCCTGAGATCATAACCTGAGCCAAAGGCAGACACTTAACTTACTGAGACACCCAGGCACCCTAATTAAATTTTTTTTTAAAGATTTTATTTATTTGACACACAGAGAGAAATCACCAGTAGGCAGAGAGGCAGGCAGAGAGAGGAGGAAGCAGGCTCCCCGCTGAGCAGGGAGCCCAATGCAGGTACCCCAGGACCCTGAGATCATGGCCTGAGCCGAAGGCAGAGACTTTAACCCACTGAGCCACCCAGGAGCCCCTAAATTTTTTAAAAGTACTGATGGAAATGCATTTTTAATGAACTCAAATATCTAGACTCAGAGACCTCTTTCAACAGAATTCTTCCTAAACTAGAGGTCAACACAGGAAAACACTATTGCAAAGACTTTATCATTTGTTTTACCCATGCTACTAATAACTCACAGATAACGTTCCTACATAGCTAATGCTGCTGCATTTACGTGACATAGTTCTCCCAAACTCATTACGGAAATGGGGGGATGGAAAAGTGCTACATGTGATTTCAAATTCTTAGCAGTAGTGAATTCATCATTACTAATAATAACACAAATAATAGGAGTAGAGAGCCATCTTGGCATTTCTCCATGGGGCCAGGGCTTGTTTCTAGTAAATCTACATTAACAAAATTATCTTTTAACACACCATAAAAAAAATGTCCAAAAAGATCTTTAGCCAATAGATTGAGACTATATTTAGGATTGTCTGGTTCAAAACATAGGCAAAAACAAAATTTATTTTGGGAAGCTTTAAGTGATACCTCAAATGGGTACATAGTTGTCCTCCAGAATAGCTAAAACTGAGGTGTAGCCAGAGTCATGTTTGTGACAAATAGAAGAGCATGCTACACAAACACAAACTGGTTTAAACATACGCCCACATGGACAGTTGCAGAGACAGCACTCTTGCAGGTGGGTATGTGGGCTCACACTGCTTCCTCACACAGGCAGCTCTGGGGAGAGGGGCTCCAGAAGGAATAGCAGTAGAGATTTAGTTATTCAACCATGGTCTAAGATTTTTTCACAGAATGACAAAAAAAGTCATCTCAATAAAAATGTGTTTGTCATCAGCCTCTTTTCTCCTTCTTAACTTAGTGAACACTATTTTCCGCACATACATCTTGTAGCATTTCTCTTTAGACTTGATCCTCTGCCTTTGAACTCCTGACTCCATTTTCCCCCTTTTTTGTCTCCACTTTCCTCTCACAAGTCTGGAGAACAACGGTAAAATGTGTTGTGTTCTTTTACACAGGTCACCAAGAAAGATCTGCTTATGGTGTGATTGGGTAAAGAGAAGATATCAAGTGAATCCTTCGTATCATTTGGGCTAATGAGGGAAAATGACATATGAAGAACAGATACTCATCAAGTGCAAGCCTTACTTGAAGCCTTACATGTCCCAGACATTAGAAGACATGCAAAACCAGTGCTGTTACTAACAACTAATTGTGCCACCCTGGGCAAGTCACATTGGACTTTCATTTTCTCAGAGTAATTCCAGTCTCCATGATCGGCAGAGGTCCTTTCCACATCAAACACATTATATACTAGGATGCTAAAATTTTAAAATGAGATCCAATAAAGCATTGTAGATTAAAAATATGGACTTAGAATGCCTGGGACCAAACCCCAACTATAATACTTACTATCTAAGGACGCTGGACAAATTACTTAACCCCTCGAACCCTCATACACTGTTGGTGGGAATGCAAACTGGTGCAACCACTCTGGAAAACAGTAAGGAGGGTCCTCAAAAAGTTAAAAGTAGAGCTACCCTATGACCTAGCAATTGCACTACTAAGTATTTATCCAAAGGATACAAATATAGTGATTCGAAGGGGCACAAGCGTCCCAATGTTTATATCAGCAATGTCCACAATAGCCAAAATATGGAAAGAGCCCAGATGTCCATCAACAGATGAATGAATAAAAATGTGGTATATATACACACACACACACTGGAATCTTAGTCATCAAAAAGAATGAAATCTTGCCATTTGCAATGATGTGGATGGAACTAGAGGGTATTAGGCTAAGCAAAATAAGTCAGTCGGAGAAAGACAAATACTGTATGATTTCACTCATATTGTGGAATTTAAGAAACAAAACAGATGAACTCAGGGAAGGGAAGGAAAAATAAGATGGAAATAGAGAGGGAGGCAAACCATAAGAGACACTGAACTCTAGGAAACAAACTGAGGGTTGCTGGAGGGCAGGTGGGTCGGGGGATGGGGTAACTGGGTGATGGGCACTAAGGAGGGCACCTGATGTGATAAGCATTCGGTGTTACATGCAACTGATGAACCACTAAATTCTACCCCTGAAACTAATAATACAGTATATGTTCACTAAATTGAATTTAAATAAAGAATTTTTTAAAAATTATTGAACCTCTCTCCCCCCACTTTTTCTTATAATTGAGATAATAATAGCATCTAACTTATAGAGATGTTGTGAGGACTAAATCAATATACATATCTATATACATAAATTCATAAAACAGGATCCTGTACATAATCAGTGCTTATAAATCTTCCTATTGCTATAATTACATAAGAACTAAGAACTTCATAACATATATCCCTGAGAGACAGTACCAAAACTCAGTATTTTATGATACTGAAACATCATTAGTCATAAACAAAAAGCAAAGCCCATAGGCTTACCTTTTTCTTACGATTTCCGCTTTCACGCTGCACTGCCTTCATTAGATGCACCAGTCGATCTACAAACGTCTGCTGTGCAGCCAGCAAAGAACGCATAACTCTGACAGACTTATCACCCTGAAGGGATTCAAAGGAAAGGAAAATTAGTTCTGTGCAGCATAATGATCAGGGTTTCTTTAATAGCATGGGTGATCTTTATTTATTCTTCTAATAGCTACAAACTTCAATACAAAGTGAAATTGAAAAAGATTAATTATCTTGATTCAGAGATAATGAGAAAGCTGCTAGCTTATTTAAACACTGCCAATTCTTCCACAGTTGAAAATTATCTGAGTCTTCAGCGAATACTAATCTATCAAAAACAGCACTTTCTTCACATACAACCATGTGATAAGAGAGAATTCGTTCACCCAAAATGCATTCACTCATTGAATCAATAAATATCTGGAAGCCTATGATGTCTTCAGAAATGCACTAGGCATATGGCAGAAAAAATACCATCTTCAAGGAACTAAAAAAGTACACTGAAAGAAAAAAGAAAAGCATTCTCAAATAGCACCATAATGCATGCTTGCTTAGTAAAAGATAAGTCATAAAAATTAAATGCCATAAAGTGTTATGCACTGAATTCCCAGTTCATAAAATATTATAAAATACATTTTCTCACTTAATCTTCCCAATTATACTGATAAGGGTGGCTAGGCAACTGTTATCATCCTCATTTTGAAGGTGAGGAAATTTAAGCTCAGAGAAAATGAAATTTCTTCACAGGATGACGAAAGCTGTAAGTGCAAAACTGAGGTTAGAAGAGAAGACTAACTACTTTATCTGCCAATAGGTGAATGCAGAGAAGCTCTGAGCTCTGAGAACGATAGAAACCTTTAGTCTCCAAGATTTCAGTAAGATGGGACTTAAAGTTGTAAAAAAACATGAAACACATTTATCTGCAGTTGCAGATGAAAGATACTATGAAGTCAATTATTTCTTTTTTTTTTTTAATTTTATTTTTATTATTTGCCCAAGGGGTACAGGTCTGTGAATCATCAGGCTTACATCTTTCACAGCATTCACCAAAGCACAAACCCTCCCCAATGTCCATAACCCATCCACCCTAACCCTACCCTCCCACCCCCCAGTAACCCTCAGTTTGTTTTATGAGATTAGAAGTCTCTTATGGTTTGTTTCTATAGCAAATCACAAATCAATGCTGGGAGGGTCCTCACTGCCCATGCACCCTCTGCTGGCTGAACTGTGCCACAGCACTTTAAGAATCAACACCAAAGAGGAAAAATGGTTTTACATAAATTCTAAAAACTGTTTAAGAAGCAAAAATATGTTATGTGGTAAGTACCTGCAATATGAGCATTGTCAGATTTCTGAAAATGTACCTAGTCTTGATAAACAAAATAAGAGGGAAGAAATAAAAGCAAAGCTTTGGAATTTGTTCCCTATATAGGTTTATTTCATTAAATCAGAGGTCAACAAACTTCCAGAAGGCCCAAGGAATAAATACTTTAGGTCCTGTTGGCCATACAGTTTCCACTTCAACTATTCAATCACTACTGCAGTGTATAAGTGGCCAAAACATATGAAAACAAATGAACATGACCATGTTCCAATAAAATTTCATGTAGGAACACTTTTGACTTTCATATGTCACAAGATATTCTTCTTTTTATTTTTTTCAACCATTTAAAAACATAAAAACTACTCTTAGCTCATGGGACATACCAAAACAGGCAACAGGCCACATCTGGCCATGCCCAGTGTTTTTGCCAACCCCCATACGAAATGGTTACCTTCAACAATGCTTGGCTGAATCGTCTCATTACATTCAGGTACATCTCATGGGTCTTTGGGTCTCTTTGCTGAGTGTCTTGATCTTCACATTCCACTATCACATACCTTAAAAATATGTTAAGTCATTCATAAGAGGTGAAATGAGAGTCAGACTCATTTTGTAAATATTTCTACTTTTCCACTCAACCAGGTTAGTTCACATTTGCAAAAATAAATAAATGGAAGTAATGAAACACATTTTTCATCCCTCTTTTAAAAGTGGAAAATTAGGGCACATACACAATCATTTATAAAAGGTAAATTATTAATAACAATGCCTTAATTTGTATAACATCCTAGCTTTTCTAAAAAGTTTGGCATCAAAAGAAGCATTTTCTCTTAAAACTTATGAGGTACATAAAGCATTACCATCTTCAGAAATCATCTAAGCTCACATATCTACCAAGTAACTTGCAAACAATATTTTCAAAATCTACATAATCCTTCTGTACAGCTCTCTTATTCTGAAAACTTCTCTGAAGCTACTTCTCATTAATATACCTCTGCAAAATGGATACGATTTTAAATTTATTTTTTCCCATCCAATCTCCCCATTTCTCAAAAATCTATATATAATCTTCCATTTGTGTATCATAAAATTGTGGTTTTAGAGGGCTAAAGAAATTTTTTTAAAGATTTTATTTATTTATTGGACAGAGAGAAAGACAGGAAGAGGGGAAACAGAAGCAGAGGGAGTGGGAGAGGGAGAAGCAGGCTTCCTGCGGAGCAGGGAGCCTGAGGCAGGGCTCGATCCCAGGACCCTGGGATCATGACCCGAGCCGAAGACAAGTGCTTAATGACTGAGCCACCCAGGTGCCCCTAGAAATTTTAAATATATTCTTAAACCTGGACTGCTTATTTAATTACCAAATCTTATAGCCAAAGATTTGAATTAGATCATAGAGGCCAATGTTCTCTAACTGTTCTGACAGGAACAAGCCATACTAACAAACACATTTTATATCACAACTCAGGACACACAGCTACATGTGTGCACACAGATGCCCCAAAACAAAAAAGCTTCACAAAACAATATTCTATATTAATGTTGCTATTCTGGGGTGCCTGGGTGGCTCAGTGGGTTAAAGCCTCTGCTTTCAGCTCAGGTCCTGGGATCGAGCCCCGCATCGGGCTCCCTACTCAGCGGGGAGCCTGCTTCCTCCTCTCTCTCTGCCTGCTTGTAATCTCTATCAAATAAATAAATAAAATCTTTTAAAAAAAATATTTGCTACTCTGTTCTATTTCATTTTTCTTTAAATAACAAATACTAGATTGTGAGCCTGTAAACTGATTTCAGTGGATCATGACATGTAGTTTGAAAAACACAGATCTATCTAGACGAACTTGCTTGTTTCATCAATAGTGAAACTTAAGAGGGGTTGTGTCTTTCCCACAGTACAATCATTAGTTGATTATACACCAGAGCCCAGGACTTTGGGGCTCCTGGGTCAGAACCCTTTCTGTCTTGCTAAGCTTACCCTCACACAGATTTATCTTTAAAAATCACATGCAACTTTTTAATTTCCTAATCTGATAATGTTTTTCAAGTGTCAAGTCACAGCCAGTTTTTATTTTCTTTTATATTATTTCTGGGAAAAAGTATAGTCTGCCAGTAGAAGGTGACGTTTATAAGAGCAGAAAGCTTACCTGTCTTGTTTATACTATACCCTCAGCACTTGTAAGCCTGGCTCATAATACTCAACAGGTTATTGCTGAATGAATGAATAACTCAAATCTCATAGATCTAGCCATGATCTCAATGCTGATAATTCTCAAATATGAATATATATACCTTTTATCACACTAAAAGTCTGACTTTGCATTTCTTTACATATTCTTTTACATTCAGCCACCCTAATTTTCAAGCGGCACACCTCTTTTCCAAGACATTGTCATTTTTAACTGAACATGTCTAATACTGAACTTATCACACTAAATGAGTTATTTTTCTATCTCTATTGAATCTACCAATATTCCAGTCATTTGGACTGGGAATACCGTTGTAGCAGGGTTTGCAAACAAGTTTTCTAAAAATTCAGGTGGGAAACATAAATGTTTAAATCACCTGAATACAAAAAAAGAGAGGTGAGGTGGTAGCCAGACCAGAGAACATAAGCTTTACCCAAAATCATCACTGGCACTTTGTGTTTAATTTGTGGTCCAGGCATGTAGAGCCAAACCTAGCTCCCATGCCTTTGCTTCAAACATCTATACTCAATTAGTCACCAGACTCTGTTGATTTTTTTTTTCCTATAAAATGCCTCTTATCATGGTTCTGTACTACTAGCCAGCCCCATCTGGAATCAACCAGCAGATACTTATTACCTGGCCTCTCCAACTCTAAAAAGAAACCTGTATTCCTCAATATAATCATCCTAAATTTTTTTTTTCTTTAAGCTATCTTCATAATGTCCCACCTCTATTTAACACCAATGATTCTCTCTTACCTACCAGTTTAACGTAGATTTTGTGGCCCCAGCATCAGATTCAAACTTCCACTATCCTCAATTTACACACAAACACTGCAGTCAGGTCCGTCCCCTAACCATTCCTAGTATGTGCATCCACTTGGTACTTTTGCTCAGGTTGCAGTGATGTCCAGCAATACTTTCCCATCTCCATCTTTCCATATTCTATTCACCCTTCAAGTACAGGAGACATTTTATCTCTTCCAGGAAGTCTCCACAGACCCTGACAAGTCCCTCCTTCTCTGACTTCCTAGAAGAGGCCTAGCCTCTCAGACAACTCGTGCTGATGTTACCAAAATGTTTCACGTGTTTAACTCTTAGTTCCCTTCATAGGTTATAAAGAAACTGATGCCACAGGCCACATCCTAAAACTTTTCAGTAGCCCCTGAATTACCCATAACAGTCTATACACAGACATATTTTAAGGGCTCATAAAAGTAAAAGCCTTCCTCTCTTGACTTCCCAGTACAATGGTTTACCATGATGCTAGCAGCTGTTTAAAGTTCTAGAGTTGTATAGCCTAGAATTCTCTGTAAAGTGGAATGAAGAAATGAACCATGACACTATTTCTACCATATCATGTTCCCAACATGAGTTCTAAGCCAAAATTTCAAGAAGGCATTTCTGAATCTTGAATCAAGAAAGCATTCTAGAGGAGTACCTGGGTGGCTCAGCTGGTTAAGCATCCAGCTCTTGATTTCAGTTCAGGTCATGATCTCAGGGTTGTGAGACCAAGTCCTGCATCAGGCTCCATACTAGGCATGGAACCTGCTTAAGATTCTCTCTCTCCCTTTCTCTCTCCCCACTCTCTCACTCGGAAGGAAGGAAAGAAGGAAAGAAGGAAGGAAGGAAGGAAGGAAGGAAGGAAGGAAGGAAGGAAGGAAGGAAGGAAGGAAGGAAGGAATTACTATTTAAAATAAAATTAATCCAAACTGAGGGTTACTGGGGGGTGGGAGGTAGGGATAGGGTGGATGGGTTATGGACATTGGGGAGGGTTTGTGCTATGGTGAGTGCTGTGAAAGGTGTAAGCCTGATGACTCACAGACCTATACCCCTGTGGCAAATAATAATTAAAATTAAATTAAATTAATTAAAATTAAATAAAAATTAAAAATTCAGTTTTTCAATCACAATCTACATTTCAGGCCCTCAATAGTCATATGTGCAGCACTATGGATAATCTCCATCACTGCAGAATGTTTCATTGGACACCTCTATTCTAGATAAGTAAGCTAAGAACAGTTAAGAGAAATGCTTATTTCCTATTTGCAGTATTCCAGAATGTTTGGTCATTTCAGGATACCACCTAGAAATGTTAAATAGACAGTGATTCTACACTACAAATCTGTCAATATACTGTCCTATTCAAATCCTATTCAGACCTTTCCATCCTTTATTTATTTTTTTTTTTTTAAAGATTTTATTTATTTATTTCACAGCGGGAGAGAGATCACAAGGAGGCAGAGAGGCAGGCAGAGAGAGAGAGGGGGAAGCAGGCTCCCTGCCAAGCAGAGAGCCCGATGCGGGCCTCGATCCCAGGACCCTGAGATCATGACCTGGGCCGAAAGCAGAGGCTTTAACCCACTGAGCCACCCAGGCGCCCCCTTTCCATCCTTTAAAGTCCTTGATTATCTCCATTACCTTAGTATATTGTCTTTTTCTGTGTGTTCACACAGAAATTCAGTTCTAAATGGGTAATACAGATGACCAGAACATATAGGTTCCACTGCTTTTGTTCAGGTGTCCCTGACTAACTATGAAGTAAACACAATGGTCACAGCTATTTCTTATTACTGAGGGTCTATACTGATGCTCATGATAAAGGTCAAAAAATCTTCCAAGCCAAAGTTCTGCCGCAAAAAGAAAAGTCCATCTAAAAATACAAATGACAACGTCATTTCCAAATATGAAGGACAAATTTAGATCAAGACTAAACGACCTAGATTTGAATCATTTCTGAATTCTCAGTTCACAGCAGTAAGTAGATTCTACAAAGCACTCTAAGGTATTCCCTTGAAACCTATCATCTTCAAGTAGAAATGAGACAATACTGTCAAGGTACCCATTGTAAGATGACATCAGTGGGCTACCTGCTTCCTGGCAATTTTTTTTTGTGGGGTAAATAACCTTTATTACCTTGAAAGGTCTTAAAAGTTATAGAAAAACATGTCAAAGCATCCAAAGTTTACTTTCAATTTCAACATGCTGGAATAGCTATAAAAATAAAAAACTGGAACGATTTATAGATCCTGATGCCCAACACTTTACAGATTGGAGACTATAACTCCCCTCTGTGGCTTAAAAGGTTGACACTCTTCATTTTAAAAGGATTGTCTGCACAACTATAGGCCCCTAAGGATTCAGCTATAGCAGGAATCCCATTTAAATCACCCGAAAGGGAACAAATGAAAAGGGAAATTCAAAAGGTTTAGAAGGAAATAGCACAATCAATTAAAATTTTTATTTTAATACATTTGTGATAATAAGAGTAAGCTTACAGTGAGAGGCCTTTAAATTGTTACACTTGATTAATATTTTTATACTACTCTGTCCATGTTCAAAGGAAGCAAATGATCATTTTAAACCAACTACTGAAATTATTTTCCCTATTTTCACCGGACGATCACAAAAGCAGTGTCTAGCAATGTCAGAAGCCCACATCAATAGCTTTTTTCTCCCCATGAGTATTTCTGAATATGTAATATGCAGACTGTAAATACAGGAAAAACAATTACCCCTCAGAGAAGGAGCAGACATAGCACATGCTATTGCTTCAATGAATCAGAGATACAGCGGGAAAACACAAATCAAATCTAAATTTGATGGAATGCTCATAAGACTGGGAGTTGGAACTGCACTTTGTTTACTGTCTATGGAGAAAACAAAGCCCCTTCTGAATGGAAACTGTTGCCTTGCTGGAAATTGCTCATCTAATAGGTTTCCTACTGTTTAGCTGCTTTCAGAATGGTTTGAAAACTCTTCCTACTTGAAATAAGAGATCAAAGGTTCTATCACAACTAATTTCAGATTTTACAATGAAATCTTGTCTATAGTCAAATCTGGAAAACACATAATTTTAAAACACCACATAATCAGTATATGCACACACAGCTCATAGCACAGTGACTACTCTAGACTATAAGTTCTGAGCCACAGAAAACTTTTCATGAATATTCCAAGAAAATAAAAATACCTACAAAGGAATTCTCAGAAAATTATTTTTAAAAAATATAAAATCTTAATTTTAAAATACCTAAGAAGCTTACCCCAAAACTCGGCAACATGCTGAATGCTTGCTATATTTTGTTTATTTCCTTTTCAATATTTACTTAGATGTTCATGAGTAAATTTTCCGTAACACCAGTGAATAGACATACACTTAAGAATTCAGATTGGAGGGCGCCTGGGTGGCTCAGTGGGTTAAAGCCGCTGCCTTCGGCTCAGGTCATGATCCCAGGGTCCTGGGATCGAGGCCCATATCGGGCTCTCTGCTCAGCGGGGAGCCTGCTTCCTCCTCTCTCCTCTCTCTCTGCCTGCCTCTCTGCCTACTTGTAATCTCTCTCTCTGTGTCAAATGAATAAATAAAATGTTAAAAAAAAAAAAGAATTCAGATTGGAATATGGAGAACATTAGGAAGCAAGAGATTACATTAAAAGGAAATAGTAGCTATTTGGTACTATGAGAATTGCCAAGTAAACGCTTCAAAGTAAAAAGAATGATTAACAACTAGTCAAAACATTCTGTGGGTATTTTTCAAGGACATCCTGACATTTACTGTGAGAGAAATGTAGTTTTATGAATATTATATTAAGCTGCTAAAATAAAAATAAAGAGGTATTTTTCTTTCCATTACTAAGACCAACAGGAAAAAAAAAATTACAGGTTCCAAAATGACAGATTTAGTTAAGATTGTTGATAGTTTTTTTTCACTATAACAGGAACCATAAAGGTTGAAACTAAACAATTATTTATTATATATGTACATAACAGAGAGCTGTGTTTGTTAAAAGAACCCCCTGATTTAGTTATGTATTTCTTGGCTACAAGGGCAGTGTCCAGAAAAATGCTATGTTTGGAGAGTGGGAGAATGAAATTAACTCTTGATTTGACCTATAGGACAGTTTTCCAAAACTCAGTTTAAAACAAGACAGTTCTTTGATTAATTTCTTCGTGGAAAGAAAATGCCTCAAAGGAGCTTTCAGAATGGGTATCTATTCATTTCTACTGTTAAGTAAACCCAATAAATCAGGCAGTATTTTATTTTTTTTTAAAGATTTTACTTATTCATTTGACACAGAGAGAGAGATTACAAGTAGGCAGAGAGGCAGGCAGAGAGAGAGGAGAGAGGAGGAAGCAGGCTCCCCGCTGAGCAGAGAGCCCGATATGGGCCTGGATCCCAGGACCCTGAGATCATGACCTGAGCCGAAGGCAGCGGCTTTAACCCACTGAGCCACGCAGGCGCCCCAGGCAGTATTTTAGATCAGAAACAATTTCCACAGTTAAATACTATCAAATATGTCAGTAAGTTTAAAAATGTTTCCAAACATACAGAGGCTTCAGGTAGTGCTTGACCAGCTGGCTCAACTCTTCGTTTGCTCTACCTTGTCTAGTGTTTAATCCTAGTGCTTTCTTTTACTGAACCAAAATATTGCTCATTGTGGCTTAAGCTACTTGTCCTTTACACTTAAATATTCTGTGACAGATAAAGGAAGCCAAGCCAGGCTTCATATTACTTGTGTCTCGGGAAGTCAGTCAGCCTTTCTACGGCCTTAGTTGTTCTTCCCTTCACTTCACTCAGGAAACCTGTCTCATGTAAAACAGAGATACTTCTACTTGCCCCATTTAACTTCATGGGGACAAGGGAGAAGAGGTCACTGAATGTACTCAGTAAAAAGCAAAGTGCTAAATAAACAATCTAATTCTAACTGAGGTTCCACCAAGTTCACCTACATCATGTCTCTGCCTCAGTTTCCTCATCCATGAGAAGTACCTTCAAATTCCAGCTTCCTGTTCTTGCATGATTCCAATGCTGTGGTAAATAATGTGAAAACACACACTCCTCAAGGATTGTGAGGAATCATACTTGCACTACTTAAATAGCATAGAGGCAAATACATACCAAACTGCAAAACCTATTACCATACCCAGTTTTATCTTGGATCCTGGAAAGTCAGTGAAGGGAAGAGAAACCATAGTGCTAACAAGCATTTCCATGAACACAGTTGTAAAGAAATACAGCCAGATAGATGTAAATACTACATTTAGGCTTTTGATGACTTCTCATACCTTATTTTAAATTACCTTTATGTTTATAGTATGGGAAAAAATAGTCCTAACCCTTTTTATTTTAGAAAATAAAAAGAAAGTTATTTCACATACCAGTATAAATAATTAGCCAGTGTTGAGTTCTTGCAGGCTCTTGATATCAAGAAGGTGCAGAGATCTTGCTGAAGGAATTAAAAGAAATGTGTATTTATTACCATCTGCCATTAACAAGGAGAAAATAAGAGTCTACATTTGTCTATCAGTTTTCATCTATGTATCTCTTGTCACAGATTAGATTTTTACACATCCATCTATCCCTCATCCATCCATCCAATATTTATTCTAAATTAGGCAATATGAGAGGCTAACGACACCATGGTTCACAGAGTTACTTGTCCTACTGAAGTTTAACATAGTGGAAAAGAGAGACATCAAAGAAATTCATGGAAATAATTTAGATCGGGAGGTCACAAAAGGCAGCAATGGGGATGTGATATTAGGCAAGACCAAAATGACACTCTGGACAGAGGCACTGAACTTGACTATTCAAGAAATTTTAAAAAGGCCCATGGTAGCTAGAATACAGTGAACATGAAAGTAAAGGGAGGCTAAAAAGGTAGGCAAAGCCCAGTTGTGCAAGACCTTTAAGGTCACACTATTGAATATGGATTGTGTTTGCAAAGCAATGGATACTGAACAAAAGATCTTAAGCAGGAGAGTGAGATGATCTGATTTTCATTTTATGAAAACGACTCCAGCTGCTCTGAGAAGTAGAGGCCTGAGATCGGTTAGGGGGCTATTACAGGAGTCTACAAGAGTGAACCGGGGGAGCAGAAATGGAGAGAAATAGATTTTTAAAACATTTGGAAAGTATAATTAATAAGACTTGCGATGTAAAGGAGGGAGAAAGGTAAGAAAGGAATTGACAGCAACCCCTAAATTTATGGATTTAGCAAATGGGTTGATTTGCTATGTCACGGATGGAAAATTCCAACTGAGGAACAGCCTGGATTGTGGGGACAGAGTTGTATTTTGAAATATTAACTTAGAAATGCCTGTCAGATATACAGTGGAGATCAAGTAGGGTTTTGGATATATGAATTTAGAACTCAGATGAGAGAAATGTGTGAGACATATAAATTTGAGTTTATCAGTGCAGCCTGGGGCAAGAGTATAAATTGAGAATAGAAGAGGACCTTGAGGAACATTAAGATGTCAGGCCACAGAGAAAGTGATGACAAAGGAAACCGAGAAGGCACAGCCAGAGAGCTGGGGAGGAAAACACAGGCCATATGGTAACATCTAAACCATGAGAAGAGTCCTTCAAGAAAGGAGCCATTTACTTTGCTGAATACTACAAACAGGAATGGAGAAGTATATATACTCCCAAACATTAAAGTCATTTCCTACTTTAGCAAAGTAAGTTTTCAGTTAACAATGGGAAGAAAAGGCCGGAGTGATATGGATTAAAGACGGGGAGAGCAGGGTGGGGGGGAATAATCAGTATGTACAAACAACTTCTTTTAGAAGTTTAATCTTATTTAAAGAGTAAGATAATAAGGTACTATTTCAAAGGATGTGGTGTCAAGAGAGAATTTTTGTTTTGTTTCGTTTCTGAATTTTATTTGAAAATGTCTACCCAGAAAAGAAGAGAACATATCTTTGAAGGGAGTTATATTTCTTTTGTATAAGAAAACGGAAGGAAAGAATGAAAAAGGATTCACCTCTGTAAATCTGGTGATGGGAAACGGAGACCATTCTTACCTATTGACTTCTATTTGTTTCCATTAAGTATGAAGCAGGGCATCAAGAATAGAACAGAAAAAGTATGAAAGAGCCTCTGGAGAGCACGGAGAGCAATCCACCCAGAGAAATTTAAGATGGCAGACAGTGTTGAGTGTCCACCTGATGTCTATGATCCATGAATTTACAGTGATGCCAAATGCTAGGCTATGTGCTTTCTTCAGCAATATTCAGGCATAGAGCAATTAGGTAATTAATTAGGCTTATCAAGGGCTGAGATTTTACCAGGGGAACTGAAAGTACTAATAAAAGAATGACTATAAAGCTGAGCCACGGGATTAAAGCTATATTCAGAAGAAAGCAAATACTGAAGGGGGGTAATGAACAAAGAAAGGGGTAGAGATCAATGGATTAGAAGTTTCTATGTGGTGGGAGTATTTCAGAAAGTAAGCTAAAGTAATAAGAGGTTATTATCAAAAAGCAGATATGCCAGTGCTTTCAGAAGCGGCAAGAATCTTATCTCTAATTTAAAAGCTAAAACCTTTGCACTAGATTTTAAATGTGCAACATTTAAAAGCCCAGTAGAGAAATCCCTCAATCAGAAAGACATAACAATGATTCCATGAATTTAACAGGTAGAATCTAAGTCTAAAGTTTATCTTTGACTTTATGAGAAGGATATTATACTTTTATATAATTTTATATATATTACATACATTTAAATAGAAAACAGATTGCATTTGATGCTATTTTTCATTAAAGAGCTATTTACAGAGTGTAGACAGGGAAGAATTAAATGTAAAAACATCGGGGAGCCCGGGTGGCTCAGTCGTTAAGCGTCTAACTTAGGCTCAGGTCATGATTCCAGGGTCCTGGGATAGAGCTCAACGTCGGCGGGGAGTCTGCTTCTCCTACTTATGGTCCCTCTCTCAAGTCAAATAAATAAAATATTTAAAAATAATAATAATTTAAAAAAAGTAAAAACATTTACGAAGGGAGCCTGGGTGGTTCAGTCGTTTGAGCATCTGATGTCACAATCTCACGTGATTACCTCACGTCATGATCTCAGGGTCCTGAGACTGAGTCCCACATAAGGTTCCCCATATAGCAGGGAGTCTGTTTCTCCCTCTCCCTTTGCCTCTCCCCCTACTCATACTCTCTCTTCCTCTCTAATAAATAAATAAAATCTTTTTAAAAAAATAAAAAATAAAAATATACGTGAAACAACAAACCTGTACTATAAATTTTTAAACTCAATTTGCGTGAGCAATTTTTTAAATTTTAAAACAACCAGAAGAAAAAAATGTGCTTTAGGAAAAAAGAAAATGATCTCGTATTGAAGGTCAGAGATATAAACAGAAATGGTAAATACCTCTAAATAGTTACTGACTGTACACAACAATAGTATTATCTAATTAGGGAGTTAAATAAGCTAGAATTAAGCTAGAATTAATTACATACAAGTAAAGAGGTATACTGTTTTGGCAAAGGATAATACTTCTTATGCCAAACTTAAAGGATGGATGTTAAAATATCTAGCATAGCTGATAAAAGAATTGATAGAGACAACATAACCTCCAAACTGAGGAGAAAGACAAAGCATAGGAAGGAGAGGCAGGCAAATACAGGCAAGGGAAAAATATATAAGAATAGAAAGTACCACCACTTATGATGATGAAATCAATCAAGTATAGCTCTAATCACAATAAAAATGGGGAAGAAGGGCCAGTTAAAAGAGAATAGTGGTGGGGTACCTGGGTGGCTCAGTCAGTTAAGCATCTGCCTTTAGCTCACATCATGATCTGGGGTCCTGGGATGAGTCCCACATCGGGCTTCCTGCTCAGTGGGGAGCCTGTTTCTCCTTTTCCCTCTGCCCCTCCCCCTCTCTTGTGCCAGCACTCTTGTGCTGTCTCAAATAAATAAATAAAATCTTAAAAAAAAAAAGACAACAGTGTTACACTGTATTAAAAAATGTAAACTAGCTATATGATGTTTTCCAGAGATAAACCTAAAAATAAGGCCCCCAGCGATATTGAAATGAAAGGACTAAAAAGTATACCAGTATATACTAACCAAGACAAAATTCTATTAATATCAGACAAAACAGACTTTAAAGCAAAAACTATGACTCGACATAATGAAAGTTACTAATAAAGAGTGATAAAAGATTCAATTTACTTGAATATACCTAGTAAAATAGTTTCAAAATATTTAAAGCAAACATCAACAGAAAAAGGAGAAACTGACAATTCCACCATCATACAGGGGGAATTTTACTCTAATTCTTAAGAGATCAAGGACAGAAAAACATCAGGAAAGAATTCACTAACACAGTGAATGAGCTTGCCCTAGTGACGTACGTACAATGTTGTACCCAACAATTGGGGAATATATCTTCTTTTCAAGAATCCAGGGAATTTATGGAAAGTGATCATATTTCAGCAATGAAAAGAATTTTAAATTACAGGATCACAGGATCCTTAAGGGAGCTCTTTAAGAAACCATTCAGCTCCAGTTTAATTGTTTCGCCTTTTCAAATCTAAGATACGAATATAGTGATTCAATAATTCACTCCTTCGCACATATGTTTTGAGCTCTTATGTGCCAGAAATATTCAAGGCGATGGAGATAGAGAACAAAACGGTCGAAATCTTTGTCTTCATGGAGCTTACATTCTAGTGTTTGTGCTGATGGTAGTCAGTAATATTTATACATAGTAGAAAACATAATGATATCTACTTTCTAAGGAGAAAAATCAGAGAAGGATGATAGAGGGGGTGTTGGGTAGGGTCAGACAGTTGCACTGTTGAAAAGTGGTCAGGGAAGGCCTCCCTGGAAAAGTGACATCTTTTGTAAAGGTGATATAGGTGAGGAAATAACCATGTGAGTGGTCTGGGGAAAGGAGTATATCAGGCAGAGGGAACAGCAAATATAGAGGCTTGAGGACCAGAGCTTAAGTGTGAGGAACAGCAGAGGATGCCTGGCTCTGGGGAGTGAGCAGAAGGGAGCATGGTAAAAGAAGGAGTCAGAGAAAGAACAGGAGTCAAGCAGGGTCTTGGAGGCCATGTTATCAAATGGCGTTTACTTGGAAGCTGTTGAAATAATCCACGTGAGACTTATTGGTGGCTTCAGCTAGGGTAGTTTACACTGAAGATTATTTGAAGTGATCGGATTCTGAATGGTATATTCAGAATACAGTTTTATACAGTATGACTCAGAACTTTTAGACTAAAAATAAAAATAGTTTTTATATATTTCTAATTTTTCTCTTGTGGATTTTTCAGTATTTTCTCTTGTATCAAGAGGTAGGCAGATATTAAACTCTGGTTAACAGTGATAAAAGCAAGAGTCACTCAGTCATCAATATTAACTTCTAAAATTTGACTAAAAGAAATTATATATATTTTCTTTTTTTATTTTTTTTTTAAAGATTTTTTTTATTTATTTATTTGACAGAGAGAGAGATTACAAGTAGGCAGAGAGGCAGGCAGAGAGACAGGGAGGGGAGGAAGCAGGCTCCCTGCTGAGCAGAGAGCCCGATGCAGGCCTCGATCCCAGGACGCTGAGATCATGACCTGAGCCGAAAGCAGAGGCTTTAACCCACTGAGCCACCCAGGCGCCCTATTTTCTTTTTTTAAATCAACTTTACCTTCTAGTATCAAAGCATGTATTATTTGTTTTCAACATCAGAGGTGTGAAAGGTTCTCAAATTAGAAGTCTTAGGGAGAAATTCAAGAATATACTACATCGGCTTCTGCAAATGTACTTCCAAATGTACCCCTCGGAGTAGTAGTAGCCTATTTGACCTGTTTTACCTCAAAAATCAGTCTAATTATTTAGAAAGATGTCACTTATTTTTTCTGTATGAGTTAAAAACAGCTTCTAGTATATAATCCCTAGTATCAAAGTCATACATTTCTACAATGTAATCACAAACACCAATAATTACAGTAATGTTCATAAATATGTTAATAAATATTCTGTTTCCTTAATAAAATATTTAAGCCCAGTTTATTTTCGTATTGCATATTAATCCATTTATATGCCCAAAGCACCAATAAAATGCCTTGAATTGGAGATTATCTGGTACTTTCCGCTGAGAGGATAAGTCATAAACATGCATCATAAAACAAGTTATTTAATACAGCTGTAATATTTAGTTTATTAATCAAAATCAATGTTTTAAAGACCAACATAAAATGTTTATGTGGTACAATAGTTCCTGTAAGAAACTTGAGAACTTTGTACTCACCTCTAGATTTTCACCATCTGAACTATCTTTTGTTTTAGCTGCAGGAGGAGGGGAAGACACTGGAGGAAGAGGGCTAGTTATAATTTGGGAGCTGAAAAAATAAAGGAGATATCAGTGATATGTAAAAAATTCTGACTATAAGAGAAGATACATTTTTTTTAACATAGTTCGCCTCAGTTGTGTCTGATTAAAGCATCACTTCTAAAGCGTGTTCTGTGAAACCCTAGAGTCACTTTATGTCCTAGAAAAAGCCTACAATCGAAATATATGGGTAACCGCCTCTTGGAAGATTTTTGTGCAAGCTGGTATATTACAGGTTCTTGGTAAGTACTGTAGTTTTTCTAAAAGCCCATTTGAATTTAAACCAGCATCTCCCAAACACATCTGGCCACAAGATCATCCCATCTCTTTTTAATCTTTTTAAAAAACATATAAACTAGTAACAAACTATAGAAATGATCCCTGAAACTAGTGACCAGCAGACCATAATTCGAGAAATACTAGGTTAAATTTCACATCTTGTCATAAAATCTTAACAGACTTCTACTAAAATATTCTAGGTGGCACAAGGGAGGAGGAAGGTAAATAAGTAAGCATGACTGGAGACTGAAGGCCTCCAATGTACAACATGAGCTTTGGAGTCAAATACACCATTTGCAGGATAGAAGACTATGGACAATTAACTTCTTGTTCAGTCCTTCATCTCTAAATTAGGGATATGAACACCTACTTCAGAGGATTATTAAAATGAGTTAATGTATGTGGACCACCTCACAGTGTCAGATACAGAGGTCTGAGTTCTTAATTGTTGTTATTATTGTTAACAACTTTTAATTCATGTACCATGCTATTTTTTAACTATAACTATTAAAAAGGTGGAAAGTGGCCAATAAAACATACAATAAAATATCTGAGCCCACTAAGATGCCCCATTCTTCATTTTATTTTTGCTTGAACAATAATAGTATCTAACACTGAGCAGTAACCTAAAGGCTTTATGTATATTAACTCATTTAATCTTCCAACAGAAGACTGGAATCTTCTCAAAGATCAGTTACTATTATTATATCCCCAATTTTAAGATGAGACACTGGGGCCACGCAGAAAATACACACCTTCCACAAGTTTACACAGCTAGTAAGTGGCAGAGTGAAGATATTCACTCAGATATTCTGACTCCACAGCTTGCAAAACACTGCTGTGCAATATAGTAATTTATGTTCTGTGAGTGCATATACCACATTCATTGGTAAAACTTTAAACTTAGTACCAACTAGGGTTTGGTACATCTGGGGAAAAAGGAAAGGAGAAGAAACCTGAAAAGGGTGGAGACTATGAGATGTGAAAGTAAATCCTCCCTGGATACCCATACCTATCTATTTCTGCAGAATTTATTCCAGAATTTGACACACTCTCGGACACTGAACCCTGACTATCCTTCTTGGTAGGTTCTAATCCATTCTTTATGTCATCAAAATTTTCATATTTGAGAGCTTGGACCAGCTGTAATAGGTACATCAACAAATCCTGGAAAACAAACATAAAAAATAAGCTAATATTAGAAAAACAAATACAATAGGATTATAGACATCATTTATTACTAAATATCAAGAGAACAGTTTAGTTTCATCTACCACTTATCAGCTGTGTTACCTTTGGCAAGTTACTAGGTTATTAAAGCTCTTGGTGCTTCACTGGGTCCTCATCTGTAAAATGGACATAATCATATACCTTAAAGATGAGTTGTGAGGATTAAATCAGTTAATAGAAGAAAGTCATAGAATAGTGCCTGGCACAGAGTCAATGGCCAATAAATGCCTTGTTTATTTTTTTTTATTTTAAAGATTTTATTTATTTATTTGACACAGAGAGAAAGAAAGTAAGAGAGCAAAAGCAGGGGGGGGCAGCAGAGGGAGAGGGAGAAGTAGGCTCCCTGCCTGACTCAGGGGTTGATCCCAGGACCCTGAGGTCATGACCTGAGCCAAAGGCCCACTTAAGAGATTGAGCCACCCAGATGTACCTAAATGCCTTGTTTAAAGTATTTCAAAAGCAATAAACAAAAACAAGTATTAAGATGGTTCATGTAAAACTAAGAAATTAAAGAAGGATCCTTTTCTCAGCAACAGAAAATAGCATTTTATGCCTATGATTTCATAAGAAACTCCAAATTTTCAAGTTCTAGAAGAATTTCTGTTTCATAAGCTTCTCTGGTTAGGATTTTTTTGACTCTTGAATTTTGTTTTGTTTTGGTTTTTTTTTTGAAAGCTCAGGTTTTAGAGAATTTGGGTTGCTTTTTTTTTTTTTTGAATTTGGGTTGATTCTTAAAAGAAAAAATCCTATAAAGCAGACATTTTAATACTCTTGGTTAAGGGAAAAGCTTACTTTCCTGCCGACTATCAATAATGGCTTAAAGAAAATAAATACCTAAGCCTAAATTTCCCATACTGCTATTGACAATCAACGGGATAATTAGGACTCAAAGTGTCAACAAAGTAGTTTTTATTTTCTGAGTTTTCCTTTAATGTAAAAAGACTCTTTAGGTTTAATATTTCAGATGGAAATGTTTCCTGTCATACTCTCTATAAATGTCATACTCTCTTGGCCCTTCCCAATGACTATTAAGAAAACTCCAAAAATCTCACTTTTAAAAAAAATAATTACAAACTGAAGAAATTCACAAAACTCAAACACTTCTTAAAAGTATTATTACCCATTGAGTTTGCATTGCCACTCATCCAGTTAGCCCCTCAAAACTTATAACTAGATAGTTTTTGAGACTTGATGACCACCACCTCAATATTAGTCTCTTCCTTAAGACCCCAAACCAAATAAAATATCCTGTCAAAACTTCAGGGACCAAACTTTCCTTCACTATTTGTAACAACTATAGAATATGTACTTACTTGCTAAAATTATTTACTCTTGGTCTTCTCCAGTTCATTACAAACATCACGAGGACAAAGACCATTTCCAACAATCTGTTTTCCTTTACTTAATACCACACTATATATTTTTTTCATAACTTTTTTCTTACATTAACACAGTCAACATTTTTATCGTTTTCTAAATACTGACACAATAAAACATAAGATTTCATCATTAAATATGATTTTGTCACAAAAAAATTAAATGAAAGTTTAATAGGTTTATTCATTCATATTCAAATATATTGATGTCAGTGGTCAGACAAAACAAATGACTCTGTATCAAAGCACCTCTATAGTGCTGTGCTTCTAAAAACCATTTTTTAATTGAAGCATAAAACATCAGATTTCCTACAATTCTTTTGAGACTTATGACATCTAATAGCAATAGGCATGGTTTTTCTAAGAAAAAAAAAGTGAATTAAATAACAGAAAATTGATTAATATATTTAATGACAAGTATCCTTCTCAGGAGGTGTAAGTAACTACGTTTCATTGCTAGCCTTCCTTACCAAGGCATGCTTCAAAAATGCTGCTGAATATATTACCACCTGTTATGTTTTCCCCATTGTAGAAGACTTACCACATGAAATCAAAAAGGCTGTGTCATTATTAAATTCCCTAGGAAGGAGGAATTCAGAAGAAAATCTTCCTCTGTTTAAGTCACTGATTACTATCTGATTTGTTGGCATGGTATTCTAGAGTCAAACTGTACTTTCCTTCATTCATACAAAGTCTGTTTGCTCATTATACAGTCACATCTTGAAAAAACATAAAATTCCTCTGAGCATGAAGGACATAAGAATCCAAGTAAAACAAAAGGGAAAAAAATCAGGTTTCTGACTGAGGAAATTCACTAAAAATTTCCCAAGAGCTATAGAATATTATCTGGATAGTGATCACCATTCCTCTCGATAACAAGTTAATTCTAATGCTTCAGAGTGCACAGGCGAAGTTCCATGTCAAAAATCGCTCATTTACTTCCCATTTCTTGCTGAATTAAGAGTAATTCTTCATATAGGCATTAAACAGTTAGAAAGACATGGGTTCTGATCTTATTTCCTGAATAGCCAGCTACATACAACCCATATTCCTGTTAAAGTGAAATACTTTCTATTTCTCTTCTACTTTTCATTCTCCTTGCCTTTGCTCATACAAGTCTCTCCACTTAAAATGTAAATTCATATCCAACTGTGAAAACTCACTCTTCCTTCAAAATCTATCTTAAATGCCACTTTCTCCTCAAATTCTATGGGGTATCTCCCCTTTTGAGCCACAGAGCAATAAGAATTATGGCTTTTAAAAAATTCCTAAATAGAATATCAGCAAATTAAATTCAGAAAAGTATTCAAAGATTGGATAAAATTTATTTAACAAATGTGTGGCTGGTGCAACATTAGGAAATTCACCAGCAGATTCCATATAGAGCATATATTGTATGCTGATGTTTTCCAGACAGCACAATGCCATACCCACAAAACATAATAAACCACCCAACATCTATAAAAACTAACAACAGAAATCACTAAAGTGATTAGATAAAACATAAATATTAAAACAGTTTTGGGGCACTTGGGTCGCTCAGTCGTTAAGTGTCTGCCTTCAGCTCAGGTCATGGTCCCAGGGTCCTGGGATCGAGCCCTGAATTGGGCTCCCATGTTCAGTGGGGAGCCTGCTTCTCCCTCTCCGTCTGCCTCCTTTCTCCCTCTGCTTGTGCTCTCTCTATCAAATAAACAAATAAAATATTTTAAAAAATAGTTTTTCATTTACCTAAAAGTAAGAGATAAAAGGAGTGAGGTAGTTCATAACAGTAACAATAATTGTCAAGGAATAAATCTATTTTTTTTAAATGTATAAAATTTGAAGATTTCAAGACTTGAATGAATACAAAAATCATGTCTTCAGGAGGGAAGATTTAATATCATAAAGTTGTCAATTTTTTGTAACATAATATGTAAGTTAAATGTAATTCCACTCAAGATTCTGGTGGAGTTTTAAGAAAATGAAAAAATCATTCTAAAATTCTTAGAAAGAATAAATGTATAAAAATTATAAAGAAAATTATTTAAAAAAAACAGGAAAAGGATTTGTCCAATCATGTTTAATGTTATTGTGAAGAAATTGTAATTTTTTTAAAGTATGATACAAGTCCCAAAATAAAAGATTTATAGAAGATTATCAGCAAAATGTAAAAGGAATGTGCCTCTTGGCCTAATAATCCCAATATAAGCTACTTATTCAACAATACAGAGAAATACATACATAGGTCTGTTCACTAAAATATAGTATAGCAAAAGATTACAAATAACGTACAAATCAAAAGAAGCTGACTGGTCAAAAAAATTATAAATTAAATTTGCAATAAAATCTATGCTGCTATTTAAAAAAAAATAAGGTAGATCTATAGGTGTCCATAAAATCTAGAAACACAGTGTTTTTTTACAGATTAAACATGCCCTTGACATCATTTGCCTTGGTATTTATTTGCCTATGTTTCCAGACTTCATGGAACCAAATACATTACTGATAATGAGAAAATGTCCAAGATTACACTGTTCAGTTAAGAAGGTGAGTTTTTAACAATATAAATGATTTTAGTATAAAATTTACATAATATCAATGTGCAATCTTTCTGCACATAGGCATGAGTACAATTTATAAAACTATGCCTCACATAATCTTTCCTGATAGCTATCAAGTGACATAAGCAGCAATTATGACTATTTTTTATAGGAAACAGAATAATATATGGTGTCCCCAAAAACCTATATATAGGTACATAGAGAAAAGACAAAATTCATCTTAATATACATCTGAAGAATCAGTAGTAACAGAATTAAAAGACGTTTTTTTAGCTGACTACATACAATTTATCACTGAACTAAGTTCAGAGAAAGGAAAATCAAGAAATAACTTAACCATCATAACTATGCTATGTAGATCTCTAAAACCTCAATGGGCACCTTGGTGGCTCAGTCAGTTAAGCATCTGACTCTCGATTTCGGCTCAGGTCATGCTCTCAGCGTCGTGAGGTCAAGGCCCACACCGAGCCCCTCAACCTGCTCCACTCAGCCAGGAGTCTGCTTCTCTCCTTCTCCTCCTCCCTCTGCCCCTCCCACCACCCACGTGCTCTCACACACACTCTTTCTCAAATAAATAAATATTTAAAAAAATAAATAAAACCTGAAAAAACTTCATATTTTGCAGTTTAAAGTGTACACAATGCTTCTATCATTATCCTCTACCTCGTAACAAAAATTATAAAATGGTCTAGAAATAGTTCAGTACCTACACAAGTATAGCTATCACCACAGACAATCAAATAGTTTATAAGCCTGTAAGGGAACTTAAGTAAGACAATAAAAAATGAGGACTTATAATTTTTCTATTTAAATTCTGAACCCACACTGAGAGGCTGTCTTGACTACAGCCCAGAGGCTTTTAGCTAAACTCTATGACTCATGTCAAACATAGAGAATTAATGATTTTAGTTAAATTTCTAATGAACTTCAAAATAAATATTTCAGTATTTCTACATTTCAATTTTTACTTGCGATACAGTGAAGACAATGACGAAGAAAGATAACATGCTTAATCACAATGCTTAGGATTGCTCTTTAACAGGAAAGTGAAAACACCCTATTCCAATAAAATTATACAATATCTGACATTTGCCTCCAAATAATCCAGTGAAGGATAGGGAATGGAGAAGAGGAAATAAGTGGTGAAGAGCTGAAACAACCAGCTATGAGCTGGCAAATTCTAAAGGCAGGTAAATTACATGTGAGCATTCACTGCACTATTTATTATTTACATTTTACAATAGTTAAATACAGACATACAACAACCTCATCGATCTTAGTAAATGCTGTGTTTTGCCACTATGAATTCAAAATGATTTTTTTTAAAAAAAGATCTTCATTATTAGTTGTTCTATGGGATCAACATTCATATATATATATATATATATATATATATATATATATACATTGAGGCTTGAAAATATCTTCTATGCCATAAGCCCTGCAGGCTAGCATAAACTATTAGGCTATGTTTGGAAAAGACATCCACCCTATAAAATTGTAAGGTAAAAGAAGTTGCTGGATTACTCTATCTTATTAGCAATTACTAAAATTCAAAATCTAGCAATGTTTTGTGTCGACATAGACTGTTCCTCCTTCCCTGGTGGCTTTATAGGTATATAAATAGCCAGCATAAAGTTTGCAGTCTTTGCTTTCCAGAGGATTCAAAACCACCTTCAGAAAATCTACATATACATATAATTGTCAGCAGCTGAAAGTTTAAAGGAGAAGTTTGAAGGAGAATAAGATGACCATGCATCTCTATGCTTTAAAGGCCCCAAGGGCTTTTCAAGGCTGCAATTAAATGTGGCTTGTTGTATACTGACTGATAGAGGGGATCTGAATTATTCCCTAGCTGGTGCTGCATTAAACCATTTTTCATTAGAATTCTTTTTTCCAGACAGAGCAATACAAGCTCTGCTGCCAGGTAAATGTCCTGGGAGAGATTGTCCTATCATGTAACAGATCAGGAAGTAAATTTTCATTTCACAGAAGAGTCCTTGGAGGGATATTTTAATTTTACTTCTGAAAACACACCTAGTATATCGTCTTCCCTTCTAAAAATCTCTCTCCCTCCCTCCCCACACCCTCCTCCCAACACACACACACACACACACACACACACACACGCACGGCAGGGGGTGGGGTGATATGCTATAGGAGTTCACAATCAGGCTATAGTTTAAACGTACCCAGATGTACCCAGTCTGGGCAACCTGGGTGGCTCAGTCAGTTGAGCGTCTTTTGGTCTTCGCTCAGGTCTTGATATCAGGGTCATGAGTTCAAGCCCTGTGCTGGACTCCAAGCTGGGCATGGAGCCTACTTGGAAAAAAAAAAAAAAAAAAAAGAACCCAGACAAAGAGGAGTAATGAATAATAATATACCTCATCATCTGCCTGTCGCAACCGGGCAACAGCATAACGCCTCACTGTTGGATTGGTGTAATGGGAGGATAACAGCTCCAAGGAGTCCTCTACATCCATTGGCTTCCACTTTCCTAGAAGTTCCAATGCCTGTTTGGCCTCCTGAGGTAGATCCCAATTAACACATTTCAAGAATTTTGTCAAAGCCTAAAATCAGAAAAGATTTCAAAGTTAGAAACAACAGCCTATCACCTGGAGTAAGAAGGTCAAAGGTGACTAAGCAGAGTTTCACTTAGTGCTGATGGCAGAGCCACGGAGTCGATGACAGACTCCTTATGTAATCACTAAACATAGTTATACATGTGATCCTAGAAAAATACTATAGGACAGAGGAAAAAAAGAAACATGTTCCCTATAAACTTTACATTTTTTTCAGATCAAATCACTTACAGAGCAATATGAATTTTTAAGTTTCTTTGGCTTTTCTCCATTTTCCTTTTTTATTTTAAATAGTGCAGGCCTTAAGACATGGAAATAAGAGAGATGAGGCACATTCTCATGAGATGCCTTAAAGCCAATTTTCATTTTGTAACACCAACACGTGACATAAAACACTGCAGCCAATGAATGAAGAGTCCAAAATCAAGTGAGGGTAGAATCCCCAATGCTAACCTCACTCTCAAAAACCTCCCCAGATCATTGGATTTCCTAGATACTCACACATGGGGGCTCAAACTAAATTAAATATGTACAGCTCTTACACAGAGAAGTAACCATTTAAAAAAGACAGCCAATCAAAAACTCCACAGAAAGAAGCATATAGATAAATACAGAAGCAGCAGCAAATATTCTATGATTCAGCTGCCTGTTCGTAGTGATTCTGGAACGTCACTTCTTTAAACAGGCAGCATACCTATCTAGGTTTTCACAAGATCATCCAGGTAAGTAAATGACCTTGGAGCATAACACTCATGGTTGCATACATAATAAATGCTCTTTTAAAATGGTTATATACTTGTTTTCCAAAACAAACAAATAAAAAAAAAAACCAATCTCTATTGTCACATCTTCCTATTGGGAACACTTTTCAGGATGATCCCATTTTCTTCTTTCCCACGATTTCATCTTTTGAACAAAGATAACTTTAAAATTTTAAATTCCTACTCTGCCCAACTAAAATCCTTTCATTAGTAAACTAATCAAGTTCTCAAGAAAATGTCCTTTGGGACAGCGAAACACAATTACTGGTTAGTATGACATAAAATGAACCTTGATGCCCATCCCCTTACTCTTGATTTAACTAAATTAAGCAAAAAAGCACAACGGAGATTATCTAGTCCACTGCTCAAAGTGTGTATCATCTCAGTTAAGTAGCTTACCCATCACCTCAAAATGGTGGACAATCTACACACAAAATCCAGGTCCACTAACTCTCAGCCCATGCTATCTTTTACTAGATGGTTCCCCCCTAACATTAAGACACTGCCATCTCCTAATTAGTTTAACCCATACCCCTTAGAGACAATATTTTACCAACACTGATCTCCTAAATCTATTTCCAATTCATATCCGTTATTTCCTAGTAATATTTCCTGCATTTTCCCCTCAAGTTGATTCTCACTACACCACATATCTAGAGTTTCGCATAGCCTTCTAGCTAAGAACCTTAATACCAGTTTCACTTCTAATCATTTCATACAAACTCTCAAAAGCTCAAGTTGGAGGTGATGTTAGAATGACTCTCCAACTGTCAACGGAAATTCATCTTCTAACATCCCTGCCAAAAAGAGACCTAATATTTAAGTAATTTCAGTAACTAATTTCCAAAGGACCCATTGTTTTTATAGAAAGTGAAGCCATTTTTTATTTTTTAACTGTAATGTACCAAAAGACAAAAGTGTTTTCATGTAACTTTTCACCAAGCAGTTTTAATGGGGAGAATGAGAGTAAATTCAACCCCACCACATGGACAACTTTTCTAACAGTTGATGATTACTGCAATATGGTTACAGTGTGGTTTCCCATTTATAAAAACAAACAAACAAAACCAATATACAAACAACAACAAAACCTTGGCTTCTTTCCCAAAACACTTCAAAGATACTTTTCACCACAACCCTCTAACTCTCATGAAGCGACCTCTCATTCTCCTTCTATGCTTCAACCAAGCTAACCTATTTTTTACATGACTTTGTCTAATTCCTATCTATAAGCTCTTCACCTAAATAGTAGTGTCATCTTCAAGGCCAGCTTGTCAAAGACTCAACCTTTCCAGTAAGTTTTCAGCAACTCTGAGCTCTTCCTTTAGTAGTTGCCTTAGTTTTACTCTCTTCATTCAAATGATGCCTTCTAATTTGGCAGGCATTCTTATCTCTACAATTGGAGTCTGCAGTTGGGCAAGATTAGCTATCCATTTCTTCTATACTTAGCACGTGCCATTTACCACAGTGCTCCCTTCTCCATGTAAGAACACAGACCACCATTCTAACTTATTCCATGCATTTATTTTTCACTCCTAAAATGTATTGCTATGTTGAATGTCGAAACAAAGCAATACTTCTTAAATAACTACAGCGAAAACTTTTCCATTTCATAGCACATCAGAAGTCTTAATAGAAATGTGTGGATATGTCCTTATAAGCAAATCTCACAGCATGCTGCTGTACTCAGTTCAATAACTGAAACAATCTAACGCCCAGATTCTCAGATTTACAAATTTACTAGTAAGATTTATAGATCATGCTGTTGCCAAGGAACTTAAGGCACTGTACAAAAAAATTCACAGCTTTATAATGCTGAATGTCACAAATGTAAACAAGGAGGCAGTAGAATAAAGAAGGAAACAAGGAGAAGAGAAATGAGAAAGGCAGTAAGTGTAAGAATTTGAGGCAATAATAATGATGATACTTAATCTCTGGACCTTTAAAGATGCTGTATTGATGTAAAAGTACAGGATTCAAATAATGCAATTTTATCCTTAGAGTTTCCACAGATCGCTGGAGAGTACAGGCTTTAGAGCCAGAGTGTTTGGGATCAAATCCTAATTCCCAACTCCATCAATTATTAACTAAGTCATTAGGAGCCATTATTTAGCTTTAAATGACTTATAAGGTTGTGGTAATGATTAAATAAAGTTACTGAATGTAAATGTTTAGAACAGTACTATGTATATAATAAATATTTTGTGTTAATTATTTTATCATCTGGTATTACTGTTGTTCTATTTCTGATGTTGAGTCAACGTCAAATGTTAACATTTACACATTTATTGCCATGTTTCATACTAATATCAATATTATATTAACCTCCCTTCAGATCTTAGAACCTCTCCACTACGATCTCCTACTCTTAGAATCATGTTCACAATCACTTCAGAGCTAAAAAAACTACATTCACCATATATATTTCTATTTTTAACATCTAGCAAGTAAGTTATTAGCAATTTCTAATTTGTTGCTAAAGAGAAACTTACTTCTTTACACAGGACACTTCTGACAACAAATGTGTGGTTTTTCACACCAAACAATTCCTTAATTCTCCGAGGACAGCAACTAGGTATCCCACAATCTAACTCAATTTGAAACTACCTGGAGTTACTGAAGATTCCATAGATTAAAGGGTCAGTCTCACAAAACTCCTTCCCATTTCAGATGTCAACTGCAAATTTTGGGTCCCCAGGTTGCCCACACTTCTGTCTGACTTGACTACAAATCAAAAGTTACCAACACATTCCTCAGGTTCAGCAATTTGCTGTAACAGCTCACAAAACTCAGAGAAATATTTTACTTATTATTGCCAGTTTACTATAAAGGATATAAAATGAATAACCAGATAGAAAGGTACATTGGACAAGGTGTGGAATGATCCCAACAAAGGAGCTTCTGTTCCTATAAAAGTCTTAGGTATGCCACTCTCCTGTCACATGGATGTATTCACCCACCCAGAAGCTCTACAAACCTTGTCATCATAGATTTTTATGAAGGTTCCATTATGTAGGTAGGATTTATCAAATTTCTGGCCAGTGGTGTTTAAAGCAATTCCTAGTCCCTCTCCCAGAGGTTAGGGGGTAGGGCTGAAAATTCCAACTCTCCAATCACTTGGTTGGTTCCTCTAGCAACCAGCCCCCTTAAGCAAGAGGCATCTTATTAGGATAAACTCCAGTATGATTGAAAGGGCCTTATTATGAGTAACAAAAGACACTCCGCCAAAAAAAAAAAAAAAAAGACACTCCTCTTATCCCTACCACTCAGGAAAATTCTCAGGGCTTTAGAAACTCTATGCCAAAGACAAAAAGCAAATATGTATTTCTTAAAATATCACAATATCACACTGGTGCTTCTAATACTTTAGACTGAAAATTGAAAATATCTCCTTACCCTGCTCCTTCCATCTGCCCTATTTCCTTATTTTAGGCACTCAAGTCAAACTCTTAGGAGGTGTCACCAAGTTATTTTATACATTCTCCCCTCCTTCCCTTGCCTGCCAATATCACTCTTAAAATCATAAATGAGCCTCTTAATTGGGTCTCTTTTTTCATTCCCAGATCTTCTCTAATCCGCCTTGGCTTGACTTCCTTAAAACATTACTTCTTAAGACACATTCTGTTGCTATCGTGGTTTGTTTCCTATTGCCAGTGAAATCCAACTCCCAGGCATAGAATGCAAAGCTCAAACTGACTCCATATTTTGTTTCATAACCATTCATACAATTTTTTGTCTCTGAACCTAACACACTGCCTTACTCATGCTTTTTCCCCATGAAAAATGATCATCAAATAAAAATATCATCAAAGCTTTTTCAAACTTCAAGACCGATCTTTGTTCTGTGAAACTTCCCTTATATCACAGCACATTGAGCTTGTTCTACTCCACATTTCTATTACAGCAATTACCTAAATGTTTATTAAAAGAGTAACCTTGAATCAATTACATGCTTATGCTTCTCCATTTTGATGGTGTAGAAATATCCTCTCCCTAAAACAGTTTTACTTTATATGAAGACAGAGAAATGGAATTTCAAAGCCCAGAGTCTTGAATGATACAAAGTCAAGAGTGCTAACAAACGCTTGCTGAACTGAATTCATCTCTGCTATGGTTCATCATCAACTTCTTGACAGGAAGCACAAATATGATTATTGTCCTGATGTCACTCAGTAGCTACTTCAGAAACGCCTCACAGGAACATTCAGTGCATCACTATTATCTTCACCACTCTTTGGTGACTCTTCCTACTGCTTTTTTCCCCCAAAACATAATAATAAGCCATTAAGAAAGTTATTTTCAATTAACATTTTTATAAGCAGAAGCCATTTACCATTGACTCGTTTGAAAAGTTACAATATTCACATTTTGGATTACATAAAAATAAATCATTTCCTAAATAGTATGAACCACAAATTTAAAAATTCTTCCTAAATTTCACTGGTTTTGCTAGACAAAGTGATTACTGTATACTTTTCAGGCGCAACATCAAATTCAGACTAGAGGGTTTTCATCCAAAGTACTTAAGACAGGTCATTTAGAAAAAAATAGGTGGAAAGATGACATTTAATTAAAAAGTAAATAAGAAATATAACTTTGTAAGAACTAATTTCTATCAATTTGTTTTCTGAGTACTGTTTTCTCTCCAGGAAATCGTTTTAGCCTCAGGGCCCAAATGCCAAATAACCTAAATCAGTTTCTGAGAAACTGACACTGAAAAAATTTCTTTGTGTAAATAAATTAAGGGACAGGGGTATCAGAGTATTTGTTTTCTACAAAACCCATTTTAAATTATTACAAAGATACAAATGCAGCTGTGTGAATAATTCCTCTGGTCACTTCAGGGCCAATATATATATATTTGGTTTACTGAAAAGTGCTTCCCAAACATTAAAAAATATCGTTTGCTCTACTCTAGTGATCATAAGAATCCTATAATATATCCTGAGAATTGAAGTTTCATCACCCACCTTTCAAAAACTTGAAATCAACTAGTTAAATGAAACTTGTCACACACTTTATATCACTTGAGCGTTTTATTTCTTTTGCACATGTCCAGAAGTAATTGAATTTCAGTGAGAAGTGACTACTTGTTTAAACAAACAATTTTTCTTGCAAGCCTTTCTATCTAAGGCAGTTCTGCTCTGTAAATCTTTTCTATGCTTCTTGAACCCATCCATTCTAACAGGTTTAATTCAATATCTCGCTGCGTATTTTAGAAAACACTGTGCTAAATTCAAGATGCAATTTCTGGGACCAAGGTTATTCTTCACTTAACTGAGTATCATGTACTAACTCAATCTTTTTATAAAACACAGAATCACAACCTGAGTTTCCATTGATGAATATTTCCTTTTTTGCAGTGATGACGAGAATAACACTCAAAGCTATAGTAAATTTAAAATTCTTCTCTCACTCTTGTTAAGGATATAAAGAAGAGTTAATATGACTCATCTACAAAGAATTTCCCAAGGCATCAATAAAAGATAAAGAAGAAAAGCTGGAGAGTTAAGATGAGCTGCAAATAAATTTTTATCTTTACTTTAGAAACTTAAAGAAATGCAATTGTTTCAGAAAAACAAGTTCAACAAAGTAGTTAAAGACTGTCTCATGAGATTGTAGAACATATTCATTCATTCTCATAGAATTATATAAAAGCTTTCTGACAGATATTAATTTTCCTAACATTTCTATGTTTTGTTCCCAACAAGCTGCAGAACTCCTGCTGAGGCATGTGCATGATGTTGCAAATATTTTCTCCACAATCCACTTTTCTACGGCTTCACTGACTGAGTTCACTTCTAACTCAGAGATGTGAGCACATCAAGAGGTAGCATCTGTAAGCTCTGTGCTGCTGCACAGGTCTCCTCATCTGTAGAACACCAACATTAGCACTGATATTCTGGGGTGGTTGTGGGATTGAAAAGATCCCTGGCACACCGCAGCTGGTCAATCGATACTGGTTATTACTATTCTATCTTTAGAGTTAATCCTTGAACCTATGTTTTAAGAATTTACAGGCTACTTTAAATAGTAAAAGAAACTTAGAAGTTCGTAATTATTTAATCGACCTATATTAAATATGAAAAACTACAATTCAGACAGGTGAAATGATTGGCCAGCAGTCAAAAAGCTCCTTAGAGCAATAGTAAAACTCAGAACCAAATCCCCAGACCCAAATCTAGTGCTGACTAATTTATCATAATTCTCTCTCCAGAAACTTCATCAACTCCTTGGTTTCATTAAGAAAAGCAAATGTCTAGGGGCACCTAGGTGGCACAGTCAGTTAAGTGGTCGACTCTTGATTTTGGTGTAGGTCATGGTCTCAGGGTTGTGAGATTGAGCCCCCTATCAGGCTCCATACTCATTGCAGAGTCTGCTTGAGATTACCTCTCTCCCTCTCCCTCTGCCCCTCCTCTCTGTTCACACACACTCTCTCTCAAATAAATCAATATATCTTTAAAAAAAAAATAAAGAAAAGCAAAGCAAATGTCTCATTCTGACCTTCCTCTATCCAGCATGCCAAGATGGATGCCACTCCACAAACTGAATTTACACATTTCAAATTACATTTCTTATACTCCCTCTCCAGCCATATCTCCTCCAAAATTCTATAGTCCCTTTAATAACATAAATAGTTGGCTAGTCATCCAGTTCAAATAGGTGAACAATGAAGACAGAGTGAATCAACATTTACTCTGCATCTACTAAGTGGCAGGTACTTGGCCAGGTTATTCACTGGTATTACCTCACCTGTGAAGAAGGACTGGCATCATTGGAAAACTGAGGAAACCAAGCTTCCAAAGCAATTCTCCTAACCTTACATAGTAAGAATAAGTAGAAGTGCCAGAAACTGAACCCAAGTCTCTCTGACTTAACCCATTCAAACTATGCATGTATGCATAATCTGTGCATCAACAAACTGGTACCTGTGACTTTGTGTGTATACCCTTTGTAATACTTAAAAATAAAGTAGCATACATATTGCCCTATAACATGTTTTTAATTTGACAGTAACACTCTATTTCCACGGCAGTTTATCTTCATCTTATTCATTAGCCACAAAGTTTACAGATAAATCCGATACATGAAAATATTAAAGATACTCACCTTTTCTTGATTAGTAAGATAATATCTAAACTTCCAAACAAGATCTTGTTCTTCATATGTAAGTTGCTTGGTTGGTGGATAACTCACAATAATCTACAACAAAGAAAAAAAAAGAACTACTTTTGTCAAAGACATTCTTCCTATTTATTTCCATTTCATTTAAAATTTTTCATTTATTTAAATATTTCTATAATAGAACTTTTACAGAAGTAGGGAGAATATATATGCAGCAGAGTAAAACTTAAATTTGCTGTACTTATTAGTCTAAAAAGGGTATTACTGAAGTGTAGGGGGAGAAAAAGACAAAATTTAAAAATTCATACTCCATATAAAAATCTGTAACTACAGAGCTCATTTCACTCAACCAAAAATAAACCAAGTCAAAATAACAAAAGCCTCCTTTTAGATAACTGAGTTACAGATATTGCTATAAACAATTAACATTTCCCCTATCAAATCAACATACACAATGCACATATGCACGCCAAGGTTTTTCTCAGACAATACCTTAGGGCCAGTTTCTAAGACTGCTATATCAAGAAAGTATATACTATTTGTAGCTCTCCCTCCAGGGTAAATATATTTTCTTAAACCCCCAAAATGATTTAAAACAAAAACTACAGAAAAAACAAATTTATTGAAATTACATAGATTTCATTACCCTGGAAAAAAACATGAATCTGAATCACTTTCAAATGAGTGGCTATCACATCAATTGCAACCAAATTACACATTGCATTTTTTTTATATTAATACTTTATAAATTCTCTTACATTTAGTTGATCTCTTGTGGCAGCATTAGGTTTGAGATCATGGTCAGAAGGTCCACTTCTTAAACTCCGGGCAAGCTTGTGGTGTTTGCTCTCAACTAAATTCTCCTATAAATTATTTATAAATATTAATCAATAATGTAAAATTCATCAAAAGGAAGTTTCAACAGCCAATTAGAAATGCAAAAACAAATAGTTGCTTACTTAAGACCACTTTATAATACTTATCTTATTCTTGTTACGACTTTTGTCCCCCATGTATTTTTTTTTTTTTAATATCTCATCTCAGGGGTGCCTGGGTGGCTCAGTGGGTTAAGCCTCTGCCTTCAGCTCAGGTCATGATCTCAGGGTCCTGGGATTGAGTCCCACTTAAGGCTCCCTGCTTGGCAGGGAGCATGCTTCCCCGTCTCTCTCTGCCTGCCTCTCTGCCTACTTGTGATCTCTCTGTCAAAAAATAAATAAATAATCTTAAAAAAAAAAATCTCATCTCAGGTCATGATTTCATAGGTCACGAGACTGAACCCCACTTCAGGCTCCACCCCCAGAGGGGAGTCTGCTTGAAGAGTCTTTCCCTCTGTCCCTCTCCCTATTCTCTAAAATAAATAAATAAATCTTTAAAAAAAAAGAAATGAAAATTAATTTGGAAAAAAAATCACCATTTTGTAGTAGGGAAACTAAACATGTCTTATGCTTCACTAGTGCCATAATAAGCATTTACCATTCCAGCTTCTTAAAACATCTCATAATGCCCTTCATTCTCCATACAGTCAAGGTTTTCACATCCTCTACCCACTCAGATAAAACCTTCACTCTACAAACCTCCCTGACAACCCAGGCTAAAGCATTCCCTCTTCCTATGAGCTACTAGTGAACTTGTGATATCACTGTACTATCATCTTAACAGTTTAACTGCCAGTAGTGACTGAGGATAGGGATGATGACCATAATTGGTGAAGATATACATATTTGGTGTGAACTATTTTACCTACAGCCAAAATCAGTAGTTTTAAACATACTGTCTATGCTTAAAGAGACTTATTTTACTTATTTTTGCATCTGTGAACTGTCTTCTCATGTCTTTCTCCTTTCAACTGGTTTTTTGCTGCTTTGTCCCTTGTTTTTAAGAATGCTCTATACATTAGATACTCATTCCTTTGTGATGTATGTCAAGAAGAGTTTCTTCAAGTTTGTCCATTGTTTTTTAATTTTGTTACAGTGTTTTGCTATGTAATTTTTTTAATGTACTCAAATTTATTAATCACTTCTTTTACTGCCTCTGGATTTTGAGTCATTATTAGAAGTGTTTCCCTACACTGAAAGTAAAGTACCAGTAAGGCTTCATTTTTTTTTAATACTTCAATCCAATCCCTGATCTATTTAGAATTTTTCTTCATGTATGATGTGAGGTGTGGGTCTGATTTAATTTTATCTTTTTCCAAATGGCTAATCAGTTCCCCAGCACTATGTTCCAGGGATGAAATGTCACCTTTATCATATTTAGGATGTTTGCTTCCAAAAGATTCCCAAGTTGCCATTTTCTCTAATTTTTTATACTCTTTTTCCCCTGTCTCTTCCTTTGATGTTGGCCCATCAGTCATTACTTCCTGCTTTAATGACCCGTATTCATGTCCATCATCATGCTTTTATCTTCTAATATGCTACTTTAAATTCACTTTGGCCTGATGAGGAAGGTAACTAATCCAATTTGCAACATAAAAAATAAGAATAAAATGGTTCAGGGTGATGTCTTGACTTGTAAATGTGAGTAT
Organism: Ailurus styani; assembly: GCA_002007465.1. Lineage (NCBI taxonomy): Eukaryota > Metazoa > Chordata > Mammalia > Carnivora > Ailuridae > Ailurus > Ailurus styani. Next base: position 55,738 of record LNAC01001166.1, on the reverse strand, counting down.
CATGGTATCTATTATGCTACTAAAAGGATTTTTTGCCTGAGACTTTCTAAATTTAAAGTCATCTAATTAAACCACTGTTGCAAAGTTAAGAATTCTTCCTGTTTCATATCCCTGAACAGTCATCTCAAAAATTCCATAGATAGGTATCTCAAAATCATCCAAGTCACCATGATCCAAATTAAACAGTTCTACTAGCTACAGTGATCCTCCAGATTTTTCAACAAAATAAGTCTCCCTAAAATTCTCATCCACTGAACCCAGTGTTACATCCTGGTATAAAAAAAAAATCCCCTCCCATATGATGACAGTCTTCCAAATATCTGTTCCCCAAGTTCTCACTTCAAGACTACATCCCTTAACTCTTCCAATAATTCAAATAAATGGTTCCCCAACACTATACTATCCTAACTGCATTTTTAGATGTTGATATTGTAAAAGTTCCACCTGAACCTGATTCCAGTTAGCTAAAATGGACTTACAAATCACTTTTGGATAAATGGCTTAGTTACAGATATATTTTTTTTAAAAGCAAGTATGCTGTGGATTCAAGTCATAATCACTCTGGAGAAAAGCACTTTCATAAGAAGTTTGGCAATAACTCACCATAGACATCTGAGGGTCAGGAACTTTTACTATCTCGAAGCTTGTTAAAATTGGAGATGACTCATCACCATCCTGGATTACAGTGTAGTAAGTTAAAAAAAATAAACAAAATTTAACCAAATGGTAAGAAATAATACATGATAATGTACACTCCAATGTATTTTAGTTCTGTTTAATGAACATCATTCCTCCCTTTCAAAAAAGTATCTTCTTTCAACTGTATTTTAAAATACATATCCATTTTTTACCTATTGTTGCTGATGAAATATTTGGGGAAAAATAAAATCTAACAATAAAAACATTTTACAGTTTTTACATACATGAGGTCTTAAAATCAGTAGATTGTTTTTGTCAGTTATTTTTAACTCTGCTTATAATGCTAGCGGGTGAAAAATAGTAATGTCCTAATTTTCAAACTTAGCACAAGAAACCACAAAGCATAATTAAATTATGGCACAAGGGATGTGTTGCATCATTTGCAAAAACTACTAAGTAGTGGGCGCCTGGGTGGCTCAGTTGGTTGATCAGCTGCCTTCGGCTTAGGTCATGATCCTGGAGTCCTGGGATCGAGTCGCATTGGGCTCCCAGCTCCGTGGGGAGTCGGCTTCTCTCTCTGACCTTTTCCCCCCTCATGCTCTCTCTCAAATAAATAAATAAAATTAAAAAAAAAAAACTACTAAGTAGATGTTGGTAACTTCCAAATTATCACGACTGAGTTTCATTCAAAGAAGTTGGATTATAAGGGTGGTATTAATGTTACCTGAAATTTATACATAGCCAGAGACTCAGCAGCATTGCTTCCATGCAATACAATGCAAACTTAAATAAGAAGAATTAATCCATCAATTCTTAAGAAACAAAGCTGTTTTATTTTGTTGGTATTATCATTTTTGGTAATTCAACATAATAAATATCACTGCATACATACTGGAAAATGCTAAACTAATTAAGATCAAACTAATTTCCTCACAACTATATACCTCCCATTAAGCTTTTCTGTCAATTTACAAATGCTAGTATTTCCAATGTTAGACACATGCAGGCAAATCAGGAGAGACTGAAAGAAGGGAAGTACTGGGACTTGACTTTAGTTCAGTAATTGAGTCTTACAGGAAACCACAAATTCCCACAGCTGTTGTTTAACAGGCTGGTTCTCAGTCACAACACCAGAAAACACATTTATCAGCCCAACTGTGACAAGAAATCTTCACTAAGGCTATCTGTCACAAAAGACAGGTGACAAGAAAGTCTATTTCCATTAGATTCAATACACTGGCCCAGCAATCTTTACACTAAGTGGAAATATGACAGGGTAGGTAGACAGGCATTAATTTACGAGCAATTTTCAAGAGGGAGTAGAAAGGGGTCAAGAACCTTTTCAAAAATACTTGAAATTCTTCTAATTTTTATTCTGTTATTATTCCATCTATTATCAAAGCTGTCTTTCAAAAGATTCTTCACATCTCTTATGTTTCAAAGTACCATTTCCATTAGCATGTTTTTGCACTACAAACCCCATATGGACAAGAAATAATGCTTTTAATTACATACAGTATAAGATGTAAAATGTTATTTTATTAAAGTGACAAAACAATTTCACTCACCCATATTTCCCCTTCTTTTTAATGTAGTTTTTCTAATGAATAAGCAATGTTAAATAGTCTACCTTCCTAACTTCTTTTTACCAAAGATTATCATTTATAAAATAAAAGTTAACTTTTCCTAACCTTTTACTAAAGGGAAGGGATATAAGCTAAAGAGAAAAAAATATGTGTTAACTTGGAAGTTACCAGAAAATCATAAATTAACTACACAAACCCTAAAACTCCATTATGAAAACTTCTTTCAAATAGTAACTTACAGTTATGGAAAAAAATGTAATTTTAAAAAATCACTATGGCAGCTTTAATAAATAACACTAAAGCATAAATATAATTTAGAAGTGTTGCTTCTAATAAACAAATATATTGCATATATGCTTAGCTATATACTAGAAGAAATATTATTCCGTTATGCCATGTATCAAAAGTCTGTCCTCATTCACACTGATTTAAGCACCTGTCTAAGGAATTTCCACAATAATACCTGGTTTATGTGGTTCTGAACTATGTATGCAATTATTTCTATAGTGCTTAAATTAAGACCCTTCAACAAGCATTTAAAGCACAGATATTTTTCAAGTAGCTACATATCAAACACAAAACTACTTTCTTTTGGATAATGAGCAGACCAGAGCCAATCCATTAAGTGCATACTTGTTATCACTCAGCCTACTGAAAACGTATTTTTTTTAAATTCTGCATTTATTATATAAATACACATTTGGGAAATCTTTCATAAGCATTCTTGTATTAGGGTCACATATTATATATACAAACTCAAATAGTAAATATATCCTTAATTTTTAGCAGCTTATTACTTAAAAACTGATTCCTTTTATTTTTCAAATGAATACTAATTGTTAATAAAGCTATTACTTTAATGTCCTACTTGCCAATTTGCAGAACAATTAATCAAAAAGTTTTTAATCTGTTGCATATTTATTGAATTCTGGAACCCAGAACTGCATTACATGAATGATTGGCTTTTGTAATCTTGTTGTAGCTATATGATCTGATTTGTGTACATACAAACAGCTGCTGTGACAGCTGTCTGCTGCTATCCTGCAACCAAATAATTCATCTCAGCAGGTACAACAGTAATTTTTTTTAATGTTTCCCCTCCCCTCTACTTTAGAGACCATAAACAGTTCCAAGGCAAATACCTTTTCATAATAAACAATACCATATTCCTTATCATCACACTTGACACATCGAAACTCAACCATCAAGTACATGAAATTAGAACTTCGTTTCTCACTCTAAAAAAAAAAAAAAGATTTTTATGAAAAATCAGTATGTATCATTATTTCCAATTCACTAACACATGATCTATCAAGTACAACTTAAAATGTAACAAATTTTTATTTCATTATTATAAACAACCTTCACAAGTTTTTCAGAATTTACAAGTGGTCTTAAGATAACTAGCAATCATTTGTAAATTTTTATCAATATACTTTAAACATACTAGGGAGTAGTTCCTTTTTCTCCAACATAACATGTCCCCTTAAAAAAAAAAAAAGGAAACACATAATAAAGTGAAAATAAAATGAAGTCGAAAAGGGTGATAAGTCTTAAACCAGTTTTTAAAATGGCTTTAAATCTTTATGTATAAAATCATAAAGGTTTAAAGAAATCACTTAAATTGTTCAGCTTTATGACACATATTATAGTCTAATTACGGTAATGGCAATGCTCTCCTGTCTTTTAAAGAGTGGGGGTGGAAAAGGTGAGTACGATTGGACAAAGTAAGCCCTAACACTGCCTTTTCTACATCAAAGGCTATCTAAGTTGAAGAACAAAAAAATATAAGTAAACGTTTTGAATTAATTATTTTAGGAATGTGACTATTATAAACATACAAAAAAGTAAACTTTTCTTCCAATTTCAGTATATGAGTGTATTATGAATAAATTTAGAAAAAATGCCCAGTTTATTCATATTGAATATAAACTGTTAAACCAACTAATTTATTTTTTAAAAAACAAACAACAGTAGAATTTAACTTTTATAAGCATTCATTATAAAATTAAAATTTTCACTTTCAACCCACTAAAAATCATTCAGGGAATATAAAATAAGTCAGTTATGCCCTATGGTGATCACAATAAATTAGGCATATCACAAAAACTAACATTTCTCTCTCATGTGTTTAAAATAATTGTTCTTTCTACTCTCTAGACACAGAATGTTAAGCCACACATCTAGTATTTCAGTGTAAATATATAAAAAAGAAAATTTTATTCTAACTTTTGGAAAGTTTTGTGGAAGCCACCTTTCAATTAAACATATTCTAGACCAATAATCAAGATCAGGAAACAAATAAATTACTTTGAACCATGTAACTTTACTAAGGGTGCAGAGTCCTATATGCAGTATAACACATACTACACACAGTATCTTAATTGGGGACAGAGATTACTAACAATGACTTAAGGTAACTGAAGTAAAGGGGCAGCACTGTGTTGAAAGAATCCAGCACTGAACTGAACCCAAACATAAGCTGCCAAATGGAGAGAGAACACACAGTGAGGCATTAAGCTTAATCCTGGCTTCACTTACTTAATACTTAGTACACTTATGATGTCCACTGCCTACTTCATGGTTCAGTACTAACATTAAAACATAAGAAAAACAGATATTCCAAGTTTTCCACTTATTAACAACAAACTCAGAACTACAGGTTATCCTCAATGCCCTCACATTTATGAGATAACCTGGCAACAAACAATGCTTCTCAAAAAATCCTGACTTAGACATCTAGGAAAAATATTTGGGGGGAGGGGAGAGGAATACAACCCACCTCATTTATCATTTCTATTTCTCTAAATGTCAATCTGTCCAGCCAATCTACTTTCACCATGTGGCCTTGTCGATGAGCTTTGGTGAGCTGCAGAACAAATATAATTAAGAAAATTTTAACACAGATTTCACAGAAAGGAGGATAAAAATGGTAATGATCATCAGCATGATACTGGAAGTACTAACTAACACAATAAGACAATAAAGAGGAAATAAATGGTATACAAATGGTAAAGAAAGAAAGAAAACTGTCTTTATTTGCAGATGACATTATCACCTATGTAGATATAAACAAAGAAAGGTCAAAAACTCCAGGAACTAATAAGCAATTACGGCAAAGTTGTAGGACCCAAGGTTAACATAGAAGGTCAATCTCTTTTCTATATACCAACAATAAGCAAGTCAAATTTGCAATTAAAAACACAGTATCATTTACATTAGCACCCCAAAAATGAAACTGATATTGAATCTAACAAAACATGATCTCTATGAAGAAAACTATAAGAATCCATGGAACAAAATCAAAGAACTAAATAAATGGAGAGATATTGTTTATGGATAGAAAGAATCAAAACTTTCAAGATGTCAGTACTTCCCAACTTGATCTATAGATTCAGTGCAATCTCAGTCAAAATCGCAGCAAGACATTTTATAGATACCAACAAACTGATTCTAAAGTTAATACAGAGACGCAAAAGACCAAGAATTGCCAACACAATATTGAAGAACAAAACTGAAGGACTGACACTACCCAACTTCAAGACTTAATACAGAGCTACAATAATCAAGACAGTTTGGTTTCGGCAAAAGAATAAACAAATAGACCAATGAAGCAGAACAGAAAATCCAGAAATATATCCCATAAAGAGAGTCACCAGATCTCTGGCAAAGGAGCAGGAGCAATATAATGGTGCAAAGACTTTTCAACAAATGGTTTTGGAACAACTGGAGTTCCACATACCAAAAAAAGCACCTAGACACAGAACTTATACACGAAAATTAAGTCAAATGGATCATCTAAACGTAAAGTGCAAAATTATTAAACTCCTAGAAGGCAACAAAGGATAAAGTATAGATGAACTTGGGTATAGAGATGACTTTTTAAATGCAACACAAAGGCACAATCCAAGAAATAAATCACTGGCAAGTTGGACTTCATTAGAATTAAAAACTTCTGCTCTGTGAAAGACATGATCAAGACCTAAGCCACAGATTTGGAGAAAATATTTGCAAAAGACACACCTGATAAAAGGCTGTTATCCAAAATACACAAGGAACTCTTAAAATTCAATAAGAAAATAAGCAAACTGACTAAGAAAAATGTGTCAAAGAACCTTAATGGATAGCTCATCAAAGAAGACACATAGATAGCAAATGAACAATATGTCAATGAAATGCAAATTAAAGAAGATACCACTAAAATCCCCAAAATCTGTAGACACCTACAACACAATGCAGATGAGGGTGTGGAGCAACAGAAAGTTTCATTGCTGGGAATTCATTGCTACATTGGGAATGTAAAACAGTACAGCCACTTTGAAAGACAACGTGGCAGTTCCTTACAAATTAAATATACTTTTACCATACAATCCAGGAATTGCATTCCTTGGTATTCACCCAAATGAGCTGAAAACATATCCACACAAAAGACTGCACATGGATATTTATAACGGATTCATTCAGATCCGCAAATACTTGCAAGAATTAAGATGTCCTTCATGGTGAATAGACAAATGTGGTACATTCAGACAATGGAATATTATTCAGTGCTGAAAAGAAAGGCACTATCAAACCATAAAAAGATATGGAGGAACTTAAAGTGCATATTACTAAGTGAGAGAAGCCAACTTGGAAAAACCATATACTGTATGATTCCAACTATATGACATTCTGGAAAAGGTAAAACTATGGAAACAATAAAAATATAATTGGTTGCCTGGGGTTAGCAGGGGAAGAAGAATAAATACGTAGAACAGAGAACTTTTAGGGCAGTGAAGCTACTCTGTATAATATTATAATGATGGATAAGTGTCATTATATGTTTGTTCAAGCCCAAAGAATGCACAACACCAAGAGTGAACCCTGGGGAAAACTACAATCTTTCGGTGATTATGATGTGTCAATGCAGATCCATCAATTTTAACAAATGTACCACTCTGGTGGGGGTTGCTGATATTGGAGTACACTATGCAGGTACGGGGACAGAGGGCATATGAGAACTCTCTGTACCTTCCTCTTAAATATTGCTGTGAACCTAAAACTGCACTATAAAAATAAAATCTTTACAAGTCTGAAAAAAAAAAGATGGTAATGTCCCCTTCACATTTGACACTTTTTTTATATGTAACAGAAACTATATACAACTATCAGGATAAGAAATGGACTTGACTAGAGACTAATCATTATATTTTTAGAAAAAATCAACTTAAAAATTTTTGTTTAAAGGTCCACAATCTGCCATNGGGCGCCTGGGTGGCTCAGTGGGTTAAAGCCTCTGCTTTCGGCCCAGGTCATGATCTCAGGGTCCTGGGATCGAGGCCCGCATCGGGCTCTCTGCTTGGCAGGGAGCCTGCTTCCCCCTCTCTCTCTCTCTCTCTGCCTGCCTCTCTGCCTCCTTGTGATCTCTCTCCCGCTGTGAAATAAATAAATAAAATCTTTAAAAAAAAAAAAAATAATAATAATAAAAATAATAAAGCCTTTCTAAAAGTATCTCCATTTCTACATTTCATACTTTGATTATAAAGAGAGAGATTTATAATCAGAACAGTTTCTCAAATGGGAAATAAACTACTTTGTCTATTTCCTTCCCATCTCTCCATCTAAAAATATTATAAAAAATAATTTATATACAGTAAGGCATTTCTCTGAGGCCTATAATTTAATACTCCAAGATTTAAGGGCATTGGTATGCAAGTATGTTTTAATTTTAAGAAGCAGTAATTAAAGAATTAACAATAAAGAAAGAATTACTAGTAAGAAAATAATTGCTGGAGTTGCAGTTGGTAGAGCCCTCCGAAGATCTTACATACCAATCTACCCTTGGTTTCAGAAATTAAATAATATATTGACACTTCAAATCCACAGAGAATTCAAGACAATTTCCAAGGTCCTCAAAATGGAACGAGATTTTTGTCTTTGAAAGTGTAATTTAAACACAGCATTATTCTTTTTCAAAACCTCTCTTTTTAAACAAGCTCATAGCATAAAGCAAAACCGGGCAGCAAAGCCTTACACAATAGTTTGTATTTATCGGTCATCTTTCTTTCCATTATATATGTTATGATGGTATTCCCACAAGGATGCCAAACACTTCCCCAATTATAATCTCTCAAAGACCTAAAAATCTTCACCATCAATATTCTTTATCTTCTTCAACTAAGGAACTCTCATCACAACTATGCAGTCATACTATTTCAGAAGTGAAAACAGTAGGGGTGCCTGGGTGGGTCAGTCGTTAAGTGTCTGCCTTAGGCTCAGGTCATGATCCCAGGGTCCTGGGATCAAGCCCAGCATTGGGCTCCCTGCTCAGCAGGAAGCCTGCTTCTTCCTCTCCCACTCCACCTGCTTGTATTCCCTCTCTTGCTATCTCTCCCTGTCAAATAAATAATTAAAACCTTAAAAAAAAAAAAAATTAAAAACAGTAACTTCCCAATTCTGCAGAAATTTGAAGATCAGTGTAATATAAAAATATCAGCCTTAGAGTTCTTCCAAATAACTAATTCCTTTTTACCTGAGGTAATCTATAATGAAAAAGAATAAGGCAACATAAGTGCTTAGCATAATTCCTCATACAAAACAGCATTTTGTTGGCTCCAGTTGAAGTTTAAACAAATATGCTACCATTGTGGAAAGAGACCAAGAATTAGTCAAGGAAACCAAAAGAACATTGGGCAATGTGACCTAAAGGAAGGAGTACTAGAGTCAGAGCCAGAAGACCCGGGTTCTAATCCTAGTACTCCATTTTCCAACTCTCATTTTTTAATTGAAATATACTTGACATACAACGTTACATTAGTTTCAAGTACACAACATAGTGATTCGACAAGTCTACACATTATGCTATCCTAACTACATTATGACATGCTACCAATCTAAATCTGTCATGTTTCAACCCACATCGACAAAACGAAAGTATTAGCTTCTATTCCTAGTCCAAAAATTCAAAGAAGAAAATTGACGCAAAATGTAACAGGTAGTAATATTTCCTGTAGTCCATGAAGAATATTTTCACTCACTTTGCAACATGTTCCAAATTGGTTTTTAAAATTAATAGAAATATAATGGCTCTGTATTACATGTTTTGCTTTTATGAACACAAGTAACAGTAAAAATCAGTAACTAGACTTTATATGACTAGACATACATAGCAAGAAGGAAGAGAAAAATGACATTGATTCACACAGCAAATTTTTGGCCCTTTTTATAACCTAACCACACTATACAGTAGATTGTTCTGACCCCAATTTGTAGACGATTATCAACTACTACAATGAAGTGGAAGAACGAGGATTTAAATCCCAGGTCTATGTGATTATAAAGTCCATGCTCCTTCCATTAGTTTTGCTACCTTCTTTACTGATGCACTCTTAGGAAGAGATTTAAGTTCAACTAATTTCTGTACTGTATTAAATACTAGTTTCCTATATATGATTGAGTAGGTGATTCTACACTAGTTACCTTTGAGGAAAGAATCACCAATAGCAAATTAAGTTTAGGTGTGGGAGAATATAGTTGGGCCCTTTCTTCCCTTACTAAATCATGAGACAAATCATAAATTTTCTGAGGTCATTTTCACAAATTCCAGAATTCATGTTTTCTGCTAATACATGTTACTTCTTATACAGCATAGTCCTAGCTTCTCCATTTGAATACTAAAGATGACCATTCTCAACCTTATAAATAGCCATCAAAGAATAGCAGGATCAAGATGGCAGTACCATAAATTGGTAAAGCCACTCTGGAGGACAAGTTTAAATTATCTTGGATAAATTCACATTTGTGCTTATTTGCAATACAGAAAATTTAGTCATAAAGAAATGTACATGTCCATTGAACTGTTAAGTAAAGTATGGTACACATACACTATGGAATTCTGTATACCCAGACAGGGAAAAAAATCAAGGTTTCTGTGGAATGCACAAGTGACTGCAAAAGGAGAGGTACCACTTACACTATGACTGTTTACAAGTTTGTCTCCTGAAAACTTGACCCTGAGATTGAGAGAATTTCTAGATATTTCTGCTTGAATTAGTTTTATAATTTCTGCAGAATTGGGAAGTTGTCATTCAAAATGTCCACTAGCCACCTGTACTATTTATCTATTACTATGTAACAAAGCACCCCAAAACTGAGTGCCTTAAAACAAGAATCAGTTTATTATTTCTCATGATTCCTGGAGAAGTCAAGAAGCCATCTTCTTGTGGAATATCTAGGTATTTTTTCCTATTGGCGTAACAATCTCTCATGAGACTACTGTCATTTTGGTGGCTGGAGCTAGAATGTCCAAGATAGCGTCACTTACATATCTAGTATCTTTGTGGGGAAAGGTGGGCTCATGTGGGAAGCCAGAGTGGTTGGGCCCCTCTCTTTCTGCATGCACGCTCAGTGCTATTCCCTCTCCAGATGGTCTTTCAACATAGGCAGTCCAACAGGATACCCAGACTTCTTACATATGGCTCACTGTTCCCAAAAGTGCAAAAACAGAAGCTATCAAACCATCTTTTTTTTTTTAAGATTTTATTCATTTATTTGACACAGAAAGATCACAAGTAGGCAGCGAGGCAGGCAGAGAGAGAGGGGGAAGCAGGCTCCCTGCTGACCAGAGAGCCCGATGTGGGGTTCGATCCCAGGACCCCGAGATCATGACCTGAGCTGAAAGCAGGGGCTTAACCCACTGAGCCACCCAGGTGCCCCTATCAAACCATCTTAAGGTTTAAGCCTGCAACATGCATAGCATCACTTCAGATGGGCTGTGTTAGTTAAAAAAAAAAAAAAAAGAAAAAAGAAAAGTCACAGAGCCCCTACAACCCAGCAATTGCACTACTAGGTATTTACCCAAAGATACAAATGTAGTGATCTGAAGAGGCACTTGCACCCCAAAATTTATAGCAGAAATGTCCACAATAGCCAAACTACAGAAAGAGTCCAGATGTCCATCAACAGATGACTGGATAAAGAAGATGTGGTGTGTGTATGTATGTATGTGTGTGTATGTGTGTGTGTGTATGTGTGTATAAAATATATAATTATATATAATATATAATTATATTAAATAATACATATATTATATTATATATGTAATATGTGTATATAATATATAATGATGCAAATATATGGTATATTATATATTAATATATATTAAATAAATAATACATTATATATAATATATAATTATATATATAATGGAATATTGCTCAGCCATCAGAAAATGAAACCTTGCCATTTGCAACAATGTAGATGGAACCAGAGGCATTATGTTAAGCCAAATAAGCTAATCAGAGAAAAACAATTATCATATTATTTCACTCAATGAGTGAAATTTAACAAACAAATATATAAGACCCAAATAACATGTCCAGGAAACTGCTTGGAGTACCAACCATGTACTGTTAGATTTAATGGGAAGACATAAACAATGTCTCAGATTCCTGGGTGTTCACTACAAGTGCTGCACTGTATATCAACTAAGCATAGCTGGGAAAACAAATGTCAAACCTGACAGTTATCCATGCAAATATAGACTTCCAAGATCACCACAACTTGCAGATCATCTCTCCTTATGGAGATGTCTTACTAGATAGATTCATATCTGCCCTATTAGACTATAAGCTTCTTGAGTGCTAGAGCTATGATGGTTGATAGAACCCAGCACTTATCCACTCAATGAATATATTTTGAAAGGCCTTCTAATGTAAAAGGGTGATAGATGGAAAACAAATGTTTGCATACTTCAGAATTTTGCTTAAGAGCTTTGGAGAGAGGATGGGAAACATGGTATGTGGGAGGGGGAGGTAATACTCAGAAGGAAGCTGGAGAAAATGATTCATGCCCCTGGGTCCCTTTTCCTTAGTATTTACATACTCTCAACCTAATTATATATTACTTGATTGTTACCGCAAGCTGCAAACTTCCATTAGGTCCTCTGCACTGGAAGTTAAGCACAGAATGTTGAATAACAGAAGCAAGTTCCCTGCCCTCACAGAACTTAAAGGTAGGAAGGGATGAATCACTTACATGGTAAATTACCACACATGTATCAATAAATTGAAGCAGTAATATGAAAGTACTGAACAGAATGCTGTGACAGAAAATAATGGGGGATCTTGAGAAGGGTAACATTCAAGCAGAGGATAAAGGAATCAGCCAAACAAATAGAATACCTCCCAGGCAAAGGAAAGAGGTTGTCTGTCAGCACAACAGTGACATTCATGTGCCCAGGGATTAAAGAAAGACCAGATTGTAGTCCTCAGTAAATATTTAATTAAATAAATCAAGTTCTCTTGAAGGTGGAGGGTATAAAGATCTACATATAGATGCTTACTGGGAATCAGCTTTCTTGAGGTTCATCATCATCTAGATTTTTCTTTATAGTAGACACTACACTTAAAGCCTGAAGAAGAAAAGGGAAGAGTAATAAGAAGGACTGAAAAATAATGTTTATTTATTGTAAGTCTGCCCAGAAATCTGTAGTGAAGTAAATGGGGAGAGGAGGAAAGGAGGGGGAGGAAGAGACTCACTGACTCAAAAGGAAACTGGAGAGAAATGATCTCTGCTTTATAGATATTCCTTGGCCGACTTCTTCCATATTCATACACCTACTCCATCTTTACAAAAGATATCGATCAACATGTATTTATCAAACAATACCAGATATGTGGCCCAAGTTCACAGAGGCTACAAAAAGGGGTTACTCTTGTTTGTTAAGAGATGATATGATTGCATAAAAAGTTTAGTGTCTAGCTGTGAAAACAAGATGAACACACAAAACAGAACATAACTGATGAAAGAACTCAAAGATGTATATCAATCTTTAATCCTGATTTTAAGCACCTTATGACTACATCTGATACCCTGGAAATATAGTATACAGAACAAATCAAATAAGCCATTTAAAAACAACTCAAAGGAACAATCCTCCTATTTTCAAGCCAACAGAAAATTTAAATTGAGTAATGGCTTTACAATAGCACAGAACTGCAAACATTGTGAATGTTCAACCATAGAGGACTGCTGAAATTCATTATGGCACACCCATTCACACCATGCAAATTCCTGCAGTCTTCACAAATCATGTTGCAGAAGTATCTTAAAGACCTGGAACAATTTTGAAACACCATTAGGTGAAAAGCCAGAATTCAATTAAACACACACACAATATGATTCCAATTTAAGAATAAATACATATATATTTATAAACCACATATATTTATTTGATGGCTGAAAACATATCAACTAAAATATTAATGATGGCTATTTCTGGGCAGAGGGTTAGAAGAGATTTTTATAGTCTTGTGCTTTACTAATCTTCTTTTAAAAATCTTCTACTTCAAAAAATGTTATTTAAGAGTTATTTTAAAAAGAATTGTAAAATCTCTGTTACAAAAACCACAAAAGATTAGCATTAATCAAGATGATGCTATATGAAGTTATTTCACCTCATAATAAAAACTCAAAAAAAGACCTGATTAATTTGAGCATCTAAAATGGAAACCAGGCATCAATACAATTGTTCTCTCTCAAATTATTTCTTCCAAAAGGCTTTCAACTAGGTCCAACTAAATGACTATATAAATTAAAAACTACCATTCTTCAATATGTGGTTACTAAATACCCCATGTAGAGAAATTTATAGGCTTTATGTATCAAACCTTACTCATGTCAAGAAACTTTACGAGGAGAGTTACAAGATAAATGGATTTTCCTTCCAAAAAAGTAGCTATATAATAGATGATGCTTAGGCCAGAGACACATATGCTTTCTTAGGGAATCTAAGGGGAAAAAATGACAAAGTTGTAATTTTTCCGGGCCACTGGAATATTAAATGAAAAAACCCAGTCCACTCTGACACCAGAAAGAGAACTTTCAGATTCACAGAGACTATGTGAAAGTTCAAAATTTCTCTCTTGAAACAATTATGAGAATATTGACCAAGAGAAGTGCTTGCTACTACAATATACAAGACTATTTTTCTCGAGCATGACTATATAAGTGGTGTTTAATTCAACTATCTCATTATCTTCTTCCTCTAAATTCCCTCAACTTAAAAGGCCAAAACATAACTCTTTCAAATATAACACTTCCCTAAGCCTAGACTGCAACTGAGCTAAATTAATAAATATTCATTGAATAGAATACCATTATAGGTCAGCTAATGCATTCACATGATGCACTATGGCTCACAAATTTCTATTGTTAAAATGTACAATTCTTCAATAATTGGAAGACAGTGAGTCCTATCTGTATCAAATTAAATACAAGCTATACAGTAATTTATAATTCAAGACCAAATATAGTTGTATATAAGAATTCACTTGAACTACTAAGATTAAAAAAGGAGCTCTGTGTGTGTGTGTGTGTGTGTGTGTGTGTGTGTGTGTGTGTGTGTGTGTTAGAGACTTCGTACATACGCATGTGTATTTAATTCTCAGGAAGCACAGGAGATTCTATCCTCCTGATTAATGAAGTCTTAGCTACAAATCTTCAATTTTACTTTGAAACTTCACATGTAAATCTTATTCAGGAAGAGTGGTTTTGCATCATAAAAGTTTCATTCAGTTAAACTTCTCAGAGATTAATCTAGTCTTAAAAGCATGTAACTTCCTATTTTTCTGGCAGAAACTATAGCTGTAAAGACAGACAACAGATTTATAGAACATCAATCAATATTCTTTTAGGGCTCAGTCTTTAACACTGACAAAAACTAAATTTAGTCTACTTGCTACCAATGCTTTCAAGACAAATCTAAAAGCTTTGACAGTATTAGACAACAGTAAGCAAACCAAAGTGATAAAGAAGATTCTACCATGTATCATTAGGAATAAATTTATAAGAGATTCCCAAATCTTCTTTTATGACAAAAAGGAACTGCAACAGAGAATCAAATCAAATAAGCTATGTTTATAAAAGTTACACCTATTATTTATATAAAAACGTATAGCGAAGAGGAATTTTTGATAATGTCAGTGGTGCCACTGAACAAGTTTCATAGCCTTGAATAATTTCAGCAGCTGTCATCATAATTCTGTTGTTTATTATTGTCATTTACAAAAGATCTGAGGAAGGAATAAACAAAGTGAGATGCTCTGCCTAACTCAATTTTATAGCAGGATTCTGTTCTTTTCGTTTTTAAAGTAACAAATCTCTCCATTAACACCTTTGACCACTGCTTTCCTTTCCCCAAAATGCAGACATTTAAAAAACACGAGTTTTTTTGTTGTTGTTCCTGATTTCTTGTCACTAACATTATTAAGACAGACAAAAAACATAAATGGGGTTCTCTTTTTTTGAGAGCATGACATCACTTCTATACTCATTACTATTTGTTTTTCATTGTGATGACGATGATAATAGTAACAATAATGTCATTTTTATGATTCCTATAACAGAAAGATGGAGTCCAACTAATCACTTTTATCAACGAAAAATATCCACAAAGACAGAAATAGCTGGTTATACAATGAGCCACTGTGAGAGCTATAATCAGGAGTCCTGACTGCCAAGTCTTTCTACCCACTTATAATATATCTCATTACTATTTAAATCTTCCACCAGTTTTGATAGTTCTATTAATTTTAAAAGTATAAAATAAAAGATAATGCCTTCATTTTTCTAAACACCTCTTTAGAAATTCTATGTTTCTCATACATCTAAAACCTAACCAGAAAATACCGTTAATGCAAAGTACACGTTTAAATCACCAATTTGATTATCTGTCCTAGAATTTATAATCAGAAATGATGTCCAGCTTATAACAAAACTCATTTCTTTAATCATATTTCTAAAAACCAAAACACTTGCCAATCTTACTTTTCCAATATAGGTTCCCTAGATTCCTCTAACATCAAGAGCAGATAAGCAAATAACACTGGGTTTGAGCTCCAATTTCAATAATGTGGAAGACTAAGATAAAGTGAAAATCCTCATATAACAAAGAGCTAAAACATATGAGTAACAGTAAAATAGGTATAACACCTTAGAAAGGTAAGCCTCACAAAAGATAAGTTTCCAATTTACAATTACAATCCAATGAAAGCTAAAGTCAGTAGTCATAACAACTGGAATACATCCACCAGAAATCCAGATAATACAGTATTAGAAATAAGATGACTATTTCAAAATAAAACAATGACATAAAAAAAATAAAACATAAATCAAGGAATCAAAACACAAGGAAAAGAACAAGACATGATGAATATATATATATATATATATATATATATATATTCACCTTATATATATATACACTTTTATATTGGGTAGAGTAATTCTTCCCACTGTATTTCCCTTTTTCAAACTCAGGTGATTTTACAATCTGGATCAACAAAACTGCTGAGATCAATATGACCATGATTATTAAAATTAGAGAAGGAAAGTCAAAGAAAGGAAAGTTATAGGCAATTTTTACTTACATATATACATGCAAAATTTCAGCAGAAAATTAGCAAACTGAATCAAGCAATTAAAAACAAAACAAAACAAAACATCAGGATGCCTGAGTGGCTCAGTCAGTTAAGCATCTGCCTTTAGCTCAGGTCATGATCCCAGGATACTGGGATCCAGTCCCATATTAGGCTCCTTGCTTGTAGGGAGCCTGCTTCTCTCTCTGCCTGCCACTCCCCCTGCTTGTGCACTCTCTTTCTCTCTCTGACAAAAAAATAAATAAAATCTTTTACATACATACATACATACATAAGTAACACATTGGGGTGTCTGGGTGGTTCAGTCAGTTGAGTGTCTGACTCTTGATTTTGGCTCAGGTCATTATCTCAAGGTTGGGAGATCAAGCCCTGCATGAGGCTCCACTCAGCATCTCTCCCTCAACTCCTACCCCCAGCTCACATGCACTCTCTCAAATAAATAAATTAAATATTTAAACAAAACATATCATGATTCCAAGAACAGTTTAACACGGAATACCTATTATTGTAATCTTTTACATTATTAAGTGTATCAGGGGTTCCCAAAATCAGTAGACAAACTCACAAGACTCAGAGGCAGCTGTAATCACAGCTAGGATTTATTACACAGTAAGAATATACAGCTAGATAGTTCAGTAAGAAAAAAAGACAAGGCAGGGTCTAGGAAAAATCCATACACAGGCTTCCTGTAATTCCCCCTTCTTGCCCAAAAAGAAACATACTTGAGTATGCTTCTTTCTCTAGAAAGAAAACTGCAGCCTAAGACAGCCCATTTGAGACTGCGACTGGAGGTTTTTATCAGGGGTTGGTCACAGGCATTCTCTGCTTTCAACTATCTAAGTTCTAGCTTCCCAGGAAGAAACTAGATATTCACCATCAATCACAATGTACAGACAGACAATGTACAGTCAAACATCTATACCAGGTAGGGAATGTTTCAGAAGCTAAGTTCTCAAACATCAGCTGAGAGCCATCCCTGCAAGCAGGACCTCCTAAAGAAGGCAGCCTCAGGCCTGCTACAATAACTGTTTTGGAAAAAAAAAAAAAATGGTAAAAGGATCCCAAAATTTTTTGGGTAAGTTTCAACACTCATGCATCATATAAAGTTTTAGTACCATAAAAGAGAACTTTCTTAACCTGATTTAAAAATTCACACACACACACACACACACACACACACACACACACACACAACCCCAAGAAGTAACAGCCAACATCTTATCAAGTGGTTAAATGTAAGAAGAATTTTCATTAGTCAGGAACAAAACAAGGATGTCTCCACTACTGTTTCTGTTAGACACTATACCAGAGTTTCATGTACCAGCACATTGAAGAAAAACACAAATGAAAGAAATAAACATTATTTACAGGTCATTATCACATAGAAAAGCCAAAAAAAAAAAACCACTAGACAAACTATTAGAAACAATGTGTTCAAAAATGTTGCTCAATACAAGATTAATAAAATCAGTATTTTATCAAAATTCCTACTATTCCCTGTTTACTAACCTAGAAATAAAGTCTTTAGAAGATATATACAAAGCAACAAAAACTACCTGAAATTTGGAACAGAAAATGTATAAATGTTTATCTTTGAAATCCAACAATTTCAGTCCTAAATTTCTACACTAAAGAAATCACTTGTGGGCATAAGGTGAAATATAAAACAGCATTCACTTCAGCCCTGTAAATAATACAAAAAGCTGAAATTGTTGGGAGAACAAATAAGCTAACTTACTTATCCAATGGAATACTATACAGTAGTTTAAATGAAAGCACTCAAGCTACATATATTGACATGGATAAATCTCAAGAACAACATTAAGTTTAAAATATAAATTACAAAACAAAAAATGAGGGAAGTTTTAACAAATATCTGTGATTTAAAAAAAATTGTTAAAGATTTTATTTATTTGAGAGAGAATGAGCGAGAGAGAGAGAGCACAGCTGGGTGGGGGGAGGCGGAGGGAGAAGCAGACTCCCCACTGAGCAGTCCGCCCCCCCCACCAATGCAGGGCTTGACTCCAGGACCCTGGGATCATGACCTGAGCTAAAGGCAGACACTTAACCAACTGAGCCACCCAAGTGCCCCTTTTTTAAGACAACATGAAACAAGGCAAAATGTTAAATGTTCAGTCTTGACAATGAATACATGGATGTCTATTACATTATTTTATGTGTTTTTTAGTTGAATTTATAATAAAAATTAAAAACTTAACAGTACACATAATTTTAAAACTCAGGCATTTAACTTGCAAGGACTGGAAAAACTGAATGAATCTATAGTCTGTGAGTGCCTTCTTACTACCTCTTCTCACCAATCTTGGGGTTCAATTACCATTTATTTAGTTAACTCACTTAGGCTTAAGAATACTTTGATGACTGAGCGAAATAAGTCAATCAGAGAGACAATTATCATATGATCTCTCTGATATGAGGAACTTGAGGGGCAGGGTGGGGGGT
>LNAC01001166.1:0-36496 GCA_002007465.1 Ailurus styani | reverse complement strand
GGGGGTCGTGGGGGGTAGGGAGGGAAAAATAATGAAACAAGATGGGATGGGGAAGGACACAAACCATAAGAGACTCCTAATCTCACAAAACAAACTGAGGGTTACTGGGGGGTGGGAGGGTAGGGATAGGGTGGATGGGTTATGGACATTGGGGAGGGTTTGTGCTTTGGTGAATGCTGTGAAAGATGTAAGCCTGGTGATTCACAGACCTGTACCCCTTGGGCAAAGAATAAAAATAAAATTTAAAAAAAAAAGAATACTTTGATGAGGAAGATAAAACTCAACTAATTCAATTGGGTTTTCTCACATAGCCCTCCTTCTTCAATGTGCTTTAAATGCTTTCAAAACAAAATAAAATTTATATTTAAAACATAAATATTCTGGGGCACCTGAGTGGCTTGCCTTTCTCCACTCTTGTTGAAACTGTTTTCTTAGAAGAGTCCAAGACTAAGTCCAAATTCAATCCATTATTCCATTCCTTGGCTATATAACTGCAATCATTCAATCCATTATTCCATTCCTTGGCTATATAACTGCAATCTCGATGTATAATGTGACATCCTTAGTTTTTTTCCAAAGTTCCTATTATCCCCCCTTTCACCAACTGGTTCCTTCATAATGGTTATAATTCAGTGCTAGAGTAGCGACACTTTCTTTCCTTAACCTTCTAAAAAATTACCCTGTGATCAAGCAATAATTTGACAAAAGCCAGGGCTGAACAAATGAGACTTCATTGCCACTAATTTGCTAGCTGCATCATTTTTTGGGATCACACAAAGAAATTATCAGCACCTTCCCCTCCACAGCTCTAAAATATTTCCACAATTTTATCAGCATCTGTTTTTCTCCTTTATCTTTAGCAAAGGATTCGCACATGCAGCTGTACCCTAAAGTTCCTACCCTTCTTTGATCAACACATACCCTCTTCACTGTCATGTTTCTTTTCCTCCTAAACTTCAGTCATTTGAGGTCTGTGGGTGAAAGAAATCTTAACAGTGACTGTTATTTATTGTTTTTAACTTATGCATTGGTAACAACTGAAGCCACAAGTATTGTTTATTACTCGGGGCACCTGGGTGGCTCAGCCAGTTAAGCGTCAGACTCTTGATTTTGGCTCAGGCCATGATCCTGGGGTCATGGGATCAAGCTCCACATGGGGCTCTGCGCTCAGCACAGAGTCTGCTTGTCCCCCTCCTTTTACTCCTCCCCCGACTTGCTCTCTCTAGCTCTAAAATAAATAAAATTTTTTATAACTCTAGTTCACTCATAGCACATGTTTGCAATGGGTACCCACTGACCACAGGCAAATCCTTATTTACTAAGTTCCCAGGCACCATTTTCTATGCCCTACGTGAGGACCTCCAGGTATAAACATGTGGTTTCGTGCTCCCTCTGCCTCTTCTCTTATTTTCAATGTTTATCTTCCTGATAAAAAAAACATATTGACCATACAAACAAATCCTTCACAAGCCTTAAATAAAGACATTTACATGAAGAATTTAAAGACCATTAGGTCCTGGTTCAACTTACTAAACATGATACCTTAAATAAATCACTTAACTTTTCTAAGCTTCCATCTTCTCAGGAGTTTAAAAACAATGTATGTTACAAGTCCAATAATTACACTCATTAAAATCAAATGAAAGCACATAAGATAAAGTAGTAACAGCTAACATTTGTTAGTGCTCATTGATGTCTAGCAATATCAAATCTTTTAAATAGTTTAATCTCATTTATATTTAGTCTTCACAATAACTTAAAAAAGTAGATGTTAACTATTATTACTCTTGTACAGATAAAGATTTCATGGCTTAGAAAAAGTTAAGTAGCTAATCTAAGATCACAAGAGACAACTGAAATCTAAATGAAAAACCTTATTCAAAGTCATGATTTTAACCACTTCTCCATTTAATTCTCAAATCTATACTAAAAGACTTTATAGATATTAAAACACTTTATACATGCAAGGTTATTATTATTACTCTAATAGCACTAATAGCAACAACAGCATCAACCTAGTAATACCCTTTATTTGTCTCCAATATACAGAAGTATGTCTTCAATAGAACAGGTGATGGTGGTGGAGACAAAGAGGGATAATACTGTATGATGACAGATGGTAACTACACTTATCATGCTGAGCATTTCATAAAGTACATAAATGTCAAATCACTATATTGTACGCCTGAAACCAATATAATATTGCATGTCAACTAAAATTTTTACTTATAAATGTTCCCAAATTTTATTTTGCCAAGTAAAGTCATTTTTCAAGTGCTACTATCAAATGAGACATTTTAATACTCAGTAACACCAAAAGAACACAATCTTAGAATAAAGTTCCTTACATTGAATAAATTTTTATGAAAACATTAAAAAAGAGGACTTTTTCACATATTTAAAATAAAAACATCCTCTAATTAATGCCTCTAGTACCTGTTTAATGTAACGCATTCAATGTAAAATATTTTCTTTCAAGGGCAAATGTTTCAGCAGGTGAAAAGAGTACTATAAAATAATTTAAAATAAATAGCCTCAATCCCACCTCACAAAATCATGTTATCAGTAAATTTCTTGTTACCTTTATCTCAATTCTAAAGGATCATTTTGTAACCATGATAATTTGTCGATGTTTATTCAAAACATGCAGTGTGAACAGCATATTCACGCAATGCTATAACTAAAAAGATAATGTCAAGAGAGAGGGTCCTTTTAAGGTTTCCCCAATCTAAAATACCTCACAGCAATTTCTAGTTTCTTCAGGCTAGCTCCTTCATGACTCACTAAGAAATCAACAATCTCCTGAAGACTGATTTAATTTCTAAGGTGCCTTAACAAAAGGTATCCTGCGTAGCAGACACAAGTAATATAGCTACCAGAAAGATAATAATATGGTTACTAACCCATTACAAATTAGTAAATTGGCACTCTAGACCAGTGCTGTCCAACAGACCATTTGGCAATAATGGAAACATTCCATCTCTGCACTGTCCAATAGCTGCTGGCCATGAGCGGCAACTGAGCATTTGAAATGTGATTATGGTAACAGAGCAACTGAATATTTAATCTTATTTAATTTTAATTAACTTAAATTGCCACATGTGAATTATGGCTATTATTTTAGTCAGTGCAGCTCTAGATTATAAATAACCCTTCAAATCGATTAACATGAGCCTATTCTCAAGATACTAATTATTCCTCGATGAACTAAAAACGTCTAATAGAAACTGCTATAAAACTGAAGTCTGGACTCTGGACCCAGAATGATCCCATGCAGACAATATGAGGGTCAGCCTGAAACATCACCTCATCTTACCACAACTTCACTACCGCAGTGCTCACCTATACACTCAACTTTCCCCAACCTGTGTCACACAGACCACAAAGCATTTTTCATCTAGTCGTTACTTTCTCTTTGCCTCCTCTTAATCAAATTGACAGAAACTAAAGCACATTCCAAAGGCATCAAGCAGAGCTGCTAAAATGAAAAGGAGACAGTGGAGAAGCATGCTTTTGCACTAACCTTTCATGTCTAAAGACATGGATTCAAATATAAATCAAACACTGAAGCTTGGTAGTCACATCCAAAACCCCAGGTGGATATGCATTCTAGTCATAAAACTCTTACAATATGACAAGCTGAAAAACGGAGCAGATGGGAACAATGGGCAAATTTGCTCAAGTAAGGCCCACAATCATTAAAAGCCTGGGTCATGGGCAATGCAAGTAGAGTAAATGCTCCAGAGATCTGGCCTTTGATTATTTTCACAAATCAATTCAAACAGAAAGATACTGTATTTGTAAATATTAATTAGGAAAATTTAGAGCTGGGTAAAAAAAAGATAATGAGGAAGAATGGAGGGGTGAGTATATTTTAATGCATTCATTTCTTCCTATTCCCTACTAAGTCTAAGAAATCCAACTTATAAAAAATAAGAACCAAACTGAAGACTGTCCCATTTTGTTTCCTTTTCTCACACTCCTTTCCTCAAAGAAAAACTAGGCATGATCACAAAATGATGTAAAATCATCAGAGAGATTAATTCCCTTAAAATCCCTCTGAAAGGGTTTTGACATTTAAAAATATTCAACCTAGGGCGCCTGGGTGGCTCAGTGGGTTAAAGCCTCTGCTTTCGGCCCAGGTCATGATCTCAGGGTCCTGGGATCGAGGCCCGCATCGGGCTCTCTGCTTGGCAGGGAGCCTGCTTCCCCCTCTCTCTCTCTCTCTGCCTGCCTCTCTGCCTCCTTGTGATCTCTCTCCCGCTGTGAAATAAATAAATAAAATCTTTAAAAAAAAAATAAATAAAAAAATAAAAATAAAAATATTCAACCTAGAAATCAGGGTTTTAAACTTCAGTTATTCATACTGCAGTTATAATTCAACTTTCATAGCTGAACAAGCAATAGGTCAGAATAAGAACAGTTAGTCCAGCTTGAGTTTGAGGTTCTTTGCTTAATAATTATCTAACGCCATCTTTCCACAAGCCATTTAAATAGTTCATCTTCATTTCATAGTCCTCTTGTCCCATTATCCCCCGGCAGCCAAGACTAAAGCACTTCTGTAACTGAATAAACTTTCCTACACGGCAGTTTGAAAATTGTCACTATGCTATTTATTTTGGCTCATGGGTACAATGCATGGTTACTACGCTTTGCTGTTATTAAGATTTATGTACACCTTTCTACTGTGAGTCCAACTGCCTTCTCAACAATTAGAAACAATCATAGTAAATTCACTGGATGGAAAATCAAAGTACAAGAAATAAACTATTCAGTTCTAACTTCAGCCTCTTCTCATTTATTTCCTTAAAATGGTAGTGTTAGAAATAAGAATATTGTATCTAAAATCTGTTCCTTTTGTATAAAAATGGAAACACGAGCATACACATTCTTTCCCAGTTTTTAAAAATGTATTGTACCAGAGATAATTTCAATGTGTTTTGAGGAAGAGAATCACAATCTAACTGAACAAACTTTTTAATGTGGAACCAGAAAAATGAGAGGGGAAGGAAAATGAGAGGAAAAGAGAGCTACTGTGGCACAATTTTAAGAACAAAACAAATATGGAAGTATAATTTTAAGTTCAGACGTAACAAGTATCAAAGTACATTTTCTCTGGTAAAAGGCAAGGGAAACAGACTCAGGAAGCTTGTCTGAAAACCTGAACTAAAGAAACAGGTACTAATCAAACAACAACAACAACAAAATCAGATCTAAGAGCAGAGCCACATCATTCACATTAGGCAGGTCCTGAATAATGCTTTACTCTAAGCATACAGATCACAGGAAAAAAAGGAATGACATGAACACAGCACATTCACAACTGCAAATATATGATTACCTGTTTATTCTCTACTAAGGTGGTAACTATAAAATCCAAGTAGCTAAATAATTCTGATTATTTGCTATTTCAGTACCTTTTTAAGATTTCTTTGAGAGAGAGAGAAAAAGAGAGAGGGTGCACACACAAGCAGGGGGAGGAACAGAGGGAGAGAAAGAATCTTCAAGCAGACTACCCAATGAGTGGGAAGCCCAATACAGGGCTCGATCCTAGGACCCCAAGATCATGACCTGACTGAAAATCGAGAGCCAGATGCCTAACCGACCGAGCCACCTTGATGCTCACCACTTCAGTACTTTGAAAATAACAGAGTATGAATAGCTACACAGGATGCCAGAAATCATCCATTCTAAACTTCTAACTTTACAGGCTCAGAAATTATTCTCTGTGATTCAGTGGGATGGCCAAGTCTCTGACTCATACTACAGTGCTCTTCCCACTGAAAAATGCTTCCAAGTACCCAAGCTTCCAATTACATCAAACCTAAGACATCATTTGTTAAAACACATTCTTCCTCTACAGCTGCAGGGATAGAACAGGTTTTAAAACCTCAAACAGCATGACCAACCGCCATACAGAAAAGAATGAAGCACATTAACCCAAGTGCCGAGAAAGAAAAGAGCTGACCTCAGAGGGGGAGCAGTTCCTTCAACAATGCTACAAACATGATGTATTCTTCCATGTAAGAAAAGTAATTACTGGTTTTAATGGTTTCTCTTTAGTCTCTGGGGAACATGAGGTAACACTAAAGCAAGGTGTCCCGGCAGAGCAAGCTCTGAACTCTCCAATCAGAAGTAAAAAGGACAATTCTATTAGGAGCAAAGAACTTTAGAAAGAGTTCATCTCCAATTAGCCTCAAAAAGGCTGTAAGATGCTCATTCTCATTAATTTTTATTCCCGTTTTGAAGATTTATAAACTAATGAATAAAGACTTATTTGAAAACTGTTAACTACTCTGGGAAACACAGACAACACATAAATGTTAATATCTCTTAAAAAATTAGGATCCAACTTGCCCTGTTCTTCAATATAAAGAATTGAGACTGCAGATGATTCCTACCAAATGACAAACATGTTAAGAAAGCTTCTTCCCAACACCTCATTTAGCTCTGCATATGCAGAGACATCATTTCTAGAGCTGCAAATGTGCACTAATGACCAAAAGAATAAATATGGGGCGCCTGGGTGGCTCAGTGGGTTAAAGCCTCTGCTTTCGGCTCAGGTCATGATCTCAGCGTCCTGGGATGGAGGCCCGCATCGGGCTCTCTGCTCAGCAGGGAGCCTGCTTCCTCCTCTCCCTATATCTCTGCCTGCCTCTCTGCCTACTTGTAATCTCTCTCTCTGTGTCAAATAAAATAAATAAAATCTTTTTAAAAAAAAAGAATAAATATGAATCCATTAAACTCTATTAGGGGTTACTGTTTTTCAATCATAAAAAGTCGATCATTATCAAGTCACATCTTTTTTCCTACCATAAAACTCAAAAGATAAAAATGAGAAATGGATAACATCTTGCTACCTTAAAAATCCAAAAGTCCAGTTCAAATAAATTCCAATGCTGCATATACTGATGTTTGAAAAATGGCAGTCAGTTGTTATAAAAATTATGTTCAAATCTTGCATCAAAAATAATTGGGGGAAAAAATTAGAAACATATGCACAGAAACATAAATAATTTGTTTAAAAGAGAACCAAAGTGGATCAACTGTGCAACCATATAGCTTTGTATTTCTTGATTTTGCCTATTATCCCTCAAATTTGGAATTTTATCCATAAATGAATCATACTGCTATTTTCAAATATATATATATATATATATATATATATATTTAAGAGCTTTATTTCTTCAACACATGCTACATTCCTCCTGCATTTGAGATTTAAAGTTTTGTGACCGATGGCTATAAATGAACTGCTTCTGATAAAATTTCTATTATTCAAGGTTTATGAAAGTCACAAAGGGGGAGTCTGGGTGGCTCAGTTGATTAAGCATCTACCTTCAGCTCAGGTCATGATCCTAGAGTCCTGGGATCAAGTCCCGCATGGGGCACCCTGCTCAGCAGAGAGTGTGCTTCTCCTTCTCTCTCTGTCCCTCCTTCCCACCCCACTGATCATGCTCTGACTCACTCTCGCTCACTCTCTCAAATAATTAAAAAAAAAAAAGTCACAAAGAGTAGCATAAAGTTCATCACTAAGATAAACCCTTAGAGAGAAGGTAGGGACATGAAAAGCTTGAGAACTTTCCTACATCCCATGTAAAAATGTAAACAAAGTCTCAGAATGAGTGGCTGTACTGAATATTAAATTTTATTTATTTAATTATGGAAGGGAAGCTGACAACAGTAATTTGATTAGAAAGCTTATGAGTAAACTATGGCATCATTTTTCCATAAAAGAACAATACAAAAAGAGAATGAACTTGATAACAAAAATTTTATGTTGAAGAAAAAAGCCACGCCAATGAAAGTACTTATTCTTTATAATTAAGATTTCTCCCATATATAGGTAGAGGCAACAAGCTATAAAATGGTTGGCATCAAAACTTTCTCCAGACATTAAAGAGTTATCCATACAAATACGATAGCAAAGGAAATTTATATTAAGAATTAAAAGAGAGTCTCTTAAAAGAATTATAAAAGGATCTTTACACAGTATCTGACATAAGAGCTTTGTTAACAAATATTCACCTAATAAGTTATACTGTTGTGATTTAAGCACAGAATTGAGTCTAGTTTTTCTTTTTTCCTAAATGAAAATACTACATTAAAGCAATTTTTAAATAAAAAGGTAACAATTCAATCTACTTACAAAAAAAAAAGTGGGGAAAGTATGAGAACAATTGAGATCGGCTAGTAACATAAGCTGCTGTTATACTACTACTTCCAACCAATATAAGAATGTGTAGCATGTAACACTTGCATCTTTAAGACTGTGTCACAAAAAAGATAGGCAGTCATCTTGAAAGTATCACCAAAACCTCTACATTCTCAAATCTGGCAGAATTATAAACATAAAAGGCCATATATTATATAATTCCATTTGTATGAAATGTCCAGAATAGGACCATCCACAGAGACGGAAAGGAGATGAATAATTAGTTGCTAGGGGCTGGAAAGTAGAGGAAAAGAGGACTGACCACTAATAGGTAGAGTGTATGGTGACATTTTTAATGAAAATGTTCTAAAATTAAATAGTGGCATGACTACACAATTCAACTTTTAGTGAATTTACTAAAAAACCACCAAACTGTACACTTTCCAAGAGTGAATTTTATGGTATGTGAATTATCATTCCAATAAAATTATTATTAAAAAGTTAAATTTAAATCAAAAAAATGATCTGACATAATTCATAATGTCAATTTCTAGTACAGCAGACATCACTCAGAGCTTTCCACCTGTTCCGATAGTTTCTTTTTTACCTTGGCAAGGCGGCTCATCTGATCTTCTGAAAGAGTACTGCTTGTTCTGCCAGGAGTTTTTGTGGGTTCTGATCCATCTGCTTCTACGTTAGGCCAGACTTTCAAGTCATGCATCCCTTGGCGAAACATGCTAGGTGAAAAGAGAACGTTCAGGGTAGAAGTAAATTAATGCAGTTCATTACAGGACATGTTGGTTCCCAAACAGAGAGAATTCCACAAAGGAAAATGCATGTCTCTCTTGCCAACCTTGAAGCCTCCAGTGGGTTGTAAAGCAATTAACTAAGCAACTAAAATCCATGTAACACTGTTTTTTACATGCCATTCTTTGCTCCTCCACATAGAACTATTATAGAAATTCTAAAGGTAGAGTAGAAACAGAGAAAGTTCAGTGATGGACCACACACTCCATTACTTTAGTGGAGATCCTAGAAAACATAAGAGACTAAATTCCTACCCAATGAAAGAATGTCACATTTACAATGACTGAAACCAAAAGTTAAGTAATTACATAACTCTCCACATTAAATGACAATTCAGCATAGTATACTATAAAGTCAAAATGCTGAGATCTGAATCCCAGCTATGCCCTCATCTATTACCTATGTGACCTTGGGTAAACTACCTAATCTGTGTGTCTCAGTTTTCTCATCTATAAAATAAGATTATAAAAAGTATACCTGTATCTTGTTAGAAAAATTAAACAGATGGGTAAAAGTAAAAAGAACTTGGAATAGTGCTGGCTTTAAATGTTAGCTAAATGTTAAATGTTAGCTACTATTTTCCGTTCACTACGTACAGGCTGATTTCTCTATCTTCTTTTGCCCAAGAGGTATGTCTAAAACAGAATATGATTACAGATTCACAGGAAAAAAAGTTTCCATGTCTACAAATCAGAGATTTAACACATAGTCAAAATTCAGTCTGAACGTGGAGATCCTGTTTTAAAGTGAAAAACTCTATGATTGTTGATGGTTAAATTTCCTTCAAAAAGCTACCCAGAAGATCTAGAGTAAAGGAGATTTACACGACTTTTTATATATGCTACTGTTAAGTGTCTGAGTGTTTTTTTTAGAACAGAGATGTTCTTCTGTTACTGTGTTCTTTTTTTCTTAAGTGTTTTTTTTTAAACAAGACCATTCAAACAACATAAATTCTATTCATAAAGCATCCTCCCAAAGTTCAAAGAGCAAGCTGCTGACTGCAATGGTAAGAATAAGACTACAGAGGCATTTGGGTGGCTCAGTGGGTTAAGCCTCTTCCTTCGGTTCAGGTCATGATCTCAGGGTCCTGGGATCCCCGCATCAAGCTCTCTGCTCAGTGGAAAGCCTGCCCCTCTCTCTCCGCCTGCCTCTCTGCCTGCTTGTGATCTCTCTCTCTCTGTCAAATACATAAATAAAAATCTTAAAAAAAAAAAAGAAGACTATAGGTGTGTGCAAGTGAGGGGGCAAGTCCATTTTGCACACTCTCACATTTAATAATTTTTAAAATAAGGTACATGGTAGATACAGTGGAATAGTAGTTTTAACTATAAAAGGTTTACATAAAATTTTTAAACCATTACTATCACATTCTAATGGAAAATTTCTTCACAGATTTTCCAAAGGCAATAAAGAGAATTTTCACTGATTGTGTAATGTATATAAGCAATGATGCCATGAACAATTAGAATGGGAGTGATAAGAGCTCGCTACAAGCTCATGAGCACAATAAGGTTAGGGTATAACTGTACTTGTTATAAGGTCTCTAAAGTTGGCAATAACAGGTACTATCCAGCAACCATATCTGCAAAAGCTTACATTGGAGGCCCAATAAAAAATGCACTGACTGGTTGTAAAGAATCAAAATTCTCAGTATTTTTATTTATCATACGAAAGATCAAAAAAAAGTTACATTACAAAAAAGCCCATATGCAAGCCTTTTATAAAGATGACTTTCTTTCAACTCAGGGATAGATTCAACATCAAGTAGACCCACTTAGGCTCTAGGAAACTGGGTACAGTGAAGCAGCAATGCCACTTTTAGATGAATATCCTTAAATGTACCTGGAGAAGCAGAAGGCCTGCCTTCCTTCTTTCTACCTCTGTGTCCCCCAGTGAATACTGTGACTGGCTGAATGTAACTAAATCAAAAATAAGTACATTTGGCAGGAAGTCAGTTTACTAAATGATTTAGGTGCCTTGGGATAGATCCGGAGAGAAGATTTAAGGATATGGGATGTGGAGGGTAGGGGTGATGCCAAGTGACTCAAATGATCAAGTGAACATATTACTTTCTTTTGACACTAATGGAACCTTTGCAGAGTTACACACCCTCCAGGTGGCAAGCCAGAAGATACTCAGAGCATCATGTCCACTTGGGAAATTAAGCCAAACAGGCAAGACAAAAGAAACAGCATAACAGGATCTCCTTCAGACTCCAGCAGAGGCCCCAGCAACAGCTGCAGCTGCTGCTCCCACTCCCAGTGCCAAGCCACTATAGCAGCCACCGCCCTGACTTCTGAATTCATATTTGGAAAAACATCTGCAAAAGAAATCTGCAGCTTGCCTATGGTTCTTTGCCAATTCAACCTACTGATCAATCCATTCTTTGACTACTTAGAAATCTCACAAGCTAAACTTTCAAAATGAAGACAATTAGTTATTCTAGCTGTATCTTAAGAGATCAGTCTTTCAATTATTTATACTACACTCCAAAAAGCACTGCTTCACACAGACTCAAGTGTACCAAAGAGACATTAGCAAATACAAGGCTTGGTAGTCACAAGGTTCCCAATACTATATTACTCTAACTACTACACACTCTGAAGACTACTTTTTAAAAGCTACTAAGTCCATACCAGGACTATTCAGGGAAAATGCAGGGAGCAACTAGAGTGACATCATTGTTCAAGAGCCATCTGAAGAAATTACAGTCTAAAGCACTATTTTCCTAAGTCCCAAAAAACTGTGGTGGCCCATGACATGATTCGGTGGAATAGAATTTGCACAGGCTTCCTCCTGAGGACACCCAGAAAACTGACGCTTCTTTCTCTCCCTAAACCTCAGCAGCAGCCTGCAAAGAAGCAGGCTGCGGAGCAGCAGCCATGACCCAGCAGTCCAAGCAGACATGTGCACTGGCCACAGCGCCGGGCACATCCTGACCAGAGGCACACCGTGCCAGTACCAGCAGCTGCAGAGTCCTGTCCCATACTAGGGGATTCCTGGGCTCATAGCCACTGCAACCCACTTCGCACCCTCAAGGAAAGGCCCCGGAACACACAGAGAAAAAGGAGTTATTTTAATTTCATCAAGTTTCTTATGCTTTTTTTCTGAGGTGAAGGTCAGTATAAACATCAGGCTGAAGAGAATAGGAGTAGGTGATCAAGCTTTTCTACATTCCTTCCCCACTGTTCAAAGTATCCAGAAACCTCTATTAAAATCTGATGTTATCATTTGGCTAACCGATGACGTATAACCACGTAGGAGTTGGACTGATTAACAAAGAAAATGTTGATGTAAAACCTTATCTTATACCTTCAATTAAGTGACAATGAGCTAAATATCTGACTAGGCACAAAAAGAACCATTCTAACTAAAGAAGGACTTTCTCTATAGATATTGTTTATGTATTTTGCAAATCAAATGCCTTTACTATCTTTTATATTTCACTGCAGTTTTTTCCTTCAATTTCTAAAACCTAATAATATTCATTGTATTTATTTTATCCTTACCCATCAACGTCAAATAATACTTGCTTCCCATGTGTATTAGGGATATTAAGCTTTTGCTTCAAACTAAATTAAAATTAAAAAAAAAGAAGTGGGCTGGTTCAAACAAAAAATCAAGTACATAAGAGCATACTTAGTACAGAGATAAGGCAGGAATTCTGAAAGCAGTAAGTCAACAACTCCTATTTGAGAAACCCTGCTCTAAGTGAGGGAATGTCACAGAATCAGTACTGCTCTCCAACACGTTTCATGTGCATCTGACATCTCAGGTGTTCAGGACATGAAGGAACAGCATGATCTATCGTCCAGTTAAGAGAAAACAGATGACTCTCTAAGATTCAAAGTCTTAATTTACTTAATATCAGAAGAGAGAATTGAAATTTAAGTTGCACTTATTGTTACTATTACATTCATGGAAATATCTGGGGTTTAATTACTTCGTTAAGTAGAATACTACTGATTTATCTTTCAGGCACATTTCCAGCACCGTTTGGGTGGGAGGTAAAGGAATTCATCTCTTACCAGGATTCATACAGAAATACAAATAAAGCAAACAACGGGATGAAGTCAAGGAAGAAACTCTGAAAACAACTGCAAGGCTATGTCCAACAAGTAACTACTATGAAAAGGTTAATACAGTGTTTTGCAAACTATAATTCACAGGTCTGCAGAATCACTTGCTTACTAAAAATGCTGTATTTGGGGCCCCATCACACTCTTAACAAATATAATGAGAACACAGGAAGATGCTTGTCTAGTGAGCTTAACAGGTGCTTCCCATTCATAGGTTAATGACGACTGACTTCATGTACTTTTCAAAACCTTGCCAGAAGTCAAGTGAAACTGCATCACAAAAGTTAACCTGAGAAAGTTTGTTTGGCTTTAGGCAGTTCATTTCACTGCACTTCTGTGGACATTTCGGCTGTCTCACATGTACCGTCTAGTCAGTGTCTCTTGAAACTATATCCTAAGATCATCTAAAATACACAGGTGTACTGAAAGAGGTGCTTTTATGAAGGAACCTCCGGCTGATTATTCCAGAAGGTAAACCGCTTATAAAAAGGCCAAGATGAAAAACCAAGAGGTCTATCTGGTAACTGTTCTCAAGAACATTTAACCACTAACTATATAGTAAGAGTAATAAACCGTTGCCCATTTTTCTTCTGTGTGACAAGCAAAACCCACCCTAATAAAGTAAAAAGGAACAAACACTCTGGAAAAGGAACAATACTGATTTAATATGTCCAGTCTATTGTAACATGCTATTTTACCCAAATTATATCTCATGTGTCAGACTATGTCTAAATTTGTTCTTGCATGTATTTCAATAATAAATATCTAATAGTTACATTAAACTAAAATACCTTCATATTACTAAGCAACCAAGCTATTCTAAATGAAATTACACCTAGGTTTTACTCATGAGCTGAATGAAGCCTTTCTGACACACCCCATTTATGATTTCCTAACAAAATAACAATGAGCTTTTCTAATTGAGGAAATAAAAAAATGTATCTAACAAGACACAATAGCCAGGGAAATTATAAAAGGCAGGCAAATAAAGAAGATCACTGCCATCTAGTATTAAAACATTTTGTACTATAATAGTATTCAAAACTAACAGAATAGCACAGAAATAATGATAGCTAATATTTACTGAACATTCATTAAGTTAATTATGTGTCTTCAGTAACTTATCATCATAAACTACTCTGTAAGGTAAATACTATATCATTTTACAGATGAGGAAACTGAGGCATAAGGAGATTAAATAACTTGCCTAAGGGTACAGACATTAGAGTCGGGATACAAAGCCAGATAACCTGGTTACTCATCCTGTGTGTGCCTAACCTAGACCACCATATGATATACTACACTGTTTCTCTTAGACTTCAATGCTTGATGAATTGAATATATAAGGGCACCATTTCAACATATTTGCAAACAATGGCTAATTTAATAGTGTTAAGACAAATAACTAGCCATTTATTGGATTTTTTTAAGTTGATTACCAATACATCGCTCCTTTGACATATGTAATTTTAAAGATTTATTTATTTGAGAGAGAGAGAGCACGCACGAGTGGGAGGGGCAGAGGGAAAGAGAATCTCAGCAGGAGCATGGAGCCAGAGGCAGGGCTCTATCTTAGAGCCCCAAGATCATGACCTGTAACAAAACCAAGAGTTGGATGCTTAATTGACTGCACCACCAAGCAGTCACAAAAGTGATTTTAGATGGATCAAATACTTAAAAGTAAAGGACTGAAATCATAAAAAGAAATATTTTTTAAGATAGAAAAGGACTTTCTAAAATATTAAATTCGCAGGCCATAAAAATAAAAGTTGATCAATTCAACATGATAATTTAAGATGCATGAATAGCAAACAAAAAAATAAATACTCATTCAAAAAAAAGTCAAACAGGAAAAACAGTATTTGTAACATATAATAAGAAAAAGGCTAATTTCATTAATCAACAAGGACCCCCTACACATTAATAAGAAAAATGACAATTCAAAAAAAAATCAGAATTTATGGCATGTAAATTATACTTCAATTTTTGAACAAAATGGGCAAAGAACATCAAAAAGCAATTCACAGAAACATATATACAAATAGTAAATGAACATATCAAAATATGATCATCTTCATTTACATTTAATGATGTGAAAATTAATTCAGGAGATAAAATTTTCCAACTTCAAAATCGACAAAAACTAGTAAGTTCAATAATACCTAGATTTAGTTCTCTACCATTTTGCACTGAAAAGAATTAGGGCTTCTTTCAGAGATTCCAGTTCTGGGGTGGAAAATTGCCAAATGAGCCTGAAATAGCTTGCCCACCAGAAAGCAAAGAAGCTACCAATGACTATTAGAGTACTATCAAAAAAACATTGGATCAGCTTGAAGGGACTCTTACTAACCAAAAATGGGAGTTTTTGAGCATTATAAAGACTAAAGACAGCAATTAATTGAAACATTCCAGAAATGTTTAAGACTGAAAGTTCATGGCAAAACTTAAAAACAAAAAGAAAAGAAAAAAAAATCGTCAAATATGCAAGTTACCAGAACACCAACTCACTTTTAAAATTGGTAAAGGGGAAAAAATTGAACATTCATCTGTCTTTCCTACATGAACAGTATACCAAGGTAACTCAATACCTGATGAAAGACCATGTTCTTAAGGAGAAAATTCCAAATAATAAACACAGAAAAGAATGATAGAATATCACCAATTTTCAGGGTGCCTGGGTGGCTCCGTCGGTTGGCTGTCTGCCTTCGTCTTGGGTGATGATCTCAGAGACCTGGGATCTAGCCCTGAATCGGCTTTGCTGCTCAGCGGGAAGCCTGCTTCTCCCTCTCCTTTTGCCCCTTTCCCTGCTCGTGCTCTCACTCTCCCTCAAATAAACAAATAAAATCTTAATTAAAAAAAAAAAAAGGAAATCACCAACTCTCTAAAGGTAATGATCCAGGATGCCTGGGTGGCTCAGTCGGTTAAGTGTCTGCCTTCGACTCAGGTCATGATCCCAGCGTCCTGGGATCGAGTCCCACATCAGGCTCCTTGCTCAACGAGGAGCCTGCTTCTCTCTCTGCCTCTGCCTGCTGCTTTGACTGCTTGTGCTCTCTCTCTCTCTCTCTCTCTCTGACAAATACATAAACAAAATCCTTAAAAAAAAATTTAAAAAAAATAAGTAAATAAAAATAAATAAAAATTAAAAAAAAATAAAGGTAGTGATCCTTCTGTTCTAAGAGAAAAGAGAAAAAATACCATTCAGGATTATGCTTTTGTTTTTTTGTTTTTTTTTTACCATTAGCTTCTATTATCTGCAAATTTTTAAAAACCAAGTTGATAATTTTTCTATTATAATCATTATTAGCAAATTTGTACTTTTTAATCCTGCTTATTGTCCTGTCACTATTTTGAGAAAGCAAAAAAATTCTATTAACAATGAAGTTACAGGGCACCTGGGTGGCTCAGTGGGTTAAAGCCTCTGCCTTCAGCTCAGGTCATGATCTCAGGGTCCTGGATCAAGGCTGCATCAGGCTCCCTGCTCATCGGGGAGCCTGCTTCCTCCTCTCTCTGCCTGCCTCTCTGCCTACTTGTAATCTCTGTCAAATAAATAAATAAAATCTTTAAAAAAAAACAAAACAATGAAGTTACAGTACACACCAAATAGCCTCTTTTTCCTAGCAAGATTCTATTTTCTAATGGCTATTTTCAAATAGAAATCACATTACCAAACATTAACAGTAGATTTCTTAACTAATCTATCTGCAATCCCGTAGGAAACGTGTCAAATTCAGTCTTGAGAATGAAGGAATCATATGTCCCAAATAGGTCTTCACTTCCTATGACACAGAGAATCAGACTAGGTATAAACTATTCGAGCTCTCCCAAAAAAAAAGCTCTCTCAACACTCCTATAGACAAGACAAAAATGCTTACCCATATTTTCCAAAGAGTGAAACTGTTGTTCCTCCCACAGGCACTGCCTTCCCTGGTCCATACACATCCCATATTGTGAGGGCCACCTGGGCATTCCTGGGCAGGTCAGGGTACTTCACAGGCAGTTTCAGCCATTCATTCCAGCTATAGGAATAAAGTCAACATAAACATAACACTAAGGAAATAAATGTGTATATGTGTGTGTGTGTGGGGGGGTGTAAACTGCCTTTTAAATTGACAAAAGATTAGGTTAATACTACAAAAAATGGGGCGCCTGGGTGGCTCAGTGGGTTAAAGCCTCTGCTTTCGGCTCAGGTCATGATCTCAGCGTCCTGGGATGGAGGCCCGCATCGGGCTCTCTGCTCAGCAGGGAGCCTGCTTCCTCCTCTCCCTGTCTCTCTGCCTACCTCTCTGCCTACTTGTAATCTCTCTGTGTGTCAAATAAATAAATAAAATCTTTAAAAAAAAAATACTACAAAAAATGTGGCACTTACCTTAATTTTGATGCAAGCAACTTCAAGTTTAAATAAAGAACACATGAAAATTTTTTTTGAAAAACCAAGCTCATGAAAGAAAATTAATACTGGTAACTTCTTTAATCAAGAAATTCAGGGGCGCCTGGATGATTCAGTCAGCTAAGCAGCTGCCTTCAGCTCAGGTCATAATCTCAGGGGTCCTAGGACTGAGCCCCACATCAGGCTCCCTGCTCAGAAGAAAGCCTGCTTCTCCTGCTTTCTCTGCTACTTCCCCTACTTGTGCTCTCTCTGTCAAATAAAAAAATGAAATCTCTAATTTAATTAATTAATTAATTAATTCAGGGGGTGCCTGAGTGGCTCAGTGGGTTAACCTAAGTGGGTTGTCTGCCTTTGGTTCAAGTCATGATCCCAGGGTCCTAAGATCCAGCCCCAAGTCGGGGTCCCTTCTCAGGGGGAGTCTGCTTCTTCCCCTCTGCCTCTCCCTCCCTGCCCTGCTCGTGCTCTCTCTTTCTCTCTCAAATAAATAATATCTTAGAACAAAAAGAAAAGAAATTTAGACAGTATCACTAAGACACAAAGAATGTAATAATGAGTAATAAAAATCTGGTCAAACACAAACCTATCAGAACTAAACTTATTTTGAACCAAACTGTGATTATCTATAAGCTTTCGCCAGACACGGTTTTATATAATGAGGAGAAAAGACTCAGAATTACTCAAAATGCTGCTATGGATAATACTGTCCTATAAAATACAACAGTACCTCAATAAAGCAGAAAACAACCAAAATCTTAAAGAGGTCAAAGTAGACTACCCACTACTTTCATAACATGAAGAAGTTATCAGACTGCTTTGGACAGACATGTGACAATTTTTAACATGAGATTTTTCTGTTCTTCAAGTTACTTCCAAGTTACTTCATTAATACTGATAATGCTTAGCTATCAGTTTTTTATGCTTCTAGAGCATAGCTACATATATCATTTCACTAAGGAATGTTAGTTCTTAATAATTTAGTCATGACAGCATAGCTCTTCTTTTAAATTCTCTATTCATCTGCAAATTTTCTTCTGCATTCAAACTTCACACTGAATCTATTTGATAATTTCAACTCCCTTAAACAACAGATGGCTTTTAAAATCCCAAAAGAAAACTGTGCAAACAATACACAAAGAAATACCCAGCAGACATGCAGAATTGTTTCTGTTTACTCAAAGTTATTCTGTTTACTCAAAATTATTATCCAAGGGGCATATCCCACTCTAGGTCAAATATATCTGTATTGGCAAGAAACTGAACAGAATTTTCAAAATTCTGTCCTTTAAAAGGACAGAATCATTTATACCCACCATAAAAATTCAAAGACCTATAGGAAAATTCAACATGACTACCAATTTAAAGGAGAATCAAAGTCATTAAATACTTTTCTTCTATGAAGGTTTTAAAAAAAATAAATCATATGCTAAAAAAAAGCCATTCTCCACTAGATAAGCATGAGGAAATAAATAATTTTATTTAATTATTATCCACACAGTGGGCCAGATTGAAAAGGTAAATACTAAGCAGTGTTATCTTGTGACAAGGAAAAAACCAGAGATCAATTAACACAGGCTAAAGTCAGAAAAATCTGCAACACTATCTAAAATGAATTATGAAAATTCTTACCTCCATATTCTGTCCTTTGCCTAAAAGACAATGCTTGTGACCAAGCAATCATCTGCTTCAAATCTTCTGCAATCCAAAACCATGCCCCCCACACCTTTTTAAAGTCAAAGCAACTACACTTTAACTTGCTTTATACCAGAACTTTTGCGTAAGAGTTCTTTTGAAGAAAATGAATCTGCAGCTATAAAATAGTTTCAAAACTACCCTCAACATTCTAGAAATTATGAAATATTTGATCAGACATCGAAAGGCTGTGGATTCTGAACACCATTTTGTTCTCTCCCTCCCCATGCATCATCCCTTCCCCACACCCGCAACCCTCACTGAGCCTAACACTAAATCCACCTGGCACCTGGGTGGCTCAGTTGGTTAAGTGTCTGCCTTAGACTTAGGTCATGATCCCAGAGGCCTAGGATCGAGCCCCATTTTGGGCTCCCTACTCAGCGGGGAGTCTACCTCTCTTTTTCCCTCTGCACTCCCGCCCCCTTTTACTGGGAATTTGCTTTTTCTCTAATTTTCTTTATTGCCAAGGCATGGAACAAAACCACTCAACAATTTCCCTTACCAAGAAAAGTGGAATTCACCACAAACGTTGACTGTCTAGACCTAAATTTTTATTTTTAAGTCTTTTTTGAAGTCACAGGCCACCTCAAAAAATCTAACAAAAGCTTTGAGTTCTGTCCCTGTAAAAATGCACAAGATACAAAATTCTACAATTTCAGGTTTTTACAGATTTCCTGATTCCAGTGTAAAAACCTGATACCATTAAGGAATAGTGGTCCATTGTTTTAGATGTTATTATGGTACCACAGTTTTCTTTAAGAAAGAAATATACAGAAATACAGTTAGAATGATATAAGAATTGGAATCTGCTTCAAAATAACTGTGGAATAATCAGGAAACATGATTAGCTTTGAGTTATCAAAGCTAGGTGATGGGGCCTTAGAAGTTCATTTTATTATTCTTTCTATATTTATAGGTTTGAAATTTTCCAAAATTACTTGGGTGTGTTTGTATGTGTCTATAGCTATCCACAAAAAGACCACTAAAGAAATTACACCATTAAAATAGTTGTCTCGATGTTGCCAGATTACTACAGCTCAGGCTTCTGCTCTGAAAAACCCTTTCCAGCCTACTAGACCACACTTGGTAAACACAGGGTTGTACATTCAACAACACAACTGGTAATCCATTTGGTCACACCTTGCCTTTATTAACACTGTGGACACAAGTTCTTTCTTGAAGAAGCACAAAACCTGTGTATCCTGCACTGAGCCTCCCAAGGTACTGAATAACACTCACTGAAGGAACAACAAAACTGTACCACACCATCTATCAAATAAGGAGACAAGACTTTAAATTCAGGACCCAAGAGTGTTCGGGAAAAACAGGAACTTCATGTTCATAGTATTTACCTTGCATCTCAACAACAGTTTGCTAACGTACCATGCTCAATAAACCGTGAATTTTAAAAGTTAGTTTCATATTTAAAATAATAATGAAAATCTGATCAGAACAGATGACAACAGATATTTTTGTTGTCTGAGAGACTTCATTAGATCTGAGCACCAAACATCAGGCTGAATATTTCAGACTATCCAGAAATGTTCACATGTTTGGGCCATAGTGTGGTAGAAATGTAAATATGTTACATGTGTAGTTTTGGCTTGGGTCATTTCGTGAATCAGTCTAGTTCTTATAAAAATATGTTAATATACTGAATACAAACATAATTCAAATATAAATTCACTCCTACTTGAATAGCATAATACTACTATATATAAGACTTTATTCTGAGTAGGTTACTGCTTTAAACTATTCGATCAATGCTTATAGGTCTTAAGTACAATTTTTCTAAAAAATTTCCTCTGGAATCCCTACCAAATCATACTTATAACATCTATAAAGAAATGGGAGAATAGTCTGGAAAACACCATATGCAAGACAACAACTTACTTCCATCTTGTACTAAATGCTTTGTAGGATGTTCTCACTGGCAAGGCCAGAGGCTTCCCTTCTGCAAAAACTTGACAAGTAACATAAAGGTCAGAGCATGTCTCCTGGTACAGTCCTGAGAACTTCAACATTGGGTCTTCTAGAACGGCTTTATAACTCTTCTGTTCTCTCTTCCCTTCCAAGCTTCCTCTGGAGGCATAAGAACAATAATGTTCAGACATTTTTTTTAAGCATATACAGAACAAATACTAAGAAGAGTTTATGGTTGTATCACAGTAACCTTCTGATACCTCCACATTTTCTCGCATATAAAATTAAAGTCACTTTTACATCTATTAAAGGTCTCTTAAAGTCCCAACATACCTAAGATCATTCCAATCTTCACCAACACATTTCTCTATTTTACGCTTTTACTTAATTTTAAATCCTCTCACCAACTCTTGATCTACCTTCTAGACATCACCAGCTTTACAGACTTTAGTTTCCCTTTATTAATTTCAAGCTGAACACTTTCTCATGTATTCATTCAATAAACATTCACTGTACTAGGCACAGAAGACCAAAAATGAAAGATGAGATAAATACAGCATTAAAAGAAAATGTTAAACCTTCATTTCCACTTACTTTTAACTGAATATTTTTTATAACCCTTTCAATTTTGTTAGTATGTAGATATACTACCTAATCAGTTCTTTATATTAAAAAAATACAATGTTAGAAGTCATAAAAATATGTACAAGACATTAAAAAAGAGGTAGGAACATCACTTGGACATCAAGATTATGTCAATATTGTGCCAAGGATTTTATATATTCTCTTTTCACCCTTTTCTCATTGTATAAATAATGAAGCAGACACTCAGCGATCAAGCTCATTATTCAAGATAACAAAATAAGTAAGACAGCTGGCAAA
Source organism: Ailurus styani (assembly GCA_002007465.1). Classification (NCBI taxonomy): domain Eukaryota; kingdom Metazoa; phylum Chordata; class Mammalia; order Carnivora; family Ailuridae; genus Ailurus; species Ailurus styani. The sequence continues at coordinate 14,574 of LNAC01001166.1, read as the reverse complement.
AGAGGCCAAAGTGGGGCACCTAGGTGGCTCAGTCAGTTAGGAAGCTGCCTTCGGCTCAGTTCATGATCTCAGGGCCCTGGGAACAAGCCACATGTCAGCTCCCTGCTCAGTGGGGAGCCTGCTTCTCCCTCTGCTCCTTCCCCTGCTTGTGCTCTCTAAAATAAATAAATAAAATCTATTTTAAAAAAAAGAGGACAAAGCCAATGTCCTTCCTACTACAGAAAGACATACCAAAAAGTCTCAGGAGCATGTAAACTTGCTTGGGAGCAAGAGCTTAGTATCCCACCTTGACGCCTGAAATGAGCCCAAACAACATATGGGAAATGAGAGCCAAAAAGGTAGGGAGTGGTTCCAGAAGAAAAAAACACCACATACAGATGCAAAGAAGCAAGAAGGTATGTTTGGGAAACTACAAGCGGTTTGGTATAGATAAAGCATAAAGCTCATGGGGTAAAGAAGGTAAAGATGAGAATGAAATGTAGGTAGAAAATGAAGCTAGTAGCCACTATATTCAGTACAGTGCCTGACACAAAGTTAACTTTCAAAAATCTGTTAAATAAATTATGTGAAGTGAGAGTAATGTAATCAGAGTTGTACTTTTGGCAGGAGTCTAAGAACATAATGGAGAGGAGGGAAAACAAGGAGATCAGTTAGAAGACTTTCAGTCCACATTAAAAAGAAAAAGGTAGGGCACCTGGGTGGCTCAGTGGGTTAAAGCCTCTGCTTTCGGCTCAGGTCATGATCTCAGGGTCCTGGGATCGAGGCCCNCTCAGGGTCCTGGGATCGAGGCCCGCATCGCGCTCTCTGCTCAGCAGGGAGCCTGCTTCCTCCTCTCCCTGTCTCTCTTCCTGCCTCTCTGCCTACTTGTGATCTCTCTCTCTCTCTCTGTGTCAAATAAATAAATAAAATCTTTAAAAAAAAAAAAGAAAAAGAAAAAGGTAGACTAAGGCCAGGGTTGTGGGGTAAAAAAGGGAGCATGGATCAAAGATATGAAGGTAGATTCAAGACAATTTGTGAATGACTAAACAGAGAAGGTAAGAGAGGGATGTGTACAGAACTCAGTTTCCTGTCTTGACAAACTCAATGAATTATGCCAACAATCACCAAAACAAATGAGACAATACAGGAAGATCAGAATCCGAAGAGTAGGCTGATGATATGCCAATCTCAGACAATTTGCTTTTAAAGTGGTTTGGCACATCCAAAGTGACCACGTCTTGCAGGCAGTTTGATATCCAGTTATGGTGCTACGGAAAGAGACATCAAAGTGCAACTTCTTATTAAAACTGTCACAATAAACTAAAAGCCTGAGGAGAATAAATTGGATTGAATAATTCATTATTCTTTTATTATATGACTGATTCTAAGTTGATACTCCCTGCCCCACAATGATCAACAATGGTAGTCTCAGAAGCTAAAAGATGGTTTAGTACTGAATTTTGCCAAACTTCTAATTTATGCTTTAACTTTGCCTCAAAATACCGAATGTGTGTCTGTTAATGACAGACCAGTATTTTTTACTTTTCTTCTTTCCTTCTACGTTTGAAAAGTTTAAAAAAAAAAATCATTGTGTCCAAGAAACACTGAGAGGAATTAGACTGAAGGAAAGCCCTTTATCAAATGAGAGCAATGCAGTCCTGTATAAGCATCTAGTGCCACATGCTGTAGAAATTTCCTGAACTGGGTGTGTAAATTATTTTACAAAACTATAGTTTGGTTCTTGAAGTATTATTTTTTACTACCACCACAAAATGGATAGTAAAAGATTTGTCAGAGTCTGAAGTAAGTAACTTCTGAAAATAAAAACAGTCCTTCAAAGGTGCATCTCACAACTGAAAAAGTGTATTCGCCGCATGTATGCCACGCTCTGCCAGAGGCACATTAGATGAATATTGACTAAACATATTAGGAATGATGACATGATTCATAAGTTGTGATAGCTTTCACATATGAAAACTTTTTTAAGACTGCCTTAAAACGGACATCATTTCCACCCAATCCTACCCACCCCCAATCTCGGTTCCATTAATCACATCTCAAGATGTCATGCCCTTGGCCTTTCCTTCAACTGTAATGCTCCAAGATCTTCCTGCAAGGCCCTTTCTCACATCTTCTGGTCCTTTGCAATTGACACCTCATCTTTGACTGACTCCCAACTTCCCTGGTAAACAATACCACACGGTCCCAAGATTCAACCTAAGCCTCTCTCACCTCCCCTGACTCTAATACTGTATCCGTGTACTCAAGTTATTCTCAACGGCCAGATCTGCCTGTGTGTATTTCTCCATAATTTCTGAAGCCTCCATTCCACCTGCCAGCCCTGTTCTAAAGACCTTCCAACTATTAACGGCAGGAGGACGACTTCACTGAAACTTGATTTCTTAATCTGTAAAACGTAAAAACCCTCAAAAGGTTGCTGTCAGCAGCAAGATACTTTGAAGAAAGTAAAACACCGTGGGACCTGAGGGCATATTGCTACCGCTGTCCTTCTCCCAGAGACCTAGGGCTCAATCCCTTCACAGGGCCCCCCTCGAATGCTCCGGCTCTCCTCCGCTCCCGTGGCTACAGCCCTCCCGGCCGCCCCCAGGACGGCCTTCAGGCTAATAACCATCTTCTCCCCCCAACCCCACAGGCCCCCATCTCAGCGTCCCGAAGCCCAGCAATCCCAGTCACTGTCCCGATCCTCTTACATCTTAAGCTGCACGTTGATGTCCAGGTCACAGCTGTAAATGTAGTGAAACTTCTCCGCTTCCCCCATGGCACTCGCTGCAAAAGCAGAACCAACTGCCTGAAGCAAGGCGCTGGAAAGACGCCGGGAGAGAACAGGCTGAGCCCCCAAACACGGGCGCTCCCGGTTCCGCCTCTCACGCCTGGCGCCACCAATCCCTGCCCGGAGCGCGACCCGACGCAGCGGAACTCCCCGCCCAACTTCTCCTTCTGCGCATGTGCAAAAGGAGCCCGACATATTGCTTAAGGGTAGGATTCCGGAAATACAGCCTATCTAGTTACATTCCAGGCTTCCTGTGTTTTTCCTGTCGTGACACAACTTTTTTTTTTTTTTAATAATATTTTATTTATTTATTTATTTATTATTTTTTTAAGTGAAGCTGTCGTTTGAGCTTTAACTGTTCCTAAAATCAAAAGAAAATTCGATTCAAAAAGAATGTTAACAGACTTCACGGGTTGCAGGCTAAACAGAGAGCACTCGCTAGAATTAGAAGTTTGCCAAGTTTTTTTTCCAGTGGTCTTTCCGAAAATTGCAGATTTAATCACTAATTTGCTATCTCAAGCAAAGATTTCCTCTTTGGGCTGTAAAGAGTGGAGAAAGGACTAGACAAAGAACAATTTGGTAGTACTGATGTTTATGGGTAAAATTTTGTTTTTGGGCAAACCATTTGGTATTTGTTTACACTGGTAATATTCAGACCCAATGTAGTTTTCAAGACAGCCCTAGTTAGAACTAAAAACATCCAATAACGATCTAGAACTCTGTTTTCTGAATCATCTGAACTCCTACAATGCTTATTTTTAATAATATTTAATATTATTTAAACTAGTAATCTTTATTTCTAACTAGATTCAATACGCTTGGAAGGCAAGAATAGTGTGCCATTTACTTCTGCACCTGCCCCCGTTAGTGCTTAGTAAATTGTTGAGTTTAATAATTCCTATTTTTATTTTTGGTGATATTGAATAAAATTCTCCATTCTGTATATGTTTATTTTTAGGTGCCACATTGCGACAAGGACATGGCTAGAATTTGCATAAATAACAGTAATTAGGGGGAAAACCTTTCAAGGGAAGGTTAGAAGGAGTGTAGCTATTGAAGCTGGAAAAGCAAAACATAGCTTATGCCCAATGTTTTGGCCAAAGTAATTTCTCAAAAATATTGGTGAAAGTAAGACTATGGAAAAAACATGATAGTTATCCTCCTATAACTAAAAGTTCCCACAAAAAGAAAACAGAATTGATATGTTCTTAAATATAACTACTACCAATGATAGGAAATTATAGGAAAGGTAATATCAGCAAACAATAAAAATTAAACTTTCTAGTCATCAGAGCTGTCCAACAGTAAAACAGTTACAAGTGCCCTATGTATGGGATAATTCCAGCAATGAGTGTGAGGTTTGATGTGAAACAGGTTTATTAAAATTGAATAAAATAGTGACAGTTATGAGAAATTAAACCAAGCTCTCTTATCCTAAAAAAAGTTAAAAATAAAAATAAAATAAGTGACAGTTTTTGAAGGACAAATTCTCTGATCTCAGTACTGACTTAAATTGCTGTCATTATTAGATCTAAATAAAACTCCACATATATACATATATATGTAATTTATAATTCTTATAAATTATTTTTTAAATTTACAAATTAAATATAAAAAAACTTCAAATTAACAACCTCAGTGGAATACATAGTCTTTTTGCTGAAACTATTGCCTACAACATGCATTGACTCCTCTTAGAGGATTAGTTCTTTGAAATGCAGCATGTCTGTACTGCTGTATACCACATTGCAATACAATTTTCTTGCTTCCTTTTTTATTCACATTACTATGAAATCTTCATGACCATAAGTACCATAATGGCATTTAGCTTTTACCTGACCTCACAAAGCATTTTTTTTTTGTCTTAAGTCTCTGTCCATTTCTCCTTAGCTCATGACCGTTAAAGTAATACTAATTTACTCCAACACAGTTACAAACACAGCACAGATAAAAGCATAAAAATGAAGTGTCAGTACTTAGTTCTAAGATATTCATTCACAGAATGCAGGATAGACCTATATTAACTTTTTAAAGATAATCATTGTGGGCGCCTGGGTGGCTCAGTGGGTTAAAGCCTCTGCTTTCGGCTCAGGTCATGATCTCAGGGTCCTGGGATCGAGGCCTGCATCGGGCTNCCCTCTCTGCCTGCCTCTCTGCCTCCTTGTGATCTCTCTCCCACTGTGAAATGAATAAATAAAATCTTTTAAAAAATAAAAATAAAAAAATAAAGATAATCATTGTGAAAAAATACATTAAAAATTTATTGTGGGAAATCTTCGAGGACTGGACTGTAATTGTTAAAGACATTAGTGCAACAACAACAACAAAAACTAATGCACCAGTTAAGGAAGAGGATTTTGGTAGGTCGTGGAAGCATGGTATAAGTCACAGAAGACAAATCTGGCAGTGTCTTTCGTAGACCAACCTTGAGTTGGAAAGAAGTTGGTTAGTAGATCCACAGATCACAGTCCAGCTGGCAAGGCCATGTTCATATAGGAAATGGAAACCTTAGGCATCATACTCTGAAAGGAAAAGAGTGATATTTTTTCCCATGTGTACTTCCACAACTCAAAAATATAACACTTATAATTATGGAACACAATTTGTGTTTTAAGAATCCACAGTTCTATAGAACACTGCCTACTGCCTGTCTGTAAGGAAATATTTTTTATGCATAGGTGTTTTCTTTGTATGTATGGTAGGCTACTTCATGGCTACGTAGGCCTGTATTTAATTCACCTCTCTGCAGTTGTAGTTTGGATTTTGTGTTTCTTTCTCCATCTTTTTCAATCTCATGCCTAATTATTCAAATAACAGGTTTTAATCATACTTGCTCACTCCTTCAAGTTGACCAAGACTCAGATGTGTTTTCATCAGTTCCTATCACCCAATTTCTTCTCTTTCACTTGTAATAAAAAATTGTACTTACAGCTTAAAAAAACAACCATCTGTTATTAAGCTTCTATCAAAGAAAAAATTACTATGGGGCATCTGGGGGGCTCTGTTGTTGGTTAAATGTCTGCCTTCGGCTCCAGTCATGATCTTGGGGTCCTGGGATCAAGCCCCATGTCAAGCTCCCTCCCCAGCAGGGAGTCTGCTTCTCCCTCCTTTTCTGCCCCTCCCCACTGTTCTGCTCTCTCTTGCTCTATTTCTCTCAAATAGATAAATAAAATATTTAAAAAATAAAAAATAAAAATAAAATGATCATTAAAAAATGATTATGAGATTAAAATAACATAATTCCTTTTCTTCAATTTAAAAAATGCTTTTACAAGTTTTCCATTTACTCAAGAGGTTTTAGAACCTAATTATATGATAGAACAAATAATTTCAGGAAACCTGAAAACTCCTACTGCATAAGCCAAGACTCTTGGCATCTTACCAAGTTACAATGTGGGAAATGATGGACTTTGAGAAAGTCTGCTAAGATCCTGGGCAGGAACCCACCAGGCCTAAACAGTTCCATTCAAGAAGGTAATTTCTATATGCTATAAAAGGGTAAAAAAAAATCAAAAGCATGAGGTATTCTGGGAAATAATAAACATATATCTTGCATGTTTGTGCCTTTGTAATATTTCTATTATGTAATAGAAGAAGCTCCTCTTTCTGTGTTATAACTGAGAAAAGAAAACTTGTAGCTGAATGATATCCCTTTCAAGAATCTCAGCTATAAAAGAGGAATGGAGTCCTATCTCCTATCCCAAGGAACATTGTTGTAGGGGGAGCTCTGTGTCTCTTCACCTGTCTCACTAATATGAGAGTGATCTCTTATGTAGACCTTGGAAAGGAGAACTAAAAAACAGTGTGAGAAATACCTGATTGTTATATATAGCCTTTGAGTCAAGAGTTTAAAAGATTTTTGGGGCACCTGGGTGGCTCAGTTCGTTGAGCGCCTGACTCTTGGTTTTGGCTTGAGTCATCATCTCTGGATCATGGGATAGAGCCCCATGTTGGGCTCTGTACTGGATGAGGAGTCTGCTTGAGATTCCCCCTGCTTCTCCCCCCACTCATGCTCACACTTAGGGTCTCTCTCTCTCTCTCTCTCTCTCTCTCTCTCTCTCTCTCTCTCTCTCAAATAAATAAATAAAATCTTTTTAATATTTTTTAGGGATTTATTTATTTATTTGAGAGAGAGAGAGACAGCACACATGACAGAGGCAGAGGGAGAAGCAGGCTCAGCAGGGAGCCTGAAGTGGGACTTGATCCCAGGACCCCAGGATCATGACCTGAGCCAAAAGCAAATGCTTAACCAATTTAGCTACCCAGGTGCCCTAAAAATATTTTTAACTCTGGGCTTTTACAAAATGGTACCAGATCCTTGAAGAGTCTTCAACCCCCTCCCCCTCCTCTGCCAGAGGAACTTCTGTTAGATCTTTTCACTGCAAGCCTAAGCTGGTTTCCTCAGAGACAAACCTCCTCTGACCTCACCTTTCTTCCCAACACTGATTAAGTCATCTCACTCAAAAATCTATCCCTCTTTGCATTCTTCTTTCACAACATTTTCAAGAGTTTCTGTCACAATAATTTGGTTAATGGCTGTCTCCCCCACTAGGCTATAAGCTCTGCAAGGGAAGAGCTGTGTAGATTTTATTCAGCACTGCATCCTACTTCAGCTCCTAGCACAGGGCGGGTATTGTATAGGCAAAGTGAGGAAGAAACTACCATTTGAAAAACTACTATATGTCAGATAACAGGTTAGGCAATTTCATGTGTATTATTTAATTAGTTCAACAAATTAATGAAGTAGGTGTTCTTACCCTATTTTACAGAAAAGTAACAATAAGATAGATTAAGTGATTTGTATATAATAAATAACACATTGCAGAGCTAAGTGGTCTGACTCCAAAAGGGATGATATTTTTACCGAACTACTTAGAAATATTCCAGAACAATTCCTGAACATATTTTTTGCAATGGAAAATAAATTATTAATGGCAGTATCTTTGGCATCCTCAGTGTTAGTTATTTACCACTGCTGTTGATCCTTCTGCCTCTCTGTAGATTATTTCTCAGGTAAACATCTTGGTTTAGTACAGATTATCTCCATGGAGGTAGGAGATTTTGGTCTGCTTAGCATCTTTGCGGGTCATCCATTTATGTAATAAATATTTACTGAGTGCTTAAGATGTGTCATGAACCACACCAAGCATTATATTAGACATTGGCCCCTCCAGTCTCACCAGGGAGAAAATGGTACTCCCCATCTGCATGTGATGCCACCCCTGGCATCCCTCAGTGTCTGTTCCTCATGTCATCATGCAGCCTGTCCTGTAAGATCGTAGGGCACAAAGAGCTTTATTTCATGTGTTCTGTGGATATTGTGGGATGACAATGACTTTAGATATTCCTGAGAATTCACTGTTGTTAGGAAACCCATTGCCGTGAGTGCATTCTAAGCTCACATTATGTTTGATCTGCAATTCTGATCTGTGTTCATTCTTTACTTGTGCTTCTACAAGCTCCACAGGACAGGGATGCTGCTGTTATTTCTGGCACTTATTGCCTTGCCTGTGTGCATTTGTGTTTGTGCATGAATATTTAATCACAGAGAGGTTGCTGACCCGACACTCAGACTTGCTTCTCTGAGACAGAAGGAAGAGGAGCAATCAGGGTCTGAGTCCATAGACAGTAATTAGTGACACAAGTAATTTCTCGTGATCTCTTGAGTCATCTTAAGTCACTTTGCCACCTACTCGGATGCTGTAAATGCACAGGGAAAGAGTAACAGAGACTCTAAAAAAAAGGAAAGACCCTCACTGTGTTGTAGGAATTTATCTTTTAATAAGAAACAAAACAAAAGCTTATGTAAACATTAAAAGAAACCCTGGGATGAAAAAGAAAGGGGGAAAGAAGGAGAACCATTCACTTGAGAGTCTGCTTGGATTTAAGCCACATATTAGTGTGAGAGCTCCAAACGTTTCTGGAATGAGAGGGATACTTGTCAGGTTGGAGGGAGGATTAAATGAGGGGAAAGACTTAAGGCTCAAAGGAGAGAATGTGAGAAATAAAACACTGCGACTTCCATCTTCTCAGAGAAACCAAGTCTAACTGCCGTGCAGAGGGCAAAACATTGTCTCTTTTTCTATCTTAAAAACTGTAGGAGGAGGTCATGGAGAGGACGTGACCACTGGTTCACCCTGGAGCTGGCTCCAGGCCGTCCCACTCCTCACCCCCTCCCCTGTCCGATATCATACGTTGCGCTCACCGTTCCCATAGTGGGAATCATGTGGAAGGATTCAGCCTTGTTGAGCAATGTGGTGTTGAGACCCTCTGGCCAGTACATGTGACTGAGCCCTGTTAAGGCTTCAATTTGAACTCTCAAGATTGGAACAGGCTGGTACAGGGATCCACTCATCTTGAGACAGCCAGTTACCTGTTGGTAATTCCTTTGCTTATGAACTACAATTTCCCAATCTGGAGGAGCCAGCCTCTTTCTTCCCAGCTCTCCTGGCTCTCTATTTTGGAGGAGAAGGAAATAGTTTCAGATTTTTCCTGGGGACTCCCCAGTTGGGTCACCAACAAAGACAAAACAACACAGAAGTGCTGTTCAATATTAGGGCAGTTAAGAGGAAACAGAGGCTTTCCAGACCCTCACAGACTATTTATAATTGCAGCTAAGTTTTCGTTGTTTTGTGTAATGGTAATTTTCTCTTTGTCTCTTAATGTTCATTTAAAGACATCAGTTTTAAATAATATCTTTTCTATTATTCTATATTCAGATTGCACCTTTATCTTCACCCAGTAGGGGTACACCAATTCATTTTTTTTTAAGATTTTATTTATTTATTTGACAGAGAAAGAGATCACAAGCAGGCAGAGAGGCAGGCAGAGGGAGAGGGGGAAGCAGGCTCCCCGCTGAGCAAGGAGCCCTATGTGGGGCTTGATCCCAGGACCCTGAGATCATGACCTGAGCCGAAGGCAGAGGCTTTAACCCACTGAGCCACCCAGGTGCCCCGGGGTACACTGATTCTTGTTATTCACAGTAGTTATGGTCTATAAGGTCACAGAACAATGGATTAGTGAATATTGAAATATTGCTCTTAGGGGAAATAAAGGGTTATGTTCCTACGAGCCTCTGAGCCTAGCGTTTTCATCAATGAATATATAACCTTGTTTGATGTCTGCTTCTGCTTAAACACACCTTATTTAATATATATATTGTTGGTTTGTTAACATTGAACTCATGGCCAAAGCACTATAACTCACGCCAGAATGAAGCTTACCTACCACACGTATTTTCTCTAGGAGGCCCATTACATTCTTCTTGTGTTAGAAACACCAGAGGGCACTTCAGCACTGCACTCCATTTTAAATAAGGAAATCACCACTGCAACACACAAAAAACAAACAAGCCACAGCATGGCACTAAAAGACTACAAAAAAGATCATTTGTTCACATTATGAAGAGTTAAACAAGAAGACCCAGCATTGCCTTGTTTGATCTCAGCTGGGAATGTGTACATCGGGTGACTCAGACAGTCTACTGCTCTGTGCCTGTCTATAATGGCTGCGAATATTCATCTGGGGGTTACAAATAAATCTTAATGAGCAAGCAAACGTGTAAATATGGAATCCATGAATAATGAGAAGTGGCTGTATTTGTTCCCCAGAGAGAAGGAAAATCCTCTCTAGACCAATGTGTATATGGTGTGCCAGGGGATCTTACTAAAATGAGGATTCTGATTCAGTGAATGTGGGCTGTGGGGTCTGAGAGTCTTCATTACAAATGAGTGATGCTAAAACTGTCTTGAGTAGTACTAATCTGCACCATCCACTTCTCTTCATTTAGAGACATAGAAATCGAGTCCTGTAGGGATTAAAGCAACTTGTTGAGGTCAGATTATAGAGTTGGAACTGGAGTACAGTGTGCCAGAAAACCCCACAGAAAAGATGGACCTCTGATGATGTTAACAGACACAAAATTAAATTTATGGTTAGGGCTTCCTCTGGCTGCTCTCTGCTTCTCCCCTTCTCCATTCCTTTCCCCAATCTTTTGCATTTCTTGAAAGCCAATTCTATCCTACAGAGATTTTTGATACTTCTTAGGAAAAACAAAAGGGCTCCTGGGTGGCTCAGTCAGTTAAACATCTGCCTTCAGCTCAGCTCATGATCCCAAAACCCTGGGATGGAGGCCCAGGCTCCCCTCTGAGGGGACAGTCTGTTTCTCCCTCTCCCTCTGCTCCTCTCACCACTCATGCTCTCTCTCTGTCTCTCACTCTCTCTCACTCTCAAACAAATAAATAATATCTTAAAAAAAAAAAGCTTTATAATAGGATTTCCATAAGCCCAGTTAAGGGTCCATTCCATTTTTTTCTACCATGCCTACATTTTACTACATTATCAGTTTGTCCCTCCCTTGCTCAAAACTCTTCAATGGCTCATTACATCTAATGGAATAAAAATGAAGTCTACCTGGGCTGCTTTATCTTCCATATTCTTACTTCAGCCTCCTTTTCGTATGTTTTCTTCCACAGCTTCTCAAGGTGGAGTCTCTCTTAGGCTCTACCCATCTGCAGGTTTCTAAATTTTTTTTTAAGATTTGATTTATTTATTTGACAGAGAGATCACAAGTAGGCAGAGAGGCAGGCAGAGGGAGAGGAGGAAGCAGGCTCCTTGCCGAGCAGGGAGCCTGATGCGGGCCTCGATCCCAGGACCCTGAGATCATGACCTGAGCCGAAGGCAGAGGCTTTAACCCACTGAGCCACCCAGGTGACCCATCTGCAGGTTTCTACACAACCTGTTTGCCCACATATCTTTTGCTTATACTATGTATTCTCCCTAGAAAGATACCTTCTTTCCTCATTGTCCCACTTACTTCAAGAACTAGCCTAATTACATTTAGCCTCCTTGAGGCACAAGTTTTCCAAACTCCTAGACATCTTTGAAACCCCCACAGTTATTGGTAAGCATAGGTCTGTACACTTGTTATCTTGTGTAAGTATCCTGGAACCAAAATTAATTTGTCACTGTATTTTCCATTGTACAATAGCATGAAAATTTATTACTACACCTGTTACTCATTCATTCCTTCAACAAATATCTATTGAGCATCTACCATGAGCCAGGCATAGCAATTAGAGAGAAAATAGACACAAGGAGGTATAGACCTCTGAGTTGTAGGGTCACGGGGAAAGCAAAAACTAAATAACTACAATCATCTTCATTATTCCTGCATTCCCTATTTACAAATTTACCTACTGTCACTAAAATTTATCTTTAGTAGTTACAGTGCTTTTGTGGACATTTAAAGGCATGTGTAGAGCAGCAAAAAAAAATTGAGTTGTTCAATGTGCACAATCCCAGTTGAGCTAGAACAAGACAGTGCTCTGCATTTTTGTTTCAGCTCTTATGTTGTAAAATACTGTCCCTTCTCAGTTTATTTAGTGCCATGTTGTTTTGCATGTTTGTACTTTTTATCAGGGACTTCATCATTGAAAATGGCCCTCAGGTTAAGCACTGAAGTCCTGTCTACTGTTCTTAAATATAAGAAGAAATATGTAACTTACACAGAAAATACGTGTGTTTGGGTAAGCTTCATTCTGCCATGAGTTACAGTTCTATTGGCCATGAATTCCATGTTAATGAATCGATAATACATATTAAATAAAGTGTCTTCAAACAGAAACACACATAGGACAAGATTATGTATTGATTGATGAAAATGTTGTGACCAGACACACACAGGAACTTAACCCTGCATTTCCCAGTGGGAGCTATAGCTCAATATCCATTAATTCAGTGTTCATGGCTACCTCATAGAGCATAGCTACCACAAATAACCAGAACTGACTGTAATTAGTTATGATAAGTATGAAAAGTGACCTAAGGTTCCATGGGAGCACATCAGAATGGTTCGTTACACTTTGGGGGTGCGGGTGAGACAAGAAGGGCTTTGCAGAGGAAGGAAGGATGAAGCAGAGATCTGAAGGATGAGTAGGAGTTGGCCAGGTGACTGAGAAGAAGCATAGATGGGAAGGAAGGAAGAAAAGTATTCCAGTCAGAGGAAATAGCCTGGGTTTTCTCAGAGGAGGATGAATTGAAAGGAGCACAGAACACAGTGGGGAGGGAGTATACTACTTTCCCAGGGCGGCTGTAACAAAGTACCTAAAACTGAGTGGAAAAAAATAACAGATATTTATTGTCTTGTAGTTCTGGGGCTAGAAGTCTAAGATCAAGGTGACAACAAGATTGGTCTTTTCAGGGGTCAATGAGGGAGAATCTGGTTCGTGTCTGTGTTCTGGCTTCTGGTGGTTTGCTGGCAATCTTTTGTGTTCCTTCATTTATAGATGCCTCTCTGCCTTCACATGGCCTTCCTCCTATTTGCATATAGGTGTCCAAATTTTCTTTTTTTATAGGGACATCACTCATATTGAATACCTACTTTGGTATGAGCTCATCTTAAATAATTTACACCTGCAATGACCCTATTTCCAAATAAGTTCACATTCTTTAACAGAGGAATTTTGAGGGGACATAATTCAACCCATAACAGAAAGGAAAGGCAGTGAAGTGAGAGGTAAGAGGAACCAGGGTCTGGAAAAGAACACTAAAAAGTTCAGACTTCACTGTAAAGGCAATGCAGGATAAAAATTGCACTTCAAGGAAGAATCGGGCATTGCCCAGTGACACTCCTCCAGGTTATATGATTCTAGCTGAAAGACTAGAATGTCTGTGAACTATTTTATCATTTTGTAAATTGAAGGTAACCAATAGCAAAATAATGCCTACTGACAAATCCAAATCGCCCTCAACCACTTTTGGAAAAACCCGTTTGCCTTGATTTGCATATTCATGTCAATATTCCTGATCTAAGACCATCAGGAATAGTCTTTGAGTTCTCCTTTGAACTGGTTATGACATCTGCCATGTTCTGTCATTGATTAATGAGTAGAACAAAATGGTTAACAAGTGTCCATTTGAACATCTGCACGACAGTTATCGTTTTACCTTTTTCTGAAAATTACTTTTTATAGGAATATGAAGCCCTCAATGGATGATATATCAATAAATGAACTACTACATGAATAAGGTTGCCTAATAGATAAACTCTCAAAAGGCAAGACAGTTTAGTTCTACTAGCAAGATTGAGAATGGCAGTGGTGAACTTTATTTGAGTTCTGTGTTCTTGGAAAGCAGGGACGGTTTAAAAAAACAAAAACCAAAGAGACCTACTCTTTGTGATCAAGGAAAATGGCTTAATACAAAGAAGCACCCTTATCCCAATGACTTAGATAAAATTTGCTAATTAATCTTTTTATTTATTATAGTACCAGACACAGACCCTCCAAATTTCCATTCTTTGTCTAATAAGTAATTAATTGAAGTGTCTATTGTCCAAAACTTAGCTACACACACAGAGGAATATTATTTCCTGTTTAAGTGACTAACTGAGAATCCTTCTGATTATAGACACAATCCCTCCTGTAAAGTCATCCTACCTATAACTTGTCTCCTTCTTCCTATGAAAGTCTTAGAGGAAAACATCCTGCTGAGAAACTCCGATCTAGGACACCTGGGTGGCTCAGTTGGTTAAGAAGCTGCCTTTGGGGCGCCTGGGTGGTCAGTGGGTTAAAGCCTCTGCCTTCGGCTCAGGTCATGATCTCAGGGTCCTGGGATCAAGGCCCACATTGGGTTCTCTGCTCAGTGGAAAGCCTGCTTCCCCCTCTCTCTCTCTGCCTGCCTCTCTGCCTACTTGTGATCTCTATCTCTGTCAAATAAATAAATAAAATCTTAAAAAAAAAAGTGTAAGGTTTTTCTGGTCGTGCACAGGAATAAAGACCGCTAAGGCAAATTATAGTCCAAAG
>LNAC01001165.1:242551-316429 GCA_002007465.1 Ailurus styani | reverse complement strand
CTTTGAACGACTGAAGAATCATGGGGAAAAAGCCATGAATTGAATCCATTGCTTTTCCGTAGTTCTGGAGTTTCGCAATGTTTAGCAATCTTGAATTTTACTTTGACTGGATGTTTTTTGTTTTTTGTTTTTTGTTTTTTTTTTCCCTTGGTCTTCTGGGGGAGGGGCCTGTTGTTGTGATTCTAAAGTGTCTCTGCCCCAGGCGGATTCCCACTGCCCTTGCCAGGGGCTAGGCTAAGTAATCGCCTCGGGTTCGCTCTCAGGAGCTTTTGTTCCCTGAACGCTTTCCATACCTAGTTGGAGGACAGGACTGAAAATGGCGGCTCCCAGTCTCCGAACCGGAGGAGCCGAGAGCCTGGGGCCTCAGTCCTCTGTGCGCCTCAGAGAAAAGCAGTAGTCCCTCCAGTCTCCTGGTCTCAGGCTGCTCTCCGAGCTCACCCGGCCTGTGACTGAGTGTCTCTGTCTCTGGCGCGGCCCCGTTTAGAATCTCTGAACCCGGCAGATTCCTGCAGCTGCTCCCGTGCCGCTCCTCCCGGAAGAGGAAGGAGGGGGTCTCTCCGGGTCTGCCGCCCATGGGGTCCCCGCTCACAGATCAGTGGCCCGGCTGTGCTTCAGATCACAGCCCAAGGTATCACCGAGCTGAGAGATGCCTCAGCTCAGCTCCGTCTCTCCCGCCGGCTTCTCTCTGAGACCTGGGAGCTTGGTCGCGCTCAGACACCCCTGGTCTTTTTGTGTCCCCGTGGGTCCTGAGACCACACTGTCCCTGCAGGGGCTTCACCCCCAGCTTGGTCTCTGGGGCGACGTCCCTCAGTGGAGCCGACTTCTAACAGTTCCGAGTCTGTGCTCCGCTGCTCGCTCCCTTGCCGGGAGCCAGCCCCTCCCCCCGGGTCTATCTTCCCATCGCCTCAGATTCACTTCTCCGCACGTCCTACCTTCCAGAAGGCGGTCAATTTTCTGTTCCTAGAATTGCTGCTCTTCTTCTCTTCAATCTCAGGTAGAAATTGTAGGTGTTCAGAATAGTTTGATAGCTATCTGGGTGAATTCCTGGGACCTGATGATGATAATCGGTCTCCTACTCCTCTGCCATCTTGCCGCTCCCCCCAGTATCTCTAATGTCTTTGGGGACTTGATCAATGACTTGCCAGGAAAACAGGAAAACCAAAAACAAATAAGCTGTGAACCTGGAATTCCAAGTTTTGTATCTGAAAAGACCCCCTACAGATTTGGAACTTCTCCCTGTCAGGGTAAACTGCTTAACACAGGATCCTCCAAATCCAAAGTAGCTTAAGCTTGAGTGGTAGAAGTTGGCATGACGACCTAGTGACCAGGACAAGTGAGTAAGGTTCTCTCCCAGCACCTGTCATCGTTTTGCCATCCCTGGTCCTCTAGCAGCAAATCCAGAAACCTGTACCTGGGAGGCAGAGGGGGCACTTCACTCTCCAAATCAACCATCCTTCCTCAAAGAGTGGGAAACATGAAACGATGAATGGAGGAGAGGAGGGAGAGAGAAAGAAAATTTTGAGGAGTGGAGTGAGAGGACTAACAAGAGGCAGGGGGCCACGGAGGGAGGGGGCAGGGGAAGGGGCCTGGGAGGGGGAGGGGTCGGCTCCGTGCCGGAAGCTGAGGCTGAAAGGGGGCTGGCTCCTCTCTCCAGAGGGTGTGATGGGGATGATGCAAACCGAGTCCAGGAGCAAAAGTCTGGCTCTGACAAGAATCTATGCTTCGAGGAACCGCCCCCAGGCTCGACACCGCCTCTGGTCCCCAGGACTCGGGGGAGGTGGGAATGCAAAAGTTACCTCGCGGGAAAAAAAAAAAAAAAACAAGAAAGAAAGAAAAGAAAAGAAAACCTGAACACGCACGGTGCCTAGAAAGAGGGGATGAAGTGTGCGAGCCGCGCGCTGGGGAGGCGTTTTCTAAAAGGCAGGTGGAGAAGCCTCCTCCGAGGGCTTCCCGACAGCGGGTCCCCTGGCTGGCGTGCACGCGGCACAGCCCCGAGCGGGCGCGAAGGGGACCATGGGTTTGGTCCCAGCTGCGGCCAGCCCGGCTCCAGGATTTTCTATACGTAGGATCATGTCATCTACAACACAGCCAATTTCCATTTCCTTTCCAACTGGATGACATTTATTTATTTATTTATTTATTTATTTATTTATTTATTTATATTTAATTTTCTGATTGCTCTAAGACTTCCAGTACTAAGATGATTAGGAGTAATAAGAGTGGTCACCCTTGTCTTGTTGCTGATCTTAGAGGAAAAGTTTCAGTCTTTTGCCTTTTAATGTAATGTTAGCTGTGAACTTGTTATATATGGTGAGGTACATTCCTTATGTTGAGGAATTTGCGATACATTCTCACCATAAGAATTTATTGACATAGTATACAGATGTGGAATATTATCAGATAATTTTTGTATCATTTGAGATGATCATTTTTTAAATTTTATTAAAGTGATATACCACATTTATTGCTTTGTGTATGTTGAGTTATATCCACATTCCAGAGATAAATTCCACTTCATCATGGTCTATGATCCTTTTAATGTGCTGTTGAAGTCAGTTTGTTAGTATATGGTTGAGAATTTTTGGATCTATATTCATCGGGTATGTACTTTCTTAAAATATCCTCATCTGGCTTTGATATTAGATAATGCTGGACTCATAAAATGAGTTTGGGAGTATTCCTTCTTTTTTAATTTTTTGGAAGATTTTTAGAAGGATTGTCATTAATTCCTCTTTACATGCTTTGTAGGATTCACCAGTGAAACCATCTGGTCCTGGGTTTTTCTGTTTTGGCTGGTTATTGATTAAAAGATTTTATCTTCTTACTTGTTACTGTTCTGTTTAGATTTTCTATTTCCTCATGAATCTGTCTTGGTAGTTTATGTATCTAGGAATTTATTCATTCCTCTAGGTTGTCCAATTTGTTGGTGTATAATCATTCATTGTTGTCATTTATGAATATTTGTATTTCAGTGTGTCAATTGTAATGTCTTCTCTTTTATTTCTGGTTACATTTATTTTAGTCTTCTTTTTCCTTATTTATTCTAACTAAAGTGTCATCAGTTTTGTTTCTTTACAAAATACCCTCTCTTTAGTTTCTCCTGTTTGTATTTTTTTAACCTCTATTTCATTTATTTTACTCTCATCTTTGTTACTTCTTTTTGCTAACTTTGGATTTAGTTTCTTCTTCATTTTCGAGTTTCTTGAAGTGTAGTGTAAGGCTATTCATGATTTCTTTTCTCAATGTAGGAGTTTATTGCTATAAACTTTCTTCCTAGAAAAACACTTTCTGTACTCCATATGTTTTGGTATGCTGTTTCCATTTTTAGTTGTTTCAATTATTTTTTTTTACTTTCCTTTTTACTCATTTTTTAATTGGTTGCTTAGGACTGTGTTGATTCCCACCCATTTATGAATTTTCCCATTTTTAGTCTGTTACTGATTTTTAGTTTCATAACATGTGGTCTTAAGAAATACTTGGTATAAATTCAAACTTCTCACATTTTCTAAGGCTTGTTTTGTAATCTAACTTATGATCTATCCTGTAGAATATTCCATGTATGGTTAGAGGAATGCATATTTCATTACTGTTAGGTGGAATTTTCTCTATATGTCTGTTTGTTCCATTTCATCCAAGGTAGACTTCAAGATCATTTCTTCTTTGGTTTTCTTCCTGGATGATCTATTTATTTTTGAAAGAATTTATTTGGCAAGATTTCATTATTTTTGATGGCTGAGTAATATTCCATTGTATATATGTACCATATCTTCCTTATCCATTCATCTGTCAATGAACACCTAGACTCTTTCCATATTTTGGCTATTCTGGAAATTGCTGCTATAAACATTGGGGTGCATATGCCCCTTCAAATCACTATGTTTGTATCCTTTGGATAAATACATAGTAGTGTAAATATAGTTTAAACATCTATGCTACCCAAAGCAATTACACATTCAATGCAATCCTTATGAAGTGAGTTTCTTTTAGCCAGCATATTGTTGGGTCTTGTTTTTTAATCCACCCAGCCAGTCAATGACTTTTGATTGGAGATTTTAATCAATTTTTTAAAGCTTTTATTTATTTACTTGACAGAGAGAGAAAGCACAAGCAGGGAGGGAGAAGCAGGCTCCCTGCTGAGCAGAGAGCCTAACATGGGGCTTGGTTCCAGGACCCTGGGACCATGACCTGAGCCAGGTGCTTAACCAAATGAGCCACCCAGGCACCCCTGGAGATTTTAATCCATTTATATTTAAGGTAATTATTGATAAAGACATGAATGGCATCATCTTAATTTTCCTCTGCTTTTTGGGTAATTGTTCTTTTCTTTTCTTCCACTTTTGCTGCCCTTCTTTGTGAATTGATGATTTTCAATTATAGTATGCTTTGATTCCTTGATCTCTTATATATCTAATGTACATTTTTGCTTTTTTCATTATGAAGCCTACATGAGATATCTCATAGATGTAATAGTCTATTTTAAGCTGATAATAACTAAACTGTGATTGCATACAAAAACTCTCTATTTTTTCGTCCCCCACCATATTTTTGATGACACAATTTACCTTTTTCTATATTGTGTATCCATTAATTAACATGTTATTGTACTATAGTTATTTTTAATACCTTTGTTTTTAAATCATAGAGATACATGATTAATATACCACACTATTACAATATTAGCATATTCTGAATTTGACTATATACTTACCTTTACCAATGTGTTTTATATTTTTAAATGTTTTTTTTAAATGTTTTCATGTTAGTAGTTATTATCCTTTCACTTTAGAGTGAAGAACTTTCAGCATTTCTTGTAAGGCAGGTCTAGTTGTGCTGAACTTCCTTAGCTTGTGTTTGTTTAGAAAAGCTTTGAAAGATAAGTTTACTGTGCAAAGTATTGCTAGTTGTCAGTTTTATCTATCAGCATTGTTTCTGTCTTAAAGGGGTTCCCTTACATGTGAAGATTTTTCTTCCTGTTTTTAATTTTTTCTCTGTCTTTGATTTTTTTAAGGTTTTATTTATTTATTTGACACAGAGAGATTAGATCACAAGTTGGCTGAGAGTCAGGCAGAGAGAGAGAGAGGAGGAAGCAGGCTCCCTGCTCAGCAGAGAGCCTGATGAAGGCCTCGATCCTAGGACCCTGAGATCATTACCTGAGCTGAAGGCAGAGGCTTTAACCCACTGAGCCACCCAGGCGCCCTCTGTCTTTGATTTTATACTGTTTTATTTTAATGTGTCTTGGAGAAGATCTTTTGGGATTGAAATTTTGGCTGATCTATTTGCTTCTTGAACTTGAATATCCAAACCTTGCTCTAGATATGTGAAGTTCTCAGCCATTATTCATTTAAATAAGCTTTCTGCTCTTTTCGCTCTCTCTTCTTGTTTTTTTTAAAGATTTTTTATTTATTTATTTGACACAGAGAGAGAAATTATAAGTAGGCAGAGAGGCAGGTAGTCTCTCTTTTTGTTTGACTCCAATTATGCATAGTTTGTTTCTTTTTTTTTTTTTTAAAGATTTTATTTATTTTATTTGACACAGAGAGAGAGATTACAAGTAGACAGAGAGGCAGGCAGAGAGAGAGGAGAGAGGAGGAAGCAGGCTCCCTGCTGAGCAGAGAGCCCGATGTGGGCCTCGATCCCAGGACCCTGGGATCATGACCTGAGCCGAAGGCAGCGGCTTTAACCCACTGAGCCACCCAGGCGCCCCGCATAGTTTGTTTCTTGTAATGATACCCCACAGTTTACAGGTTTTCTTTATTCTTTTTATTCCTTATTCTTTTTGCTTCTGTTTCAGGATGATTTCAAATATTCCATCTTCTAGTTCACTAATTATTTTAATTGATTAAATTTGTTGTTGAAGTTCCCTATTAAATTCTTCAGTTCTATGTATTCTTCATCATTGAATTTCTGCTTGGTTTTTAATGTTTTCTATGTCTTTGTTGAAACTATCCTTTTGTTCATGCATTATTTTGAGGATTTCATTTAGTTTTCTATTTGTGTCCTTTTATAGTTTACTGTATTTCTCTATGATTATTCATACTTCTATTTAGACTGTTTATAGATCTCCATTTCTTTAAGGTCTGTCATTGATGTTTTATTAGTTTCCTTTTGTTAATTTTCCTTGATTATTCATGATCCTTGTGGTTTTGTGTTGGTGTCTGTCCATTTTAAAATGTAGGCACCTCTTCTAGTCTTTACAGACTGTCTTTGGCAGACAAAACTCTACAAAATTCAGCCTCTCCAGAGATTCCAATTGGGCTACCTGATGGTGGCCTTGGGTGGCCTTGCTACTTGTGTTTTTGAGCTTGCAAGTCTGGTGTCTGGGACAGCAGATAGGCTTGATATTTGGGAACATAGTAATGAGTCTGGTGTCTGGGTCTGGGGGGTTGCCCTGGTGTCTGGGTTCAGTGCAGCAGGCCTGGATCTTGAGTCTGTTATGATGGGCTTGGGCTCTATATCAGTGTGGGTGATCCTGGATCCTGGGTTCACAGAGTCAATTACATGCTGGAAACCATCAGTTACATGGAGTGGGCCCAGCATCTGAGTCTGCAGGATGCAATACTGGAATGGGTTTTGGGAGGCTTATTGTGAGCCTGGGCAACAAGATACAACCTAGGTCATGGTAGTTGTGTGGTACTTGAGTATAGCAGAAGCCTGAGATTGCAGGAGCCTGTTGAAAGCCTGGGCCACAGGAGGTGCTTGGAGCTTCAGGAAGCAGCAGGCACTAGTGTAGACCAGAGATCACCAGAGTTTATTAAATCTTACCAGAAACCTGGTACCATGAAAGCTTACTTGGGGCTATGGGAGATACCTGGTGCCTGGTTGGTCTGGGAGCTTGAGATTGTGGGGGCGATCTGGGATCCTGTGTTCAAGGAAACTGCCTGGAGCTGTGGAAAATGCCTGGGGTCATTGAAACCAACAGGTGCTGAAGAGAGCCAGTGTCCTTAGGTTCCTAGGCCTGCCAGGAGCCTGTTGCCATGAAAACTGCCTGAGGTTACTGGAGCTGGCAGGTATCATGGAAGACATGGGCCTGGATTTTTAGTATCCTACTGGGTGCCTTAATGTCAAATATGCTCCCTGGGGTTGCAGGAGTTTTCTGAGGCTGCAGAAGTCAACAGACACTGGGATGACCTGGAAGCCTGGTTTTGTGGACTCACTCAAGGAACCACCTGAGACTTCAGGAATTGGCCTGGTACTGTGGTGTCTGTGCTGAAGTTGGGCATTCACTTCATTTTCCTTCCTGCATGGGGTAGGTGTCTCTCTCTTCACCAGCCTGCTAAGCCTCTTTGTGGAGGGGTGATGGGAGTAGTGTGAGCCTATGATTCCTACTTTCCTCAATGTGTCTTTTCATATCTCTGTGCTTCATTCAGATGTTGTAACCCCTCACTTGGAATCTTTGGGTCTTGTGAAGGTATTATATCATCCATGAATGTTTGTTTAAATGTATGTTTCTAGGGGGAGACAGATGTTAGAAATCCCTGTTACCATTTTGCTAACAAAACTTCTTTGTATCCATTTCAAATTTCATTTCATTGTAGTCAGAAAATATACTTTGTGTGATATCAATCCTTTTATAGTTTTCAAGGGTTTTATGGCTTAATATATGTTCTGTCTTGAAGAATCTTCCATGTTTATTTGTTTATTTTTTTACTTTAATGATTTTATTTATTTATTTGACAGAGAGAGAGAGAGATTGCAAGTAGGCAAAGGCAGGCAAAGAGAGAGAGGAGGAAGCAGGCTCCCCGCTGAGCAGGGAGCCTGTTATGGGCATTGATCCCAGGACCCTGAGATCATGACCTGAGCCAAAGGCAGAAGCTTTTTTTTTTTTTTTTTTTTAAAGATTTTTTATTTATTTATTTCACAGCGGGAGAGAGATCACAAGGAGGCAGAGAGGCAGGCAGAGAGAGAGAGGGGGAAGCAGGCTCCCTGCTGAGCAGAGAGCCCGATGCGGGCCTCGATCCCAGGACCCTGAGATCATGACCTGAGCCGAAAGCAGAGGCTTCAACCCACTGAGCCACCCAGGCGCCCCAAAGGCAGAAGCTTTAACCCACTGAGCCACCCAGGTGCCCTGTTCCATGTTTATTTGAGAAAAACATATGTTCTGCTGTTATTGGATGAAATATACTATTACTGTCTGTTTGATTTAGTTGATTTATAGTGTTCAAATCTTGAATACTGTGTTTGATCTTCTGCCATGTTGTTTTATCCATTACTGAAAATAAGCTACAGAAATCTCCAACAGTTATTGCTGAATTGTCTGTTTCTCTCTTTTTTGACTTCTGTCCATTTTCAATTCATGTACTTCAGAGCTGTATTTTTAGGTGTATATATGCTTTTAATTGCCATGTCTCCCTGATTGAATTGCTTTTTAATTGTTATATAATATCCTTTCAGTCTCTAGTAGTGACTGGTATCTAAAATTTATATTTTCTGATATTAGTATAGCCCTTCCAGCTCCTTTTTAATTACTGCTTGCATGGAATATATTTTAACTTCTTTTTACTTTCAACCTATTTGTATCTTTGAATCTAATGCATGGCTCTGGAGATAGCATATGTTTGTATACAGTTGTTTATTTTAATCCACTCTACCAATTGCTGCTTTGTTATTGGAATGTTTAATCCATTTGTACTCAATGTAATTAAATATAATGCATTATGAATCTGCTATTTTCCTATTTGTTTTCTTAATGTTTTTTGATATCTAGTCATCCATTTCTTTTTTCTTAATTTTGTTGTGTTATATTAAATTACCATACAATGCATCTTTAGTTTTTGACATTGTTTACATATAACACCCAGTATTGCATGGTCATCCATTTCTATCTTCATCTGTGTTACATGAACGATTTATTGTATACCATTTCAATTCCTTTGTTGTTTATTTTCCTTCAATTTTAGATTCATTTTCTTCACAATTTCCTTGTGGATTTCAACTAACAACTTATCTTAAAGCAATTTAGTTTCTTAAATTTAATGTATGAGTGACATAGTAAGGTATATGTCAAACAAAACAGATGAACATCGAGGAAGGGAAGGAAAAATAAAATATGATAAAAACAGAGAGGGAGGCAAACCATAAGAGACTCTTAACTGTAAGAAACAAACTGAGGGGGCGCCTGGGTGGCTCAGTGGGTTAATGCCTCTGCTTTAGGCTCAGGTCATGATCTCAGGGTCCTGGGATCGAGGCCCGCATCGGGCTCCCTGCTCAGCGGGGAGCCTGCTTCCCCCTCTCTCTCTCTGCTTGCCTCTCTGCCTCCTTGTGATCTCTCTCCCTCTGTGAAATAAATAAATAAAATCTTTAAAAAAAAAAAAGAAACAAACTGAGGGTTGCTGGAGGGGAGGTCAGTGGGGGGTGGGATAATTGGGTGATGGGCATTAAGGAGGGCACTTGATGTAATGAACACTGGTTATTATATGCACTAATGAATCACCAAATTCTAACTTTAAACTAATAATACACTATATGTTAACTAAATCAAAATAAAAAATAAAAAATAAAAAATAGTACATATTAATGTCAATTTGATTTCAATAGTATATAAAAACCTTGTCTTAATATTGCCCCATTCCTTGCTTTTGTTCTATCATTGCCCTACATAGTATATCTTTATACATTATAAAACTACCAACACAGTTTTAGTTTTAGTTTTAGCTTCAAAGAAAATTACAAACTGTTGTAATTCTTCCCTTAAGATGTTCAAAGAAAAAAAAAGATCCACTATTTCAAATATTTAGAAATGCCTCATTTTCATTCTTATTTTTATTTTTTAATTTTTTATTTATTTTTTTAAATATTTTATTTATTTATTTGACAGAGAGAGAGATCACAAGTAGGCAGAGAGGCAGCAGAGAGAGAGGAGGAAGCAGGCTCCCTGCTGAGCAGGGAGCCTCATGAGGGCCTCTCAATCCCAGGACTGAGATCATGACCTGAGCCGAAGGCAGAGGCTTTAAACCACTGAGCCACCCAGGTGCCCTCATTCTTATTTTTAGTATGGGATTGACTTTTTACAATAAGGGCTATATCTATAATAAATACAGAAATTCAGCACACACATTTCTAATATTCCATTCACCTTCCAACCAGTCAGTGGGTAATATGTTTAACTTAGAAAAGTTTCTTCACAGAAAGATATTACTAAATGGCTTTCGTAATTGCAAACTTTAACGAAGTCCTGTGAATAGCTTCTGGAAAATTTATTATATTGATTTACAATGGTCTTTTAAGGTTGGCTAATTGAACATAATAAAAAATATGAAGTAACTAATACTGGACTGCAAGTTTGCAAGGAAACAATTTTCACTGTCCTACTTGATATGTAATATAGTAATATGATAGAATAAATTACAGTAGCTGGCAGGCTGACTTCAGTTCTTCATCTAAAACGGACTACCATTCAGTTCAAGATATTAAAAATGAAGATGAAACATGCTTTAAAACATTGTAGCTATAAGAGGTCTTATATATACTAAAAAGAGGAATGTACTCATAACTTTTATTTAGGACTATCTAACTTTAGCAAACCTACATGTGATTCTGTGATTTTCCTACATGTGATTTCCTACATGTGATTACCTACATGTGATTCCTACAAGTGATTTTCCAGATTGAGATTCTAAACTGCACTTGTTAGGAGAGGGACTGAAGAGTCTGGCTTTTCTATTTAGGTTGTGATCACATTATTAGCAGATAAAAGACCTTTATCTTCCACCATTCCAATGGAAACTGCTCAAAGTAGGGCATTCATGAAAAATGTAGAACAGTACATGAAAGACTAGAATACCCACCCTCCCTCACTAGAATACCTATCCATCTCCATCTTGCTAATATTGAACCATTTTCAAAGTTCATGACATCTCCACTTTAGGTCACTCTTGAATGCAGTCTATATATTTACATTTACCATAAAGAATAGTAACCTGTTTGGGAAGTAGTACTTGTCTTCTTTTTTAAAAAAAAAATGTTTTAGGGCGCCTGGGTGGCTCAGTGGGTTAAAGTCTCTGCTTTCGGCTCAGGTCATGATCTCAGGGTCCTGGGATCGAGGCCCGCATCGGGCTCTCTGCTCAGCAGGGAGCCTGCTTCCTCCTCTCTCTCTGCCTCTCTGCCTACTTGTGATCTGATCTCTCTCTCTGTGTCAAATAAATAAATAAAATCTTTAAAAAAATAAAAAAATATTTTATTTATTTATTTGACAGAGAGAGACACAGCAAGAGAGAGAATACCAGAAGGGGGAGTGGGAGAGGGAAAATCAGGTTTTTTTGCAGAGCAGGGAGCCCAATGTGGGGCTCAATCCCAGGACCCTGGGATCATGACCTGAGCTAAAGGCAGACACTTAATGACTGAGCCACCCAGGTGCCCCTTGTCTTAAAACTGAGTATTTTAAGCCTACTAGGTTAATCTTGGGGGGGAATTTAATGATATTGCTACTTTTAGAGCACTAACACATATGAAGTGAATCCAGTAAGGTTCAATGTATTAATTAACTACATTGCATGTCCACTGTAGCACCTTTTTACAACATGTAATCACCAGAATTAGAAACTGGAAAACTAAAAACAGAGCACAGTCCAATCATTAGAAGTTGCACACTGTGACTATATAGAAACCAGGTGCATGGTACAGTGCTGCTGCAAAAAATGGAAGCCTGTAGATTTGACAGGAAGCCAGATCATGGGTTTGAGACAATTTTAGGGAATTGGCAATACTGTTGAAGCAAAATAATCAATACAGCAGGAAATGGACCAAAAAATTTCTATAATCAAATAAATATCTGATATCCATTCCTTTCCCTTTGAGAATAAATATTTTAAAGTCACTTTTAGCCTTGGAACAGATATATGTTTGCCTGTGATGATCTTGCTAATGACTACATGATATCTGATGTCCTCTGTTAGGATTTTAGTTTTTAAAAAGCCATAGTTATAAGTGAAATCTACTGTAAATACCTAGAAATTCCTTTTATGGCAACCATTATAGAATTCATTTGTATTAAACAGTTAATAAGGGAAGATGGCTCGTGTTCTCTTTACAATAATAGTATATGTTGGGGATCAAGTGGCTTTCAAGCTACACGGTGGGTGTGAAAATGTCTGAACTTTAGGTGCTTCTGTTATGTTTATGGGTTGGCAAGTCTGTAATCACATGGCCACACTGGGCTAAGTTCACCTTCCGGTTCAAACATTGTCCAAGTGGAGTACCATTTCTTCTGATATGAAAGTGTTCAAATTGACATCATGGAGTCCATTTATCCTTCAACTAGCATTCTGTCCATTGTTTATAGGTGTAGGAGAGCTTGGGGTACTCAAGTGTATGTTTTTACTAGCCATTGTACCACTAAGACCATGCAGAGCTATGTTTTCCCAGAACATTGCAAATTAGTCTCTACAGATGAGCTGATTTCCACTGAAGTAGCTCAGGGGACACTACAGTCAGTCTTGGGGGAGCTCTAGAGTTTTGTGGTGGAGGAAATTTCCACAAAGGAAGTTGATCAAATCTTCTCTATAAATAGCTCTTCTGTGTTCTTTAACCCAAACCAACACATT
The DNA here is from genome assembly GCA_002007465.1 of Ailurus styani. NCBI lineage: Eukaryota > Metazoa > Chordata > Mammalia > Carnivora > Ailuridae > Ailurus > Ailurus styani. Next base: position 303,890 of record LNAC01001165.1, on the reverse strand, counting down.
CTTATTGCATTGTTGATAACCAATTTGAATTCCAATGTCAAAACTTCACTGATGTATATCCATGTTTTCTTTGTAGAGGTTGGTGATGGTGGTGGCTGCATTTTGGAAGGGGGCCCAGAGAAAAAGTCCTGGCTGCTGACATACTCAGTCAGAAAAAAGTGCTGTGAGGGAGAAACTCAAAACCTCACAAAGAGAGTTAGAGAGACATATAGATGTTATTTGGGTGTCAGTCACTCCAGAAGGCCACACTGGGTCTCACCATTTTGTTGTAGGGTTTCAGGATCCCACACTCATTGAAAGGATGGCAGGAAGGGGGTCAAGTTGAGGTAAAGGGGAACCTGGGGGCCCAGAAGCACCGCCAAGCACAGCGGAGGTGAAGGGAGATGACCCCTCTGAGACCCTGCCCCAAAGCTTGCTTAAGGCATAATGAGCCTGGCCCATAGCCTTCCCTCCCCATTTTGTGACTGGTCTCTTTCTTTATTCTTTTTTGTTTTTTTTGAGAGGCAGGGAGGTGCAGAAGCAGAGGGAGAGAAAGAATCTCAAGCAGGCTCTGTGCTGAGCTCAGAACCCAATGTAGGGCTCAGTCTCTGGACCCTGAGATAATGACCTGAGCCAAAATCAAGAGTCCTATGCTTAACCGTTTGAGCCACACAGGTGCCCCTCTTTCTTTATTCTTGATGTTATTTTTTTCCTGACATTATTTCCTTTGTGTTTCAAGAACTTTCGTTAGCAATTATCTTAGAGCATGTCAACTTTGTTTCCATCACCAGAGTATTACCAAAGGATATTTTTGTTGACTTCTATGGTTTCAAATTAGAAATCAATCATTTGGATCATTGTTTTTCTATGGATAATGTATTGTTTCTCTCTGTTTTCTTTTGTGAGATTTTTGGTCTTTAGATTTCTGAAGATTAATTATGATGTGTCTGTATGTGCATTTATTTGCATTTATCTCACTTAGGGTTAACTCGGTTCTTGAATTCATATCTTTATGCCTTGCACAAAATTTGGGAAAATTTCAGCCATTTAAAAAATTTTTTTTTTCACCTGTGGGTTTCCCTGGTGCTTAGTCCAGTATATACAGAAGACAACACACACACACACACACACACACACACACACACACACAATCAATATCATGTTATTCCTTGAGACTTGAGATCTTCAGCCAGTATTTTTTTGTGTGTTTTCTCCACATCTTAGAGTCTTCTGATATTTGTTTTATATACTTTATCTGGGAATTTTAGCCATAATTATTAAGAATAATGGGATGGAGTAGATTTATTCCATCTCATCTGGAAATGGAAGTTTTCAAAACAATCTTTTTAGTAGGTTTACCTCTTGTTATTTGGGTGGGAGGTGGATGGGGAGGCTGACTACTAATTTCTACCAATGTTAATTTTATCTTGCACCTAGAATTCTATCATTTCATTAATTTGTTTGATAAAAAAATGTTTTTTGAATCTCTAATGCTTTCAAGGAACTCTTCTATTTCTCTTGATGTACACTTGATTGAGAAAAATTCAATATATGTTTCAGAGTATAATATCCAGTGCATGATCCAGTTGATAAGGAAAGTGCAGGATCTTATAAAGGTGCAGAAAGTTGCCTAAGTCAGACTTGGAAATAAATCTGGGAAGGCTTTCCAGAAGATAATGAAAATTGGGAAAAGAAATATTCCAAGAGTATAAAATATTTATTCAAGTTCATCAATATATCGGAATGCATCACACATTCATGGAAATGTGAGTACTTCAGCATGGTTGGAGCAGAGAATTGTGGTGAAGTGTAGAGTTATAGAAATGAGGTTGGAAAGATAGGCCTGCAGGACTTAATACAACATAGTAAGGGAGCTGTGTTTTTTGTTTGTTTGTTCGTTTTGTTTTGTTTTGTTTTTAGATACAGGTGAATCCTTGGAAGAATTAGGCAACAGAATAGTGAGATCAAATTTGGAATTCAGAAAGAGCACTTTAATGAAAAATATGTTTATTATAATGGGCAAAATTGGAAGTAGAGGGAACCAATAGAGGCTGGTAAGAATAATAATAAAGAGATGATGGTTGTCTAAATTAGAATAGAGATGGTGCAAAAAAAGAGAAGTAGCTAAATTTAAAAATTCGGAAGATAGAATTTATGGGATATGTGTGGGTATTAATAGGTGTAGATGTTAAAATTATCACCTAGATTGTGTTAATGGTTAGATGGCAGAGTGATCATATGCCATTATCCAAACTAATACACTTTAAAGAGTGAAAGGGAATATCATTATTGATTACATTGCAATAAGAAATGTAATCCAGTTCTATTCCAGGCAAATCAGAATATATGGTCAGCCTAGTGTGTGGTGATTCTAGTAAAAGAAAATGCTTTTTGGAGGAATATTATACTTTATTTAAAACATTTTAATTTATCTTGATGAGAAAATTAAAAAAATAATTTAAAATGTCTGTGGAATATACACTTATTAATAAATGAATGTTATTTCTTTGGGTGGAGAGGATGAGGTGGATATAGTATGAGATTACAATTTTCATGAGTGCAGAGACCATGTCTGCCTATATACCATCTTATCATCAGTACCTAAAACAATGCCTAATACATTGAAAGGATGCAAAATGTTACATTAATTAGTTAAATAATATCCATTATATTTAGAGGGAACGCTGTGTTCTAAGGCCTAGGTAAGTATTGTTTTGCACTTGAAGGTATATAAAATGAGATAAGTAGGGAAAGGGACACAAGTCCTGTGTATATGCCAAAGAATGGCTGTTATAGGCAGAAGATAATAGAAAAGGCTGTTAGTGTAGTTAAAAATTCTTATCAATGTCAATCTCTGCTTCTCAGTGAGCCACAACTCATCTGTTCCATGCTTTCCTTTTCCATTGGTGTCCTTGGTTTTGGGAAGGTTTACATAGCACTTTTCTCTCTCATTAGGGAGGCAGATAGGTGAAGTAGAAAGATTATTTGAGTGAGAGGCTTATTTTTAGCCACATTTCAAAATCTAATTAACAGTGAGTCTCTTTATCTCTAGGCAAGTTACCTTACCATTTTGCATCTTACCAAATGAGGTCAAAATGAAGACTGAAATGATTTTTTAATATTTTGTGCAGGTAACACCCTCCATTTCTGGGGCAAATTAATTGGAACATACCTAAGCAGGCAATTTACCGTAGTTCTTGTTGCTAACCTTTCTGAAGAAGTAGTGATCTACAACCATGTCTGCTGGCTCAGTCCTCAGTAAGAAACATGAAGCTCAGACACAGCCACAGGTGCACAATAGTGGTAAGACTATTCTGTTCCTAAGCCTTTTGCTATCTGAAACCAGTAGCATTGCCAGGCAGGGGTGGAAAACATTCATTGTCCTGCATTTGGAGAAAAGAGAATCTTGTCTAAGTAGAATAACTACCTAAAAGTCATTTGCAAAGCTATTATTTTAGGAAGGGCTGAAAGCTTTAAATAAAATGAATGGAGTTATCTACTTTAAAACAACTTTAAGAGCCAGGGTCCCTGGAGAATATAAACTAACTATTTGACTATGAGGGGAACTGGGAAAATCCTAAAAAGGCCATGATCTAGCCATGGATGCTTGCAGTGGGATTGACAGAGTAAGATTCTTTGCCCACTATTGGTGCAGTCTGGGTTTTAGTGCAGATGAGGGGTTTGTCAAGGTACTAGTGTTCATAATCGACACCCTAGACATAATAGCAAATAATGTACTAGTTGGAGATAATGCATAAGTAAGAGATTGGTAATTTCTTAATGGTCAAATGAGCAAATGACAGTATATCCCTTCCTTGTAACATTGTCATGAGGATTATATGACATAATAGATCTAAAGTGGATAGCACATAGTAAATGATCAGTAAATTTAATTGTTAATAAACACTGATGCTATTAGAGTATAAGTTGGTAGATACGTCAGCAAACCCAAGAAAGTTGAAGTCAGCAAGAGCTGGAGAAGTCAGGGATACAATTAACTTGAGCTGGGGTTTAAAATGCATTTATATTTCACTTTCTTTCATGACCTGGGGAAATATACAAAACAATTTATAATAATAACATTTCTTGCAGTATTACTCTGTAGGATATACATGCACTGCCTACATTATCTTGACTCTTTGAATATACACAACATTGTTATACATTATACAGTGGAGGAAACTGTGGACCAGATAAATTAGGAAATGCAACTGATTTCTGTGCATTGGATTTTGTATCTGGCCATGTTGCTGAGCTGTTGCATGAGTTCTAATAATTTGGGGGAGGAGTCTTTTGGGTTTTCCACATAAAGTATCATGTCCCCTGTGAAGAGAGTTTGACTACTTCTTTGCCAATTTGAATGCCTTTTTTTTATTCTTTGCCCCAGGGGTACAGGTTTGTGAATCATCAGGCTTACATCTTTCACAGCATTGAATGCCTTTTATTTATTTTTGTTGTTGTTATTTTTGTTGTTGTTGTTGTTGTCTGATTGCTGAGGCTAGGATTTCTAATACTATGTTGAACAATAGTGGTGAGAGTAGGCATCCTTGTGTTCCTCACCTTAAGGGAAAAAGCTCTCAGTTTTTCCTCATTGAGAATGCTATTCACTGTGTACTTTTCATAGATGGCTTCTATGATACTTAGGTTACGTTCCCTCTATCCCTGTACTTTGGAGAGTTTTAATCAGGGAAGGATGCTGTATTTTGTCAAATGCTTTCTCTGCATCGATTAAGAGGATCATATGGTTCTTGTCTTTTATTATTGTGTTCTATCACTTTGATTGATTTGCAAATGTTGAAGCACTCTTGCATCCCAGAAATAAATCCCACCTGGTCCTGGTGGATAATTGTTTTAATGTACTATTGGATCCTATTGGCAAGGATCTTGCTGAGAATTTTGGCTCCATATTCATCAGAGATATTGGTTTCTAATTCTCCTTTTTGATGGGGTCTTCGTCTGGTTTTGGGATCAGGATAATGCTAGCTTCATAGAAGGAGTTTGGAAGTTTTCCTTCCATTACTATTTTTTGAAACAGCTTCAGAATAATAGGTATTATTTCTCCTTTAAATGTTTAGCAGAATTCCCCTGGGAAGCCATCTGGACCTGGACTCTTATTTTTTTGGCAAGTTTTTGATTACTGCTTCAATTTCCTTGCTAGTTATGAGTCTGTTCATATTGTCTATTTCTTTCTGTTTCAGTCTTGGTAGTTTATAAGTTTCCAGGAATGCATCCATTTCTTATAGATTGCTTAATTTGGGGGCCTATTGCTTCTGGTAATAATTTCTAATAATTGTTTCTATTTCCTTGGTGTTAGTCATGATCTCTCCCTTTTCATGATTTTATTAATTTGGGTCCTTTACCTTTTCTTTTGGATAAGTCTGGCCAGTTGTGTATTGATCTTATTAATTCTTTCAAAGAACCAACTTCTAGTTTTGTTGTTCTATTCTATTCTTTTTCTGGTTTCTATTTCACTGATCTCTGTTTTAATCTTTATTACTTCACTTCTCCCGCTTGGTTTAGGTTTTATTTGCTGTTCTTTATCCAGGTACTTTAGGTGTAATGTTAGTTTTTGCATTTGGGATTTTTCTAATTTTTTGATAGAATCTTAGATGGTCATGTATTTCCCTTTTAAGTCTACCTTTGCACTATCTCATAGGTTTTGGACTGATGTGTTTTCATTCTCATTAGTTTCCATGAATTAAGTTCTTTAATTTCCTGGTTGACCCATTCATTCTGTAGCAAGATGCTCTTTAACTTCCAAGTGTTAGAGCTCCTTTCAAATTCCTTTTTGTGCTTGAGTTCCAGTTTCAAAGCATCATGGTCTGAAAATATGCAGGGGATAATCTCAGTCTTTTGGTATTGGTTGAGACCCAATTTGTGACTCAGCATGTGGCTTATTCTGGAGAAAGTTCCATGTGCACTTGAAAAGAAGGAATATTTTATTGTTTTTAGGATGGAATGTTCTCTATATACCTACAAAGTCCATCTCGTCCAATGTGTCATTCAAATCTCTTTTTTTAATTTTTATTTATTTATTTGACACACAGAGAGAGATCACAAGTAGGCAGAGAGGCAGGCAGAGAGAGAGAGGAGGAAGCAGGCTCCCTGCTGAGCAGAGAGCCCGATGCAGGACTCAATCCCAGGACCTTGAGATCATGACCCGAGCTGAAGGCAGAGGCTTTAACCCACTGAGCCACTCAGGTGCCCAAATCTTTTTTTTTAAATCTTCTGCTTAAATGATCTGTCCATTGCTGTAAGTGGAGTGTTGGGGTCTCCTGCAATTAATGTATTATTATCTCTATGTTTCTTTATTTTGTTTATTTTTTTAAGATTTTATTTATTCATTTGACACAGAGAGAGAGATTACAAGTAGGCAGAGAGGCAGGCAGAGAGAGAGGAGAGAGGAGGAAGCAGGCTCCCTGCTGAGCAGAGAGCCCGATGTGGGCCTCGATCCCAGGACCCTGGGATCATGACCTGAGCCGAAGGCAGCGGCTTTAACCCACTGAGCCACCCAGGCGCCCTTTATTTTGTTTATTAATTGGTTTATATAATTAACTGTTCCTGTGTTGGGGGGCATATATATTCATGATTGTTAGATATTCTTCTTGGATAGACACTTTATGATATAGTGTCTCTCTACATCTCCTACTACAATATTTGTTTTAAAAATCTAATTTTTCTGTTATGAGAATTGCTACCCCAGCTTTCTTTTGAGGTCCATTAGCTTGGTAAATCATTCTCCATCCCCTTACTTTCAATATGGTGGTGACTTTAGGCTCAAAATGTGTCTCTTGTAGACAGCATATGGATGGGTCCTGCTTCTTTATCCAATCTGAAACCTTTTGTCTTTTCATGGGATCATTCAGCCCATTTACATTCAGAATAACTATTGACAGGAATGAATTTAGTGCCATTATATTGCCTGTAAGGTCTCTGTTTCTGTAGGTTTTCTGTATCTTTCTTGTCTATGTGACTCTTGGGGTTTCTCTTCATTAACAGAATTCCCTTTAATATCTCTTGCAGGGCTGGCCTGGTGGTCATGTATTCTTTCAGTTTCTGCCTGTCCTGAAAGCTCTTTATTTCTCTTTCCATTCTGAATGACAGTCTTGCTGGGTAAAGTATCTTGGCTGCATGTTCTTTTCATTTACTACCCTGAATATGTCCTTCCAGCCCTTTATGGCTTGCCAGATCCCTGTGGACAGGTCTGATGTTACTGTGATGTCTCTCCCTCTTTAGGTTAGAAATCTCTTACCCCTAGCTGCTCTCAGGATGGTTTCCTTTGCTCTAAAATTTGCAAACTTCACTATTACATGTTGGGGTGTTAATCTATTTTTATTGACTTTGGAAGGGGTCCTCTCTGCTTCTGGGACTCGAATGTTGTTTCCTTCTCCAGATTAGGAAAGTTCTCAGATATTATGATTTACTATCACTTTTTTTCCCCACAAAGTCAAGACAGGAGAAATAATTGAATGTAGATAAATAAGCCAGATTATACTACACAGTTATGAAAGTTAGGTCACAGACTTCTCCTTGAGTTTTTTCATTCAGGGTGCAAAAGAATGTCTGATTGTCTTGGTCTATTTCTGCTGCTATAACAAAAAGGCTACAGATTGGGTGTCTTAAACAATATTTAGTTTTCAGAGTTCTGGAGGCTAGGAAGTTCAAGATCAAGATGTTTTCAGGTTTGGTGTTTGCTGAAAGACCACTTTCTGGCTTATAGATGGTCATCTTCTCATTGGTGGAAGGGGCAAGGGATCTCCCTGCAGCCTCTTTTATAAGAGCACTAATCCCTTAAAGACTTAATTACTTCCCAAAGGCTCCACTCCAAACGCCATTACATTGAGGATTCAGTTTCAACATATAACTCTGGGGTCGGATAAAAATTCAAACATTCAGCCTACAGTGTTAACTAAATGATTCACAGTATTTGAGAGGAGATAATATACTGGTTTCTCAGATAAAACACAATCCTTTCAGGTATACAGTGTGTTAGGACAATGTTTTCCAACGTATGGTCCCTGAATTTCATGGGAACTTATTAGAAATGTAAATTATTAGACCCTAATCCAAACCCACTTATCAGAAACCATGGGGTGGGACAACACTACTGTGTTAAGATGGGAATAATAAATTCTGTCTGGATTGATTTATGACTAGGTAAAGTAATTACTGAATTAGGCCCTAAAGAATAAGTCAAAATTCTGTATACCATACTCTTCCTTCAGCTGAAAAAAATTTGATATATTTGGAAAATAAATAGATTTGACATTGTGATATTATGAGGAAGTGTTAGCATTATAATTTGAAAGAGAATTAGCTTAGGATGTCTTCCTCAAGGATAATTTATTATTATAAATCAAAAGCCTACCAATTCCACTTTAAAAATTTATTCAAAGAAAATAGTTGCTCAAATGTATGAAGATGGTTGTATAAGAATGCTTAGCAAGGCATTGTTTCCAATAGTGAAAAAAAAGAATCTACCTCAATGTCCACTAGTTAAATAAATTATGGTATTTAATTCTGATGAAATTCTAAGTACCATTAAAATGATTATTTATTAATAAATTGATTAATAAATGATTATTAATAAAGTGTCTATTTGTTAATGATACCATGTTCATAATAATTATGATTGAATACAAACTATGATTATAAAAGAGTATGTGGGCACCTGGATGGCTCAGTGGGTTAAAGCCTCTGCCTTTGGCTCAGGTCATGATCTCAGGGTCCTGGGATCAAGTCCCACATTGAGCTCTCTGCTCAGCAGGGAGCCTGCTTCCTTCTCTCTCTCTGCCTGCCTCTCTGCCTAATTGTAATCTCTCTCTCTCTGTCATATAAATAAATAAAAAAAATTTTAAAAAATGAAAAAATATGAGTATGTGTATGTGTGTCAAATTTGGTTAAATTATCTGTACTTGTATTCATTTATAGATCTATAGGAATGGGGGAAAATTTAGATTATACACCAAAATGTTAGCAATGGAAATATTGATGATAGACATGTATATATTTTACTTTTCTTTATTTCTGTTTTCTAATGTGAACCTGCAACCCTTACATAAAGAAATAACAAAAGTTTAAAAACAACTTAATCTAAGACTGTTAAGCAGATTTTTAAAAAGATTTATTTATTTATTTGAGAGAGAGAGGGTGAGAGCAGGGGGAGGTGAAGAAGGGAAAAGAATCTCAAGCAGACTCTGGGAGCTGAGCATGGATCCCATCGAGGGTTCAATATCAGGACCTTGATATCATGACCTGAGCCAAAACCAAGAATCCGACACTTAACCAACTGAGCCACCCAGCCACCCCTCTTAAGCAGATTTTTTAACACAATCTTATTATTAGGGACAAAAAAATATTAATTCTGCTTTTTAAAAAACACTATATTTTTCCTTGAATATTTGGGGAAAAAAATCCTAATCACTCTTGTTTATTAGTTCAATGTCGAGGTTACTGTTCTAATATCGAGTATTGGTTTACTTCTAAAAGTGTGTACTATAATTAGGTAATTACAAAAATATGGGTTTCATCTTAGAAGTTCCTGGAAAAGTAAAAAATTACTCTGTAGTGGAAGGCAAAAGAATCCTGTTTTACCCTTTGCAAGTAATTTTTTCTGTGAATTTGGAAAATTTAATCTCCTTGTTTTGGGCCTTGGTATTCTCATCTATAAAAAGTGTCATGATCGGAAGATCTTGATGGTTTTTAACTGCTCTAATATTTTAGGAATCTCTAATGAATTTAGAAGCTCAAGTATTTTCAGAGAGGTAAATAGGAAATATGGAGGCTAAAAAAATAAATTAAAACTGTCTAAAATGCCCATTAAAGGATTCTTCTTCTGATATTACACAGGATGTTGTTGATACTTCTCTCCTTTAGTATAATTTCTTCCTTAATGGAATTTTAAAATAAATGTGTTAAATATTTAAACATATTTGAACATTGGTATACTTATGACACCTGGTGGTCACATCAAATATCACATCTAAATTCTAATCTCCCAGACACTCTTTTTTCTCTCAGTGTGAAAGAGCACTAATCCCTTAAAGACCTAATTACTTCCCAAAGGCTCCACTCCAAACGCCATTACATTGAGGATTCAGTTTCAACATATGACTCTGGGGTCAGATAAAAATTCAAACATTCAGCCTACAATGTTGACTAAATGATTCACAGTATTTGTGAGGAGATAATATACTGGTTTCTCAGATAAAACACAATCCTTTCAGGTATACAGTGTGAAAAATACAGTGTAGTTTTTCAGTTAGACCTCAATTCCCACAATTAAAGACATATATAAAGAGAATACTTGTGAATTGAATATTATTATGAATTCAGATGAAAAATTGCTATTTTTTAAATCTTTGTGGTGAAATAATTTTTTAATGCAAATCACTACCATTGAAAAATTTGAAACAAAATTTCATACGTTGGTTTTCGTTAAAATGATATTTTATAAAGCAGTGGTCAGGATGATAAAAATATAAAGACTTATTTTCTTGTCTTTATTTTTTTTAAAGATTTTATTTATTTATTTCACAGAGGGAGAGAGATCACAAGGAGGCAGAGAAGCAGGCAGAGGGAGAGAGGGGGAAGCAGGCTCCCCGCTGAGCAGAGAGCCCAATGCCTCGATCCCAGGACCCTGAGATCATGACCTGAGCTGAAAGCAGAGGCTTTAACCCACTGACCCACCCAGGCGCCCCTTTCTTGTCTTTATAAGTTTGGAAATTCACAAACTATTTTATCTGTGTGATTTTTTGTAGTAGTAGTAGTAGTGATTGCCTATTAGAACAGAAACAGATAATAACATTTGCTACAGAGTTGGGAAAAATAGAGTAAAACCTAATGTATAAACTTGTTAAAACACTATGTTGTACACATGAAATGAATGAAACATTGTATGTCAACTACACGCAAATAGTAAAATAATTTAAGAAAGAGAGGAAAATGCTTCTTGGCAGTGGAAGATGGTAGCAGAGTGGGAGGACCTGAGACATGTCTTGTCCCACAAATACGGATAGATAACTATCAAATCAACATAAACACCCCAGATTTATCCACTCATCATGCATTCAAGTCATTCATTCAAGAAACACCTAGTAGATCCCTAATATGTTCAAAACACTTTAGGAGACACTTTACTATGGAGAAAATAAAGTAGTAAGAGAATGAGTCTTTGATATGTAGGAGATTGCAATCTACTTAGAGGAACAAAAAAAGACTCCATGCAAAGGCAGTAACCACATCATGTTAAGTGTATTAAATGTATTCTCACTAAAAAAATAATCAAAACTATGGATATTATGAGGCCATAGAAGAGACCTCTGGTTTGCAGAGGTCAAGAAAGTATGCTTGGAGGAGGTGAGGCTTGCCTTTCTTGGGACCTCATTTTCCCCAGCTGTAAAACAGTGGTAATGTTACGTTGTTGCATAAGATTGTTGTGAGGGACAGATTGAGAGAGTGTATATAAAGTACTCAGCATAGCACTTCATCCAAAGTAGGCATTCAGTGATTTTTATTATTATAACAAATCCAAAGATGATCAGGGAAGACTTTGTGTATGTTAACTATTCTAAATTTTATTTCAAGAATAATTCTCGATCAAAAAAAGGAATAATTCTGGTTCAAGTGTACATGGCTTTTTATCTAGACTGAGTGTACAGAATACAAGATCAATTGTTTTAATTAGTTCAGTAGGTAAACAAACAGACCACAAAATCAGATAGTGTTGGCTGGATTTACAGTTTGCTAGACTAACTGGCTGATTTAGCAAAATAGTCAACTCAGCGGAAAACAAAAAACACTCAAAGTAGTTGTTTACTTGAATGAGCTGGTTGTTTGACCGCAATGAACTTTCAGTAAATACAGTGTATATCTGAAAGCACCATGTAGTCAGTGCAAAGGCATAACATAGATGGTTTGACACTGTATAAACTGTGTGTGTGTTGACTGAAGTTTTACAATTCCAATTGATTATATTTTGGGTTGAATAGACACTGTCTTAGACTTTATATTGCTTTCAATAGTTAATGTTAAGTATGTCTTAATTTCCCTTTACTTCCATAAAATATGAAATTAACTAAATGTCTTTACAAGCATAAAAAGCACAAGGGAATATTAAAATTCAATTTATCCTTTTGTTTCTACAATCAAAGGCATGTTATATTTCCTGAGAATATCAAACATTTGGGTAAACTGGCATTTTCAAAGGTTAAAATAAGCTGTATTGCAGTAGTTTGGGGCCAAAAGCTCTAATGATCTGATACAAAAGAAAACCAAGAACAGGGACACTGCATTTTAGGAGTGAATGTTTAACTTGGATAAAGCAAGGTTTAATAGAGGCAGGATTGCTGTCTTCAGATATTTAAAAAGTTTCATGTGCAACAGGGAGTAAACTTTATTTGACATTGGTAGGCAAAACTAGGTTAAAATGACAGGGATACAGAGTTTAACTCACTAGAAGGAAGAACTCTCTAACAATTACGATGGTTAAAAATATAACAGTTCAAAATTAATAATTTTTCACTGAACTTGTCTCAAGAGCTGAATTAGAGATAGTCCCTTTTGCTGCAAATACCACCAGATACCTTCCAGTTTTTCACATACCGATAGTTGTTTGAAATGGTAGCAAGGATAGTCTCAATAAATGTGAATGTCTGAAGTCACCATAATTCTGTTAATAAACACAGATCTTTAAAGTTACAGAAGGTTTATGAAAAGTGTCATGACATACAAACAGGACTAATTTTGCCCTTAGCCAAATTCTGAAGGAGCCAAAGTTTATCTGCTTGTATTGTACCATTTTTTCCAAGCTTCCATCCTTCCAGGGCCTGATGACCTGTCAGCTCTTCCCGGGCCCTTATCCTGCGTTTCATTCCTAAAGGTTCACAGATTCATCTCAGCAGTCACCTAATCCCTGATAAGATTACAATTTAAAATTGATTCAGTTTTAGTCTTTTCCAGCACTAATGATTGGAAACCCAGTTAGATCTCAAACTTTGAAAATGCAGATGAAGACAATTGTAATACTGAAATATGGAAACCCAGGAAAGTGTTAGAATGTATGTCTGGAGAAATTTTCTAGTAAGGGTCTTGCTTTTTTGTTATCTCTACAAGTTTGATTACTCCCTCTGACTACTAGGGGAAAATCTGACTAAGGTTATTGCCAAAACAGTGTTCTTTTTGATTTCTAAAAATATGCTCCACAATGCTGTTATATATTTGTAGATTACCATGATGTTTTCAGTTTACATAAATAATACGTTTTGAATTTGCGAAAATTCACTTGAATACTTCTTTGGCACAAAAATAGGACACAAAAATATTTGAACACACAAACATGAACTGGCATGTCCTTGACCCTAGTTTTAATTTGTTTTCTGCAGAGATCATCACTCTAATGCTTTCCTCAAGGGAGGAACATACACCCTCCCGATGGGAAGTAACAGCACTAACAGTGTAAGAACAAAGTACACTGAACTTCAGGTATCATTTAAGTACTCTCTCTATGCAACCACCTACATCCTCATATTCACCCCTGGTCTTCTGGAAAACACTTCAGCCTTGTGGGTTCTGTGCCGCTTCATCAGTAAGAAAAATAAAGCCATCATTTTCATGATTAACCTCTCCGTGGCTGACCTTGCTCATGTTCTGTCCTTACCCCTCCAGATTTACTGTTACATCGGCCACCACCAGCCCTTCCAGAAGGCCCTTTGCCTGCTGTGCTTCTACCTGAAGTATCTCAACATGTATGCAAGCATTTGTTTCCTGACATGCATCAGCCTTCAGAGATGTTTCTTTCTCCTCAAGCTCTTTAGGGCCAGAAACTGGAAGCGTAGGTATGATGTGGGCATCAGTACTGCCATTTGGATCATCCTGGGGACTGCCTGTTTGCCACTTCCAATTCTGAGAAGTTCTGGTTTAAACAAAAACACTGAATCTTGCTTTGCCAATTTAGGGTTTCAACACATTAGCATGGTTTCCTCCATTGGCATGATAACTGTAGCTGAACTTGGAGGTTTTCTTTTACCTGTTGTAGTTATTACTTACTGCACATGGAAAGTGAGAAAATCTTTACAAGAATTCCAGGTTCCTCCTCAGAATGCCAAAGTGAGAAAAAAGGCTTTGTGGATGGTCCTGATGCGTGTAGTGGTGTTCATTGTGTGTTTCACTCCTTACCACTTAAACTTTCCATTCTTTATGCAGGTGAAACAGTATGTCTTTTCAAACTGTTCTTTTATTAGGAGCACCCTATGTTTTCACATCATTTCTCTATATCTTGCAAATCTGAATTGCTGTCTTGATCCCATTGTATATTACTTTATGAACTCAGAATTCCGTGATATGTTTTTGGAACACAGTGGTTTGGCTCTTCAGTCATGTGTGAGATGCAAAGACAGTGCTTTAGAAATTCAACACAGGAAAGAGGATCTTCAAACTATCTCTCTTGAAATTCTTAATGATTCAAAAACATTGTAATAAAATTACTAGCTAGAATAATTTGTGTTCTCTATCAGTTTAGCTATGTCACCTTGAAGATTTTTCTATAAAATAAATGGTATTTTGAGTGCCTTTCAACCTCAAAATGATCCTTCTGAAGGAATTATTAATGACTATATTTTCTATCCAAAGGGAAACATACTGTTCTATGGAACATATAATAAAATATCTTTCTTTACAGAAAGTAATAAGCAACAGAATAAATTGCACACCTGTGCAATGGGTCTAATATTTTCACTTTCTACTGCAAGAAAAAAAAAGGTAATTGAAAATAAGTGGGCATAAGTGAATTATCCAAACATTCAAAAATGTACAGAAGAATAGCATGATCCTAGCTTTATTTAGAAAATATACACTACTTGAGTAAACTAAAGAGGAAAGAGCTTTTAATATTAATAAGGGTTGTGGGAATTAATATCAGTATAACTTGGAATGTCTATGAGCATTTCCTTTTGTCCCCTGAGGAAACAAACAATTCAGATTCATCCCAAATATCTCAAAATTATCATGAGATTCACACACAACACGTACATCTTAAACACGGAAGACAATTGTGTTCTAATATATTTCATAAACTTCAGAGTTTCAAGGTTTGTAATGAAAGCTTTTTGCTTGAAAGTCTAAGAGTGTGTGTGATATGTTGCTTACTTTTATATATTCGTACTCATTTAGAAAATATTTTGTTATGTTTGTATTAAAATCAATTGTGCAAAGATCTTTCTACATGAATTACTCTATATACAACCTCAGTCACAACTTTGCTTGATAGATTTTAAATGAGTTAATAAAGTATCACACATATGTAGTTTTTCAGTTAGACCTCAATTCTCACAATTAAAGACATATATAAAGAGAATATTTGTGAATTGATTATTATTATGAATTCAGATGAAAAATTGCTATTTTTTAAATCTTTGTGGTGAAATACTTTTTTAATACAAATCACTACCATTGAAAAATTTGAAACAAAATTTCATACATTGGTTTTCATTAAAATGATATTTTATAAAGCAGTGGTCAGGATTATAAAATTATAAAGACTTACTTTCTTGTCTTTATAAGGCTGGAAATTCACAAACTATTTTATCTGTGTGATTTTTTTTTGTAGTAGTAGTAGCGATTGCCTTTTAAAACAGAAACAGATAATAACATTTGCTACAGAGTTGGGAAAAATAGAGTAAAACCTAATGTATAAACTTGTTAAAACACTATGTTGTACACATGAAATGAATGAAACATTGTATGTCAACTACACGCAAATAATAAAACAATTTAAGAAAGAGAGGAAAGTGCTTCTTGGCAGTGGAAGATGGTAGCAGAGTGGGAGGACCTGAGACATGTCTTGTCCCACAAATACGGATTGATAACTATCAAATCAACATAAACACCCCAGAAACTGATCTCAAGACTGAAAAAAAAAAACTCTACAACTAAAGGAAGAGAAAGGGCCACATCAAAGAAGGTAAAAGTATGGAGACATGGTTTACGGGAGGAAGGGATTGCAACCTCTGTTGATGGAAGGGAACCATGATCATGGAAAAGGGCAAGAGAGGGCCACACTGGGGAACACACAAGGAGAATATTTTCCCAAAAGCCATTGACTTGGGAAAAAAAAAGAGTGGCTGAATTTTGAGGGCTCTTGAAACCAGGGGAGCTTAAAGTCTGGAGTTTTAAAGGTCAGAGGGCTTGGCTGGAATAGAGCCCTGAGCGTGTTATGCTACTCCTGGAGAGAAGAAAGGCAAACAACCTGGGGGCAGACAGCATGGAAACAAAGATCTGAAGAACTCCTGGGGCACACAGAAGGGAGATTATTCACTCTTCTTAGAACACATCCCTGAAAGGCAACATTCATGGAGACACCTCTCCTACTGGAACAAAGGAGCTGACCAGTTTCATTTCCCTCCTGCCCCTTAACATACAGAACGACCTACTGGAAGCAGCTCAGATCCTCCACTGGCTACTCAACTTGTTTATACCAAGACCCAACCCCCAGGACTCTGGTGGGGCTGTCCTTCTCAGTCACCTTGCCTCAGTCCCAGTGCAATAGGTCCCTCACCCAGAAGGTGAGCACAAACACTTGTCCACACCATGTCTCTTGACCAGAGAGTTTAGCAGGGCCTCAGTTCTTGTGCATGTGGTGTCACGTGCCATTTCACAAGCACACCTGGTTACAACTCACTGCATTCAGGTCAGGGACCGAACACTGCCCACACCAAGCAAAGAAAACCCCCGCAGATGATTAGACTGAAAGATCAGCAGAAACACAGCAGCAGAATGCATGCAGCACATAACAGAGACACTCCCTGAAGCAGTAGGCTTTAGGTGAGTAGGAGGATGGGTTAGTTGATGGGGATTAAGGAGTGCACTTGTGATGAGCACCCATTGTATGGAAATGTTTAATCATTATATCATACACCTGAAACTAATATTGCACTGTATGTTAAGTAACATACAGAGAGGATGTGTATGGAAAAGTGGAAACATCCTATGGAACAAAGTGTATAGTTTTTGATTTATGAACTTTATGACACCCATTTTGCCTATTCAGGTCTATTTTACCTTTTTCTTTGCTCTGTCAGCTGTGTTTGGATAGTTGCGGTTGCAAGATATTTGGGTTCCAGATCACTAAGGTATGACAAGCTGTTTGACACCTAAAATTTCTTGGAATATAAATATTGCCAGAATTTATTTATTTATATATATACATATATATAAATTTATATATAATTTCATGTTTATATATTATCTAAAATATATTTATATAATATATATAATTTCATATATTATAGATAAATTTATATATAATTTCAATAATCACATATATAAATTATACATAAAATTATATATATAATTTCAAAATTACTACTTGTTTTATTTGTTTCATTAAGAAATAGTTTAATTGAAATTGGTTTATTGCTCTTGGGGAAGTTATTTGTCATTTTCCTTAGTGCTCTTGAGGAAAATACCTCCTCATTCTGGCCTTTGCTTCCTTCCACCTTAAGGACACTTGGTAGAAATTCTCCTGTGTATTTGGAGTCTTATTTGAGATGCATTTATCTCTTCTTCTGAAGTTGGCCTATTGTTTTCATAAGTAATGAACATTATCCGGAAGATTTGGAGAAGCACAGAAAACAGACTGGCTTATCAACTATTCTGAAATTCTCAGACTTCCCCAGAAAATTCCAATTACTCCTACTTCTAGAAGAGGGTCTATGTGTAGTCACCTTAATCCTGTATTTCTGGATCAGGCAAATAGCCAATCCTGACCCTCTATGCACTATTGCCCAGAATACTGGAGTGCAGGAGTCCCAAGAATGGCAAGCTTAAACCTACAGCTGTGACTGATATTAATTGGCTGAAGTTGGGTTCTAATACTCTTTCTGCTCCTGTGTGATCTTGATAAGACATTTTACAAACACTGATGTTGTTTGCTCCTATGCAATATGGTAATAATAATCTATGATCTTTCTGCTTCAGAAGCTTCTTATAAAGATCCAATAAGAAATGCAGATAATAATTATTTTTATATTATAATGACTACTTAAATATAAGGACACAGGGAGAGGTAGTATTAAGAAAGGAATCAAAGAAAGCAGGGGCACCTGGGTGGCTCAGTTGGTTAAGTGACTGCCTTCGGCTCAGGTCATGATCCCGGAGTCCTGGGATTGAGTCCTGCATCGGGCTCCCAGCTCCATGGGGAGTCTGCTTCTCCCCTCTGACCTTCTCCTCTCTCATGCTTTCTCTCTCTCTCTCAAAATAAATAAATAAAATCTTTAAAAAAAGAAAGCAGAAAGTGCTTTCTCAACTGATAAATCACATAAGATATAATTAAATTTTTAAAAAGATTGTATTTATTTATTTGGGAGAGAGAGCATGCATGAGCAGGGGGAGCGACGGACAGGGGGAGAGGAAGAAGCAGACTCCCTGCTGAGCAGGAAGCCCCATGAAGAGGTTGTTCCCAGGACCCTGGGATCATGATCTGAGCTGAAGGCAGACGCTTAACCCACTGAGCGACACAGGTGCCCCAGAATTAAATATTTTAAACAACGTATCAATATCATAGAAGATATGAAGGTATGAAGTAGTGTCCAGGGTCATGGCAATACTGGTTGAGGTTGCTGTGAGTAAAAGAAAGTACAATTTACCTGTTCCCTACCATGAATCATTTAGGTCCAGCCTTTCAGAGGATAACGTTACAATTAGGATTAAGGATCTCTGAAGAATTCAAATATCAGAGACTGGTGATAGCCATAGGAAAATTGTGAAAGTACAACAGAGCACAGTCGATATTTCTTAAGGATGAATTCTGTAGATAGAATTCAAGGTCTTCAAAACTTTTGGAAAGAATTGATCTGAAATAAATCTAAAGGAACCTACAGTTGTAAAGAAGAGAGCCTGAAGGGAGAATAGGTCACCTAGCAGTATTGTTTGGACATGGATACTGATGGACATTTAAAGTTTCAAAGAACATCCTTAATTCAGGGCAGTTTTACAATATCTGGTCTGGTTAAATATATTAGATAAGCAAATCTGAATAAATATAAAATATGCAAAAACTTAGGCTCTTAAGAAAACACTGAATATACACACTTTTGCCTTCGCTCACACTGTTTCCATGTCAAGTGTGTCATTGCTTCTCCTGTCTATCCAGTCTTATAAATTATTTCAGATTCAACTTTCAATGTAGAGCCACATAATCTCTTCTATACAGTGAAGTTCTTGAAGGTACCCATCAAGGACAATACAATATATTGTACTCCATAACGTATTGAAATTGAACCTAATTTCCAGTAGGGATGTTAAGACTTTCATAGTTAGTTTCTATTGCTAGATTAAGACTTGCATATTTATTTCTTTATAGGAGACTGCATTCTGGGTATAAACTAGACTACTGTTATATGGTGATCATAAAATTAATCTATATTTCTCAGCATCATGCAAATAGTAGGTGCTCAATAAATGCTTGTTTGGTGATTTAAAGGAATATATATAATATATTTAAAGGAATATTTATAGTTAAAGGATTTAAAGGAATATATTATATGTAATTAAATATACATAATATAATATTCCTTTAAATATATATATTTAGAGAGAGAGAGAGTCATTGCATCTTGGCAGATTGGTTGAAATTGTTGAATACAAATGGAAATATAAATGGGTCCAAAGTCTACCTGGATCTTCATTAACTAAGTTACCATATTGTAGTATGCTCTGACTTTTGTAGTTCTCTAAATTGTGTTCATAAGCTGAGTATTAACTACTAAAACATTAAAAATTATTTCTGGAAGGTTGTTTGCTTTTTGTTTTGATGTTGTGGTTCTATTAAAAAGGATACTTTATGCCTTCTTTTCTCAGTAAGGATGTGGAAGTGTGAAGAACTGGATGCACAACAAAGATAAGATCTCACAAGACTAGTTACTCTTTCCTTCTTTCATCTATATTCTCAGCTCTTTTTCTTATTTCCAATGAATTGAATAGAGTTTGATAAAATCAGACCTATGTAAGTTCTATCTAAAGTATTTGCAGCACCACATTTTTGTGTTTTGTTTTTGTTTGTTTGTTTTTAATAGTACCCAGGAATCTGCTCCTGCTCTTGCTTCTATTCCAGCTCCAGTTCTAGCTTGCCATTCTGTAGTTACTCTCTCTCCTCTGGGCCATTCTTCTCCTTGGTCAGTGATGGATTCTCAATTAGATTCTCATTGTATTTCTGTGGGTTTGTTCCACCTACAGGCCAATGAGATGTTTTTCCCTTATTGTTACACTTCAACATTTGTGGAACTGGGTAAATGGAAGAGCAACTATAGGAAGAAGGAAAAGGCCACAGAAGAACCACATATAGCCCAGGACAAAGATAAGAGAAGGTATATAAGGAAAACTTAACCTTTGTTATTGGTTATTGGTAGCTTACAGGCTGGTTGCATATGGACCTCAAATTTTATTTAGTATCACCTCTTAGTTCTCTCCTCAGCATATCTCCTTTGGTATCTACTACCAGTGACATAAAAACCCAGATTCCTTGACCTGACATCTAGTCTAGCCCTAGCCTCCTTTCCTTGGTCACACCTCCATCCATTTTTTTCCCACTCCAGCCAGATTAGTGTTTTCACATTCTTAGGCTTTTTCATTTCTGTGCCTCCTGATCCCTCTTTTTGGAAGACACCCTCTACTCTTCAGCCTATTATATCTCAACATCCCTTACCATGGTGGTTTACCTTGATCCTTTACCTAGCTGATTCAGGAATATTTCTCTATTCTTATCACATTCAGTGATGTCTCTTAACATTGTGCTCCTATAGCACCTATTAACTGGGTCACTTTCATTATACTTAGCATATATTCTTAGCATATTTCGTATAGAATCTAAAGTAGATAGGACATTTAAAGATTGCCTTTGCATAATAAGAGTTTAAGAGGGGCAATCTGGGTGGAAAGAGTCAGAGAATGGAGGGGAGTTCTTTAGGAGACCTGACTTGATTCTGCATTTGCAAGATCAAGAAAATGCTGTTTATCTATATTATAGAATGAAGGAGTAGGACCTGATGGAAAGAGAGCTAAAACCCTTTTCTTCCCCCAACTCCATGCCATTCCTTGATGTGGTCATTGTCAAATGCCTTCATTTCAGGGGGAGAAAATAGTGAGAACCAAGGTATTACCTGAGTTCTATAGTGAGTAATCCCATAGGAAGTGGTATTAGAATAAAGACTCAGATCCAGATATCCTTTACCAGTCCTGTTCTTTTTTAACTACCTTATTCTACTTTTTGCACTACTTATTTAACTCATGCATATGTTATTTTTATTTTAGTACCTAAACTCTGGGTACCCTAGAGGCGGGGACTAAGCCATATTCATTTCTGTTTCTTACAACATAGTTTAGCACAGTTATTGGGCACCAGATTAAAAAAAATCTATAAATAGTTGCTGATTGACAGATTTTTTAGGTCCTTAACTAGTTTATATTTTTGCTTTATAGTTTTTCAACTTTTGTTAATTTAAATGATAATAAACCCCTAGGAGGCAAAACGCAGTGTTCTCCAATATGTCTATGCCAACATTGTGAAGTTGATATTGCTAATTATCATCCATGTTATCTTGAGTAAGTCATTGTCCCTCTCTGACCTTGATTTCTTCATTTTTTAAACCATGGGTGTGTAATACATGTTTTCTAAGCTCTCTTTCAATTTTAACATTCCAACAAAGCTAATTTCTCATTTCTAAATTGTTTTTAAAAATCTCAATGCTCTTTTTAATACTTTACTTTTTAATTTAATTTAAAAATTTAAATTAAAAATACTTTTTAATACTTTACTTTTTAAAATACTTTCAATACTTTAATATAATACTTTACAATGTTTACAATACAATACTTTACAAATGTTAGCAAGATATGACATAATGATTATAGTCTTAACAAGATACAAATCCTAAAATTCACATCAGATCACTTTTAGCTGATTGAACACCAGAATGGTGAATCAAACCCGACTCTGGCAAACAGGTTCATTACACTTTATCTCTGTTACTTTGAGTTCTAACAATGAGCAATTATTTATTTCTCCCCTTCTTTGGGCATTAGAATTGGGCAATCCTGGGCCAAATGTCAGCTCCACTATTAGCTATTTGACTTTGAGTGAGTTACTTGGTCTCTCTAGGATTGGTTTCCTCCCTGGGAATTGAAGCTAAAAATAGGAAAAACGGAAAATATGCATAAAAACTCATAGTACAATGACACCTAGAAGGTGTGTAAGACATCCTGGTGATGACAATCCATATCATGTGCAATATTACTAAGGAGTTACTTTTTATTACATCTTTTTTATGTGATTGTAGTACTGTATTTCATCAATCTTCAGTTAAGCTTGTAGTTTGGGAGATGGTAATGGTGAACGAACATGAAATGATATCTCCTGACATCCATCTCAACACACAGCCTATCAACTCATATTTAAGATTTACACAAGAAAAAGGGGAAAGAATTAAAAATGTTACATGGCAGGAGAAGTGTTTCAAAGTGGCTCAAATAAAATAGAAGCATATGAGAAAAGTGTAAACAGTCAAAAGAATTTGTATGAGCTAGCTTCCAAAACATGTAACCACTCTAGTCCTCTGCTTAAAAGTAGAATTCTCAATATCTAATAACAGATGCTGATTCATGGACATAGCTAATCTTTGTCATATGCAAATAAGCCCTGGGTGAGATAACTATTTTCATGGAAATTACAACTTATTCTTATTTAAATCTATGAATTCTACTGCTAATAATTATGTCTTCATATATTGGTTTGACTCAATTTATAAATTTGATGTTTAATACTAGAAAGTTGACTCAGGGTGGACACAGAGAAGAGAGGTGGCATGAATCCAGGTTAAAAATAAGAATAAAAATTAATAAATTAGAGAGAGAAAGAAAGAAGAAAAAGAAAGGAAGGAAGGAAGAAAGAAAGAAAGAAAGAAAGAAAGAAAGAAAGAAAGAAAGAAAGAAAGAAAGAAAGTTAATAATTTAAATAATGTAGCCATATAAAGAAACCAGTTTGCTAGTGCTCCCTACACACTAACCTTGAGTTCAGAGTTAGGAGCTTTACAGTTCTGAGGGATTCATAAACTAGTTCTCCACCTTCTCTTCTAGTTAGTCTTCTGGGAGAGGGTCCTGCTGTGCTGCTTCTCAGTTTTCTTTGCCTGGGTGTAGTTGCACCACCCCTTGCCAGGGACCTGGGTTCAATGTAAACTGGTTCTCTGTGGGTTTTTTTTTTCCTGGAGGCTTTCTCCACCTCTTTAGAAAAACAGAATGGCCATGCCCCAATTTCTGGCCCCAGAGACGAAAGATCACAGCCCCCTCTTCAATAAATCCTCTGGGATAAAGAGTCTTCACTTTTGTGTGTGCCAAACTCCACAAACTCCTTCAGTGTGTTCCAGTGTAATCCTCCTGGGAGGAGTCTGAGGGTCTGGTGTTACTGCCTTTTGTGTGAGCTTCGGCTGAGAGCGCTTGAGGATTCTTGGGCATAACTGCTCAGCTGCTCCCGGGGACAGCTAAGTGTTGCCTTACTTTCCTTTCTGAGGCCCCCAACCTGAGAGCTATTGCCTGGTTGTGGACACACTTGTTTTGCCTCTGACAGCGGATGACAGACAGCCCATGTGTTCCAACCCTTTTCAGGGTGCTCAGGGGGAAAGCAGTCACTGGACTGGCCTGGCTCATGGTTTATGGTGGCCTGAGCTGAGAGTCCCTTGGGTTCACTGACCATAACCAGTTTCCCCACGCCACTTATCGGCTCAGGCACCCTCATTCATTCTGTGACTCCTGGGATCCTGAGACCACACTGATACACCTAGAATTCTGCCCTTTTCATACCCTGAACTCCTTTCAGACAGGTATTTCTCTCACCAGAGCAGATTTTAAGGATTCTAATTTTGCCCTGCGAGGCTATATCACTTTCTGGTAGCTGCCTTATGGAGGGTCCCTCCCACCTCCATTTATCTTCCAATATCTCCCTGTAGATTCACTTTGTTGTACCTCCAACCTTATAAAAAGCAGTTGCATTTCTACTTGTAGAGTTCCAGATATATATTCCAACATCTTGGGCGGAATTCATGGGTGTTCAGAATGGTTTGATAGATATCCAGCTAAATTCAAAGGAGAAAATGAACCGAGATCCCCTACTCTTCTGTCATCTTGCCTGTATCTCTCTTCACTATGCTCTTGACCTCTCTTCTAAGGAGAACATGTCTTAAAGTTTTATTTTGTCTTTAACGTCCTGTATCTCATTGCTTGTTTTAATGTAATTTCTCCTCATATGGAAAAAATCCTGAGGTTGGGATGATAAACAATTAATTTTCATTCAGGTTTACAGTTACCTATGGATGTCATGTAAAAATCCATTTTTTTCCTCAGCTCTGTTAGTCCAAGTGGTTATTAACTATGGTTGTACTTTCAGAATTTCTTGGCAAACTGTTTAGTTTTATTTTGTTTTAATGGGTTGTGGCCCAAGTATGATTTATATAGCCTTGGGTGGAGCCCAATAATAAGTTTTTTAAATTGGTGTAAAAATTATTATGTAATATACAATTAATTATTCTAATATGTACAACTCAAAGGCATTTAGTATATTTAAATTGTTGTGCAACAATTACGTTTATCTAGTTCCAAAATATTTTTATGACCCAAAAGGAAAAGTCATAACTATTAAGTGGTCACTTTCCATTCTTCTCATTCCCCAGCCCTGGAAATCACTTAATCTATTTTCTGCCTGTATACATTTATTTATTCTGGATATGTCATATCAGTGGAATTATATAATATGTGACTTTTGTGTCTGGCTGCATTCATTTGTCATAATATTTTCAAAGTTCATCTATGTTGTAACATTTCACATTGTTATGGCCAAGTAATATTCCATTGTATGGCCATATCATATGTTTATCCATTCATCAGTCTATGGCATTCAGGTTTTTTTTTATCTTTTGGCCATTATAAATATGCTGCTATGGCTAATCATAGATGAGTGTTTTTGCTTGAACAATTATTTTCCATTGTTTTTGATATATAATACAAGTTGAATGTTTGAGTCATTTAGAATTTTATGTAAAATCTTTAGAGGGACAAACTATTTTCCATGGTAGCCATACCATTTTATATTCCCACCAGTAATCTATGAAGGTTTCATTTATTCCACATTTTTAAATCTAGCCATTCAATGGGTATAAATTAGCTTCTTATTGTGGTTCTGATTTGCATTTCCCTGATGGCTAATGATATTTGACATTACTTTATGTGTTTATTGGACATTTAACTCTTAAATTTAGGTCTTTGATTAATTTTGAATTAGCTTTTATATATGATATATGTGAGTTAGAAGTTTATATATATATATATAAATATATATAAGTATACATATAAATATATATAAGTATATATAAATATATATAAGTATATATATAAATATATATATAAGTATATATATAGTAGAAGTTTAACTTCATTCTTTTATATTTGACTAGTACATTTCCCAGTACTATTTATTGAAAAGAATATTTTTTTCCTTATTGAATGGTCTTGGTACCTTTGTCAAATATAAATTGACCATAGGCAAAGAGTTTTATTTCTGAATTCTCAACTCCATGTATAACCATGTCAACACCACACTTGTTTTGATACTAGAGATTTGCATTATGTTTGCAAATTGGTAAGTATGAGTCCTCCAAATTTGTTCTTCTCTTTCAAGACTGTTTTAAATATTCAGTGTCTCTTGCAATTTCATATGAATAGGATTGGATTTTCCATTTCTTTAAAAAGGGGTATTGAGATTTTGATAAGTATTTCATTTAATCTGTAGATGCTTTAGGACATATTGCCATCTTAAAAATATTAAGTCTTCCAATTCATGAATATGGTATTTATTTCCACTTGATTTTTTGAAATAGGTTTAAAATGATTAGTGTATTTTTTCAAATGTTTGGTAAAATTCACTAGTGAAGCCATCTGGTCCTGTGTTTTTTTTTTTTTCCTTCTTCATTTATTATTGTGGGAAGTTTTGATTCCCAATTCTCTTTACTTTCTTTTAAGGTCCATTCATATTTTCTCTTTCTTCTTGAGTCATTTTTGATAGTTTGTTACTAAGAATTTGTTTCATTTGCATTATCTAATTTGTGCAGAATTATTCATGATATTCTGTTATAATCCTTTTTATTTATGTAATATCCCCACATTTATTCCTGACTGTGGTGATTAGATTCATCTTTTGCCTTTCCTTGGTCAATCTAACTAAAGCCTTTAATTTATATTTAATACAATTACTTTTAATTTTTATTCAATTAATAAATTATCACCTACATTTAAAGTAATTGTTGATTAGGAAAGACTTACTGCTGTTATTTTTGTATTTGGTCTCAATATGTCTTGTCTTTTTCACTGTGTTATTCCACAATTTATTTGTTAGTGCTTTCAATGTTACTTTTTTTCCAAGTTTACTATTTTGATTACTTTCTCCTTTTTCTGTATTTTTTTTCTTAGTAGTTACCCTAGGGATTACAATTAACATGTTAACTTTATTACATTGAAGTTCAAATATCAACTTAGTTTTAATAGTATACAATAACTCTGCTAGTTTATATCCCCATCTCTTCATTTTCTATGTTGTTTTTGTTACAGATTAAATCTTTATACATTGTGTGTCAATTAACATAAGTTTATAATTGTTGTATTCATCTGTGTCTTAAGACATAGAAAAAAGAAAGATTTAAACCAATAATGCAGCAATACTGGCATTTATATTTACCACTCTAGTTACATTTAACATTGTTCTTTATTTCTTAGTATGATTTTTATTACTGTATAATACCCTTTCTTTTCAGCCCTAAGGACTACTTTTAGAAGTTCTTATAAGATAGGTTTACTTGTAACAAATTCTCTCAGCTTTTATTCACCTGTTAATAAATTTATTCATTTTTTATTTCAGTAAGATTTTTTTAAATTTTAATTCCAGTATAGTTAACATACAGTGTTATATTAGTTTCAGGTGTAGAATATAGTGGTTCAACAGTCCTGTAGATTATTACTCAGTGCTCATGATGATAAGTGTACTCTTACTCTCCTTCACCCATCCCCCCCAACCACTTCACTTCTGTCATGCTTTATTTAAACAAGTATCCTCAGTTAAAGTTATTATTCTTTTCTCAAAAAGAACATTTTTTATTTGAAGCATACTTCATCATACATGCTTCTAAAAGATGTATATAAACCATTCAATCCAAGAAAAATAGGATACACATTCTCCTCCAGTACATACAGAAGAATCCCCTGGTTAAAGCACATAAAAAATGATATAACACATTACAAATTTGAGAAGACTGAAATCATACCAAATACATTCTTCAACAGCAAGTGTACAAAACTGAAGACGAAACATAAAGCAAAGCTGGGGGCGCCTGGGTGGCTCAGTGGGTTAAAGCCGCTGCCTTCGGCTCAGGTCATGATCCCAGGGTCCTGGGATCAAGGCCCACATTGGGCTCTCTGCTCAGCAGGGAGCCTGATTCCTCCTCTCTCCTCTCTCTGCCTACTTGTAATCTCTCTCTCTGTGTCAAATGAATAAATAAAATCTTTAAAAAAAAATAAAGCAAAGCTGGGAAATCTACAATGTAAGTATTAAAAATTTAATATGTAAACATTAAACAACACACGACTGCTCAAGCAATAAACCAAATAAGAAATCAAATGGAAAATCAAAATATGTCTCAAAACAAAAGAAAACCACAGTATTCAAAACCCATGGGATACAGCAAAAGCAGATAGTAGAGTGAAATATACACTATAAATGCTTATATTAAGAAAAAAAGTTTAGGGATACTTGGATGGCTCAGTCAGTTGAGTGTCCAACTCTTGGTTTTGGCTCAGGTCATGATCTCATAGCAGATTGAGCACCGCATCAGGGTCTGTGCTCAGAAGGGAGTCTGAAGATTTTCTCCCTCTGCCCCTCCTTACCCTTTCTCTCTATCTTAAATAAATAAATAAATAAATAAACAAATAAATAAATAAATCTTTTAAAAAATTTCAAGGAGGGAAACAAGATGGCAGAGGATTAAGGGACCCTATTTCAACCAGTCCCCTGAATTGAGCTGGATATCTACCCAACCACTCTGAACACCCATGAAATCACCCTGAGACGTAAGAAGATATATCAGGATCTATACCAACAGAATTTCTCCAGCGGCCAGTTTCAAGATATGAAGCGGGGAGTTGCAATTCTGCGGGCAGATATTGGAAGATAAATGGAAGGGGGAGGGAGCTGCCATAAGTTTTGGGGTTGGGAAGGTGAAATAGCACAGGAGCACAAAAGCATCCTATGCTGGGGTTTGGGCACAGATTTGTAGACTGGTAGCTACAGGGAAAGGACTTTAGGGAAGCCCCCAGGCTGAAATCTGGAGCTGTGGAGGGTTTGTATGTGAACTGGTTTTAGAAGCACAAAGAGCAGAGATGTGCCTGGACCTGGAATAGAGGACTGGGAGTGCTGCAGTGGGGCACACAACCCAGGTCACTGTGTTTTTTTAGCAGCACAGACAAAAACAGAGTCAGTGTGACCTGGAGGGCATTCTGGAGAACAGTCTGTGATCTCTTTGTTCTGAGACTGAAGTTTGGACACAGTTACTTCTCCTCTGACTCCTGGAAGGACACAGAAACCTGCCAGGGAAAGCCACCAGAGAACAAAACTCCCTAAAACCAGTTTTCACTGAGCCTATCCCCACCACAGAGGGAAAGGCCATTCTGCCCAAACAGGGTTGCATGAGTAACAGTGCATCAGGCTGTTCTCCCCAGAAGACAGGCTGAAAGAACCAGGGGCCAGGAACCCTAAAGTCCCTATAAAACAGGCATATCTTGCTTGGATTGTGGTCAGTAGTTTGGACTCTATACATTCTCTCAACCACCTCTCACCAGAATGACTAGGAGGAGGAACCCCCTACAGAGGAAAAATTCAGAGACTGTGACCTCTGTCACAGAACTAATGGATATGAATATAAGCAATATGTTGGAAATAGAATCGAGGGTAACAGTTACACAGACAATAGTTAGGTTGGAGAAAACCATTAGTGGTGACATAGGATCTCTAAGGGCAGAAGTGAGAGCTGATCTGGCAAAACTTAAAAATGCTATCAATGAGATCCAATCTAATCTACATATACTAACAGCTAGGGTAAAAGAGGCAGAAGATAGAATTAGAGATCTAGAAGACAAACTGATAGAAAAGAAGGATCAGAATGAAGCCTGGAACAAACAGCTTAGAAGCCATGAAAACAGAATTAGAGAAATAAGTGAGGCCATGAAGCATTCCAATGTGAAAATTATACGGATCCTGAGGGGGTGGAGAGAGAAAGAGGACCAGAAGATATAGTTGAGAAAATCCTAGATGAAAATTTCCCTAAGCTGGGAAATGAAACAAGTGTTCATGTCCTAGAGGCAGAGAGGACACCTCCCAAGATCAATGAGGGTAGAGCGACCTCCAGTTATGTTAGTGAAACTCACAAATCTTAAATCCAGAGAAAATATCTTAAGGGCTGCTAAGGGGGAGAGATTCCTTAGATACAGAGGGAGGAACATCAGAATAATGTCAGACCGGTCCACAGAAACATGGCAAGGCAGAAAGGGCTGGCAAGACATATTCAGGGCACTAAATGAGAAGAACAGGCAGCCAAGAATACTTTATGTAGCAAGGCTGTCATTCAGAGTGGATGGAGAGATAAAGATCTTCCAAGACCAGCAAAGACTGAAAGAATATGTGACAACTAAGCCAGCCCTGCAAGAAATATTAGGGGTGTTCTATTAAGGAGAAAGACCCCAAGAGTGATATAAAACAAAAATTTACAGAGACAACCTATAGAATCAAGGACCTCATAGGCAACATGATGACAATAAATACATATCATTCACTAATCACTCTCAAAGTGAATGCCCTAAATACTCCCATAAAAAGGCACAGGGTTGTAGAATGGATAAAAAGACAGGACCCATCCATATGCTATCTACAAGAGACTCATTTTGAACCTAAAGATACATCCAAACTGAAAGTGAAGGGATGGAGAATCATCTTTCATGCAAACAGCCTCAAAAGAAAGCTGGGGTAGATATTTTCATATCAGGCAAATTAGATTTTAAGCTAAAGGCTGTAGTCAGAGATACAGAAGGACACTACATCATTCTTAAAGGGTCTTAAAGAAGACCTAGCAATTGTAAATATCTATGCTACCTACATGGGAGCAGCCAACTACATAAGCCAATGGTTAATCAAGATAAAGAGACATAGTGATAAGAATGCATTAATTGTAGGGGATCTTAACATGTCACCCTCAGCAATAGACAGATCATCAAGGCAGAAAATCAACAAAGAAACAAGAACTTTGAATCACACACTGGACCAGATAGACCTCATAGATATATACAGAATATTCCACCCTAAAACAACAGAATACTCATTCTTCTCAAGCCCACATGCAAATTTCTCCAGAATAGACAACATATATTGGGTCACAAATCAGGTCTCAGCCAATACCAAAAGACTGAGATTATTCACTGCATAATCTCAGACCACAGTGCTTTGAAACTGGAACTCAATCAGAAGAAAAGTTTGGAAGAAATTCAAACACTTGGAAACTAAAGATCTTCCTGCTCAAGAATGTTTGGGTCAACCAGGAAATCAAAGAAGAACTTAAACAATTCATGGAAACAAATGAGAACAAAAACACATTGGTCCAAAGCCTATGGAATATGGCAAAGTTGGTCCTAAGGGGGCAATACATAGCCATCCAAGCCTCACTCAAAAAAATAGAAAAATCCTGATTACATAAATTCTCTTTACACCTTAAGAATTTGACACCTTTGGGCGCCTGGGTGGCTCAGTGGGTTAAAGCCTCTGCTTTTGGCTCAGGTCATGATCTCAGGGTCCTGGGAATCTTTTTTTTTTAAAAAGAACTTTACACCTTAAAAAACCAACAAGAAATTAAGCCTCTCTGCCTGCCTCTCTGCCTACTTGTGATCTGATCTCTCTCTCTGTGTCAAATAAATAAATAAAATCTTTTTTTTTTAAAAAGAACTTTACACCTTAAAAAACCAACAAGAAATTAAGCCTACCACATGCACAAGAAGGGAAATAATTAAGATTAGAGTAGAGATCAATGAATTAGAAACCAAAGATACAGTAGAACACATCAACAAAACTAGAAGCTGGTTCTTTGAAAGAATTAATAAGATCGATAAACCACTGGCCAGACTAATCCAAAAGAAAATAGAAAGGACACAAATTAATAAAATTATTAATGAAAGGGGAGAGATCACGACTAACAGCAAGGAAATAGAAACAATCATCAGAAATTATTATCAACAGCTATATGTCTATAAGTTAAGCAACCTAGAAGAAATGGATGCATTCCTGGAAACCTATAAACTTCCAAGACTGAAACAGGAAGAAACTGACAACCTGAATAGACCAATAACCAGTAGTGAGATTGAAGCAATGATCAAAAACCTCCCAAAAAGCAAGATTCCAGGACCTGACAGATTCCCTGGGGGGAATTCTACCATTCAAAGAAGAAATAACACCTACTCTTCCAAAGCTGTTTCAAAAAATAGAAACAGAAGGAAAACTTCCAGACTCTTGCTATGAGGCCAGCATCACCTTGAACCCCAAATCAGGCAAAGACACCATCAAAAAGGAAAACTTCAGACCAATATCCCTGATGAATATGGATGCTAAGATTCTCAACAAGATCTTAGCTAATAGGATCCAACAGTACATTAAAAAGATTATCCACCTTGACCAGGTGGGATTTATCCCTGGGATGCAAGGGTGGTTCAACATTCGCAAATCAATCAATGTGATAGAACCAATTAATAAAAGAAGAGGAAAGAACCACATAGTGTTCTCAATTGATGCAAAAAAAAGTATTTGACAAAATATAGCATCCTTTCCTGATTAAAACTCTTCAGAGTATAGGGATGGAGGGAACATTCCTCAACTTCATAAAATCCATATATGAAAAAAACCCACAATGAATATCATTCTCAACAGGGAAAAGCTGAGAGCCTTTCCATCGAGATCAGGAACATGACAAGGATGCCCACTTTCACCACTATTGTTCAACATAGTACTAGAAGTCCTAGCAAGAGCAGACAACAAAAAGAAATAAAAGGTATTCAAATTGGCAAAGAAGAAGTCAAACTCTCTCTTTGCAGATGACATGATACTTTATGTGGAAAACCCAAATGACTCCATCCAAAAACTACTAGAACTCATACAGCAATTCAGTAATGTGGCAGGACACAAAATCAATCCATAGAAATCAGTTGCTTTCTTGTATACTAACAATGAAACTGTAGAAAGGGAATTAAAAAATTGATTCCATTTATAATAGCACCAAAAGCCATAAGATATCTTGGAATAAATCTAACCAAAGAGGTAAAGGATCTATACTCAGGGAACTATAGAACACTCATGAAAGAAATTTAAGAAGACATAAAATGATGGAAAAACATTCTGATTCCATGCTCATGGATCAGAAGAATAAATACTGTTAAAATGTCTATGCTGCCCAGAGCTATCTATACTTTCAGTGCCATCCCGATCAAAATACCACTGGAATTTTTCAAAGTGCTAGAACAAAAAATCGTAAAATTTGTATGGAAACAGAAAAGACCATTCAACAGATGAATGGATAAAGATGATGTGGTCCATATATACAACAGAATATTACTCAGCCATCAGAAATGATGAATACCCAACTTTTGCATTGATATGGATGGGCCTGGAGGAAATTATGCTCAGTGAAATAAGTCATGCAGAGGAAGTCAATTATCATATGGCTTCACTTGTGGAACATAAGGATTAGCATGGAGGACATTAGGAGAAGGAAGGGAAAAATGAACCTGGGGAAATCAGAGGGGGAGACGAATCATGAAAGACTGTGGACTCTGAGAAACAAACTGAGAGTTTTAGAAGGGAGGAGGGTGGGGGATGGGTGAGACTGGTGGTAGGTATTAAGGAGGGCATGTATTGCATGGAGGACTGGGTGTTATACATAAGCAATGAATCTTGGAACACTACATCAAAAACTAACGACGTGTTCCAAGGTTCATTGTGTATGCACCACACCCAGTGCTCCATGCAGTATGTGCCTTCCTTAATACCTTGGAACACTGAAAAAAATAAAATTAAATTAAGATGTTTAAAAAAATTAAAAAACCAAAATAGTGATAAGAAAAAAGTAAATAAAATAAAACAGGGATAATAATAAAAATGATGTATTGTATGGTGACTAACATTATAAAAATAATAATAGATGAAAAATAAATAAATAAATAAATAAATAAAGTTCAAATAAACAACATTAAACCACAGGGAAATAGAAAAAGAAGAACTTTAGCTGAAACATAGTAGAGAAAGAAAAATCACAAAATAAATAAAATAGATATAGGAATAAATAATAACATAGCATTGAACGTAATGACCAGTTTTTCCAAAACAAAACAAAACAATAACTAAACAAAAAAGGTTGCCATGCTTTAACTGCATTAACTAAGGAAAAAAAGAGAAGACTCAAAAACAAAAATGAGAAATGGAAAACAATACAACAGGTAAACACAGAAGTACATTGTGTGGTAACAGATTACGATAAATAATTATGTACTAACAAATTAGATAATTTAGGGGATAAAGAAACAGATAATTCCTAAAAATGTGCAAATTACCATGATTGAATCATTAATCTTAAATCCAAGAAATTGGAAATCTCCTTAGACCAATAACAAGAATTAAGGTCAAATTAGTATCAAAAATCTTCTAGAACAGAAAAGCCCATGATTATATGTCTTAATTGGCAAATTCTGCCAAACATTTAAAAAATAATTAAGGAAATTTTTTATCAAAATCTTTCAAATTATGGAATAAAGAAAACACATTCAGTATCATTCCATGAAGCCAGTACCACCCTGACCCCAAAGCAGGATAAATTATTCATTTTTCTGTTCATTTTTAAAGAATAGTTTTGCCAGATATAAAATTCTTGATTGATAGCTTTTTCTTTCAGCATTTTAAAATATGTCATGCCACTGCCTTCTATTTTGCATAGTTTCCAAAGAGAAATTATCTTCAGGATAGTCTTATTGAGAATCTTATTATTAATCTTATTGAGAATATCTTTTGTGTTATACTTCACACAACTCTCTGCTTTCAAGATTCTCTACTTGTCCTGTCTTTCGAATATTTGACATTATTATAATATATCTCAGTGTGAATCACTTTATGTTTATCTTGAAATTTTTTGAGCTTCTAGGATATGTAGGCTCATATAGTTCATTAAAATTTGGGAAGGTTTTTTGGCCATTATTTATTCAAATACTCTTTCTGCCTCTTTCTGTCCTCTCCTTCTGGGACTCCCATTATGTGTATGTTGGTATATGTGATGATGTCCTACAGGTCTTTTAGGCTCATTTTGTTTATTTATTTTTCATTATTTTTCTTGTTCCTTCAGACTGGATAATCTGTTTTTTCAGACTGGATAGTCTCGATTGGTGAGTCTTCAAGTTCACTGATTCTTTACTCCGTATACTCAAGTTGCTGAAATTTTCCAGTTTTATTTTTCATTTTAGCAGTTATAATTTTCAACTTCAATTTGGTTGACGTTTATATTTCAATTTGGTTCCTATTTATAATTTCTATTTCTTTATTGATATTTTCTATTTTGTGAGACGTTTTTTTCTTCTATGTGGTTTTTTTGTTGTTGTTCCTTGTGCATGGTTTCCTTTAGCTGCTTGAGTGTCTTTAAGGTAGTTGATAATAGCCTTTGTCCATTAATTCAATGACTGTGTATTTTTAGAAACAGTTTCTGTTCATACCCTTTTATTTTTATTCCCTGTGAATGAATGGGTCTGATTTTGTATGCTTTGCAATATTTTGTTTAAAACTGGACATTTTTAAAAATGTAATGTGGCAACTCTTAGAAATCAGCCTTTGGAAATAAGATTTCTCCCTTCTTTGGGAGGATTTTTTTATTGTTTGTTTTAGATTCTTGTGTTTTTGTTTGTTTATTGTCTTTTATAAATCATTTATGTAATTGCTGTTTTATAGCATGAGCACTGAAGTTTGTGTTTCATTAGTTTAGTGGTAAAGTATTGTTTTTACAGAGACTCCTTAAATATCTACTGAGAGGCTGAGCATGCTCTGAATCTTGAGAGTAACCTGAAATGTAAAGCTTAGAGTCTTCTCAGGTTCTCAGGTGTTTTCTGAGTGTGCATCTTGCTGAGTCCTACATGTGGCTTTTAAATTTCATTGTATACATAGCTGCTTTTCAATTATTTAATTTCCCAAACAATCTCATTTCAGCTTCTTTTG
This sequence comes from Ailurus styani, assembly GCA_002007465.1. Lineage (NCBI taxonomy): Eukaryota > Metazoa > Chordata > Mammalia > Carnivora > Ailuridae > Ailurus > Ailurus styani. The sequence continues at coordinate 268,549 of LNAC01001165.1, read as the reverse complement.
GGTCCTTAGATGGTCTTTTGTATGTTTCCACCCATAATCTATTGTTCTGGGCATCTGAAGGTCTGTAGTTCCCTTGCAGCTTTTCTGAGCAGTGCCTTCTGCTTTCTAACACTTTCTTCATGTGAGAACTGATTTATGCTGATTATCCTTGCCTTAGATTTGGGTTAGGGAAAATGGATGACCATTTTGAAGCAGTCCATAGACTAAATTTTGCAAATGAAGCCTATTCTGCTTCTTTTTGTTCCTGGAAGTAAATTAAAAACTGAACTGCCACCTCCTCCAGAACAAGGTCACACCATGACAAGTACTGGATAAGGTAAGGGAGTAGGACAAGGGTGAGTAAAAATAATATAATATTTACTACAGATTTTGTTTGGCTTTTCTTGTTTGTGCATTTGATTGTTTGCTATCAACCTTTGATTATTTATCAAAGTTTCTTTAAACTTATTTTAGTTTGCCCTTGGTTGTTTTTTGAAGATTCCATGCAAATGCATGCGTATTTATTATGGAAATTAAAAACTATACTTAGCAGTTCAAAATCTGTTTGCCTCACTTAATATATAAGGGCTATCCTTCAGTGATATTCACTTGAATCCAGGTCTTCTGACAAAATTTCCCTACATTGCAGCTGCTCGGACGAGTTAGACTTTAGGGAAGATCCTTGCCCCCATAATAATTTTTGTTAAAGCTTATCTAACAGGAAGCAAGTATGCTACTGAATATTATTTTTTAAAGAAGTTCTTCAGTGAAATATATTTAGGGAACACTGAGGGCTTTGGATATTTCCTGTTTGGCCTCCATCTCTGCCATTCTCCTTAACTTTTTTGTCTTGCTGTGTCCCTGAAAGATAACTCCTGAAAATTTCATCATCTGTGGTCTCTTGTTCCCTGGCCAATGAGAGATACCGTTAAGATATTAATGGGTTGGTGAAAATTATTTGAGGCTCTACCTAGGAAATGACATTTGAGCAGAATCTTGAAGAATGTTTAGGGGTTTGTCTCTCAAAAAGGAATAAAACACTATTAACTCACCTGATCCCTTTACCCCTAAAGGTAAAAATGGCTTGTGGCTATTCTTTGGATGACTCATCATCCCTCATTTGTTCAGCTACCTCTGACCAGGACTCTGTAAAACATTACTTGATTAAAATATCTTCATGCTAGGGGCACCTAGGTGTCTCAGTTGGTTAAGCCTCTGCCTTCCGCTCAGGTCATGATTTCAGGGTCCTGGGATCAAGTCCCACTCTCTCTCTGCCTGCCTCTCTGCCTACTTGTGATCTCTCTCTCTCTGTCAAATAAATAAAATCTTAAAAAATGTATCTTTATGCTAATTACTTGAGGTGTACTTTGTTTTCTTCTAAGATACTGAGTTAAAATTTAATAGGTCTCTTTATTGCAGAAATTTGCAGAGGCTTTAATATGCTAATAATATCAATAATCTCTCTTTTTTTAAGATTTTATTTATTTATTTGACAGAGAGAGATTACAAGTAGGCAGAGAGGCAGGCAGAGAGAGGAGGAAGCAGGCTCCCCACCGAGCAGGGAGCCCGATGCGGGCCTCGATCCCAGGACCCTGAGATCATGACCTGAGCCGAAGGCAGAGGCTTTAACCCACTGAGCCACCCAGGCGCCCAATATCAATAATCTCTTAATGGACGCTATTAGCTGGCAACGTTTTCCAAAAGTATTTGTCCCTAGAGCCCTTTTAGAAAAGTAATAATAGTTACTTGTTGATTCACTTATTTATGTGAACTAGCTTTCAAACTAATATTCAAAAGAACTAACTTTGGGGAATGCTATTTAATAATAATAAGAATGCTACTTATCAAGTGTTACACTTATGACACTTATAATAAGTACTTTTCATAACTTATCTCACAAAATCATCAAAAACCCTATAATGTGGATTCTGTTATTATAATACTATTATTATTTCCCTTTTTTAAATGAGGAAACCAAATTTTAGAAAATTAAAGGCTTCCCAGCTTATAAATGGTGAAGATAATCAATCCCAAGTCTTTGATTCTAAAGTTCCTGTCCTCAAACTCCTAAGGCCTCATAAGGTGTGACATATGAGGGCTTGAAAATGGAGATTTCCAGTTAGCAAAAGGACAGTTTAGTGAATGTGATCCAACAATCTGGCTCAATAGATTGCTATATACTGCTTAGTAAATAATTCCAAGTGAATGTTGATGAACCAGGTGAGGATTTTTGTAACCCCAGAGAATTAATGTAATTCTGTAGGCACCAAACTTACTACCTGGGAATATAACATTCCATTCATCATTTATTTTGTCTCATTAAATTAAAGACCATTTTTTTCTTAATGAATGGAATCTTGAGAATAGGGACCACATCTTATTTTTCAATTTATATTTCCAATGCCCAGCATACCTGTCACAAGTATACACTCAGTAAATGTTACCTATTATGATTTCTGTCATACAACACTGTAACTACAAATTTCAATGTTGGAGAAAATTTCCATGAGCATCATTTTATTTTTAGAATCCTATCTTCCATACTTATCATGTATCTAGTCCCCTCTTTATTCTTTACTCTCACTTAACATTCAATTAAATTTAGAACTTTAGAGATAATACATTCTGGTTGGAAAGTCTTAACTTTTAGTCATGGTTCAGGTCACGACAAGAAAAAAAAAAGAAAAAGAAAGTGGAATTACTATTCCAACATCTCATGGACTATAAACTGAGAGACCAATTTCAGGTACAAATTAGCACACTCTAAATTGATGTGTGTGTGTGTGTGTGTGTGTGTGTGTGTGTGTGTAGCAAGGGAGGGGCATAATGTGTATGTGTGGTATACATATGTGCTTGTTTGTGTCATTTATTCCCAGAATGATCAAATACAACTAGCTGAAAGTTGGCTCAAGGGAAGTAAGTAATTTTATTGAACAACATTAATTTTTAATGAACAACTTTTTTCTTACTTTAAACTTTTTTTTTACTGAGGCATAACTGACATAACATTATTAATTTCAGGTATAAAACATGGTTTGGTGTTTGTACATAATGCAAAATAACCATCAGAATAAATTCAGTTAGGATCCATAACCATACATAGTCACAATTTTTTTTGTTATAATGACAACTTTCAAGATCCACATTCCTAGCTACTTTGAAATATGCAACACCTTATTATTAACCATAGCTGCAATGCTGTACATTATATTACATCACCATGACTTACTCATTTAGCAAGATATACTTTTAATGCAAAATAAAAAATGCAAGTCTTACTGTGCCATGTCATCCTCTGAGTTGGAAAACATACACAAGATGTAATAAGTAAATGAGTTGAGTAGTGTTGGGATGAAGTATCACAAATTACCTTTTTATTTGGACAAAAAATGAACTGACAGTTTCCTTCTAGAACTGAAACTATCTAACTTGCATGACTATGATTAAGACTACTGGTATAAACTTCAATTAATGGTTGATTATAACACTTCACTAAAATTTGCCTATATAAAGTTTACATGACTAAGCATACTGTTATTTTTCTAATATTTCTCCTTCCCTATTTCATTGTATTCTGCTTGTCTGAAAGGTCACAATAAAATGGAAAAGGATAATACAGAAAATTGTTATAAGACTTCAAAGATGTGCCAAATTAGATTTCTGAATATCATTTTTAGGAGACCCTAATAGGCTGTGAATGTTCTTATTGGCCTATTTCTTTTTAACTTACCTGAGAGGACTGTCCAGATGTTAGTCTTGGAAACCCAAAGTATTCACAAAATTGTGAGTGTTCATGGCTAATGTAGAAGAAAATCACAATGTCTACGTGGAAGAAAATTTAGCATTATGTGAATGAAGTTTAAATGTCAAGGCCTTTCATTGCAAGGGCCCCCTTCAAGTCCATATGCCTTAACTGTATTAATATGTTAACATATTTTTTCTTAAAAAGTGCCCTCCACTTACATTCAAAATATATATTTTGTAGGAATGAACTTTTTAATGAACAACTTTATTCTTAGACTATTTTGTGTTCTGTTCTTTTGCTACAGATGATCATGCACATAAAGTGAGTTTAACTACATTAAAAAAGTGATAATTAATTTTAATCAAAGCACCTAGATTCATTATGTTTACATAATTCTATGCTCACTAAATATTCACAGAAATTAGAAAGGAATAAATCCTTCTGATTCTCTTGAGTTTAAATAGTGGTTTCTATGGATGATAAAGATTTTTGTATGTATGTTTACCACACTTCATACCATCTTTTTGATTTTTGTTATACTTGGTTACCATGAGTTATAATTTAGTTCATTTTCCTTTACATTGACTTATGGCTTGTTATGTCTTAATTAAATTTAAATTTTAAAATATTATTTTAATAAATAAAAATCATTAAATTTACCATAAATAGAAAATAATATTACAAATAAATTCAGTAAAATAAGAACATTAAAATTATTTTTTTCCAAACACTGGAGACTGCTTAAGGCTCTGAGTCTGAGGTCTGTTCCTTCTATGATAAAAAGGGAAATTATCAATGTTAAAGAAACACAAATGACTAAAGCCAGAGACTGTATCTTCAATATAATAAGAAATATTAAAAGAAAATCTAGGAGGAAATGCTTTCCTAAGTCTGTGATTCAACATACTTAATACTGAGCTTATGTCACATATGATTATTTCACATTTTAGTCAACGCTCCTATAATTAATTCTGTAACTTGTGTCTAGCTCTAGAGTAGCATCTCCACATCTTATGGGATAGTGCCAACTCAAAGGATCAGTAAAGAATATCTTTTGTCCCCTGGGAGCAAAGCATAGTACAATTGGGGTGAGGAGTCTTCTCTTTTACTGTTATCAATAAATCATGGACAAGATTACACAAACCTCATCTTGTCTAGGGTTGCAGTATTAGGCTCTATTAGGCTCAGTATGTTGCCTGTTGTAAAGCACTGACAGCTTAAGGCAGTAAATAATATTATAAATAACTAATAAAAGGTAATGGAAATAAGCACTATTAATAACACCAGTTTCCAAGAAGACTTATTTTTGTTAAAGTCTAACTGGTCCTTTTTTCTGTGATTTTATCTGTAAAAAATAATAATAGTTATCTCCATGTAGGCATAACCAATAATTGTCCAAAGATTTGTTCCAGTTCATACATCTTCAATATTTAAAAAGCATCAAGACCAAAATGCTTCAAAATTAATGCATCATTATAAATATCCTTCTTGATGGATTATAATAATAAAAATGGCAATAACTTTAATTTATTATCTGCAAGAGACTTTCTGCATACATCATTTTATTTACTTCATGTAACAACCTTATACAAAGGGTTGAAAAATCATTGAATAGCTAACCCTATTCTAACTCTGTGATTCAATGCTATAACTATAAGGTGGTTGGTATTATTGTCATCACACTTTTACTGATAGGAACAGTGAAGCTTCATATCTATGCTCTTCCAATTGTAAAGTATTTGTTTCCTGGGTTTTGGAATCAGACACACCTGGATCCAAATTTTAGCCCCCCCCCCACTTTTTACAGGGCTATTCTGGATGGGAAAAATGGAATAAGGTAAGTAGGACATATAGTTTTCCTTTTATGGAATGAATGAGCCACAGGAATAAAAGGCACAGCATAAGGAATAAGTCAATATTATTACAGTAGGATTGTATAATGACAGAAGATAGCTACACTTGTAGTGAACATAGCATAATGCATAGAAAAGTTGAATCATTATGTTGTATACCTGAAACTGATGTAACATGTGTCAACTATACTCAAATTTAAAAAAATCTGAATGCAGATGGCATGGCAACTTAAAAGCCTCTTTATGTCAACTGAATTGAAAATGTTTTGCTTTAAATACAGAATATGATGAAAGGGATTATCATTTGTTCTGACAGTCAAATATTATTTTTACCTTAAATAGCTTCACAATAATTTTTCTCCAAAAATTCAAAACTTTTGAAAAATATTAAGAAACTTTCATTAAAATTTTTTTTTACACATCCTTGCCCAACTGAAACTAATATAGCATGGTACATTAACCAAAATTCAAATAAAAACTTTAAAAACTTAAAACAGCAACAAAATACCTTTTCCTATTCTTATTATATACAATAAAATTTATTTGTTAAGAAATTAAAAGAAATCGTGTACCTGTAAAATAGTAAATGGACAGTAAATGTTAGTGGTTTTCCTCTTTACCTTTGCTATTCCTAGGTGACTCTTCAGTGTAGTAAAACCAGCTCAAATTCCATTCACATGATTTTGAGAAGTGTCTTGGACTAAGTTAGAATATCTGGGTGCTTATAGAACTTAAATCTAGAGTGCTGAAACTGAAAATTTACAGTGCCTGTGAAATGTATCTGGCTATGAGTCATGCCCTGCCAACTAGCCTATAAGCTCCTAGAGAGCAGGAATCTTGTCTTTTGCCCTGTTGATTTCTACCTGAATCGTGATGCAGGACTGAAAATATGGCATAATGGTCAAAGGACTATAAAGGGTGCTGCTACTATCTTTATTGACTGTATGATTCTAAGCAAATTACTTAACATTTCTGAGTCTGTTTCCCGGTTTTTAATATGAAGATGATGGTGTAACACATACCTCATAGATTGAATGACAAAATACATATAAAGTATCAAGGACAGTAACTAATACATAATAAGTGTTTAAAATGGAGCTAATTAGTAATATTAGTATAAATTTCAGTTATAAATAAAGACATGATTGATTAATCCAAACACTCTATTAATAATAGTCTTATGAATGTTTTGAGGCAGAGATTCCTTATTTCTCTGTGTTCTGGCATTATTATTAGTGTGATCATTAATAATCATTATTAGGATTACAGCCTATCCTTGAACAGTGGCAAGCATAGAAATATTTTACTTTGCATATTTCAAAACTCTTGGCTTCAGGATGACCTGCATTCTGCATTTCTTATTTAAGTCAGTGGCACTATATGGAAGAAGTTCTGAATTGATTATTTTATTTGTTTCGGTTTACAGACTCATTACTTTGCTGAGAAATGAATTTCGGTTACTATTCATAAACCACTGGCAAAAACAGGATATAACATCACTTCCTTGGGTTTAAAACAAAAATCCCCTACAAAGGTAACTATTACAATCAAAATGAATATGTGAGATCAGACACTTAAAACCCATTAGTATTCACCTATTAGTGGAAAAAAAGTATAGATTTGAGAATTTACTGGAGAGTAAATTTACCAGAGAAGCATGGCATCATGAAGAGATTATCCAGATCTATCCAACTGAGCCAACATGCCTTATTCAAAGTGAAACTTTAACCCCACTTCTGACAAAGACAGAACAGGAATGGCCAAAAAAAAAAAAATCCCTGCTATGCACATTAAAGTTTAAGACATGTAGATTGGCATGCAGACGACTGGAATAAACATATAACATGCTCTTTGGGCCCTGTAACCTCCCAAAATTAGTTTCCTCCTTGCTTTTTACTCATTTTTAAGACCACATTAATTTGTTCAGCCATTTACTAAGTGAGCTCTCAGTTTATTATGTGTTCTCTAGGAGTTTACCTATCATTTAATTAAGAAGAGGAGTATACCCAGAAAAAAAGTAGTGAATACTAAATTAATTGTACATGAAGATAATATAGTCCTAAAGTCCAAGAGATTGATAATTATTGAATATTTGCAAGGACCTTTGAGAGATAAAGGATAGTTTTGGTTCAGATGAGTAAAAAGGCATATATTTTTCCATTTCACAGACTGTTTTGGTGTTTCTAATTAAGTTTGGTGTTTCTAATTAGTTGATCGATGTGGTGAACATACACTAGCTCATTCTTTCTACCCATGTCTCTTCACTTAAGTTGTACTCACTCCATGAATCTAAAGAAATAAGCCTAATTGACAAAGGAAAAGCTCTTATTTTCTAAGCCACAAAAGTTCATGAACTAAACTTATGTTGAAATATAACTTAAAACACATTGAAAACTAAACATAGAAATATTAACCTCTTTCTTCAAAGCAATCAGCTTAATTTGTGTTTTAAGTTTTGATATAGTACCCCTTGAAAATGTTCTCCAGAGCACTCATCACCACCTGCATTTATATTAGTCTCTTCCTCAAGCACACTGACACTCTACTAAATAATCTTCAACACTGGCAGACAGCTTAAACACAGAGCAGTAGCTTCTTTACATTTAAAATTAGCAATAGATTAAAAACTCAGAGACATGATTTCAATTTGAGAAGCTTCAAGTTTCAAACTCTGTTTCCCAGAGGTGGAAGCCTGCCATTAGAGAACTCTGAGCTGTCAACCGAGTTTTCTAAGAGAGAATATAAGAGTTCAAGCCAGAATCCAAAACCAAATAAGTGCCTTAAATATCAGTTTAAAACCTTGAAATTTCAGTTTCACATGTAGTATCACAAAGGGAAGTTTTATGTCTGAAAAATAAAGAGAAACCATGTACATTCCATGATAATGGACCTTTCTATGAATTCCTAAAAATTAGGTTTAAGAAATCCAAGAAAAAATATATTAATGATTATCATTATCCTGACAAGAATTCTGTTTCCCTCAATGAGCCATCATGAAACTGGAAGGAAATTTTAGAAAAAAAAATATTAGGACCATCTCTTTGAACTCTACCTCCCTTCTAAATATTTTTAAAAATTAAAAAATTAAGTAAAATCTCAGAAAATAAACATTTACATTAACTCTACTTTTGCCTGAATGCAAAAAGCCTGGCATTTGGGGCATGTTAACCTTTTTCCCCTCTTCCCATTAAGCTACTCTTTTGCTCCTGCTTTGACTTAACTTCCTCTCTTTTCCTTAAGATGCTAAGAACAGCTTACCCTTCAAATAAACTGTCATTTCAATACACTCAACAAATATCTATTTAACATCTATTACATGTAAGTTTCCTTGTTTCATTTGAACTGGGATAAAGGCTTTAAACAAAGGCACAGATTGTGTGTGTGTGTGTGTGTGTGTGTGTGTGTGTGTGCGTGCGTGCACAGACACACATGTGGGCACACACACATTTTACTTGGAGTTATTTTAAGTACTTAAGGAAAGTAGAAGAGATATTTGTTATGGGATCTTTTTGGTGAATCTAGCCATATACCTTGGTGGTTCTAAAAGAGATATATATTAGGAAGATAGAAAATCCAAAATTTGTGTTTCTGAACATCAGCGTTTTCCTTTCACCATTCACTGTGAAGATGTGTTGAGATCCCAGCATAAGCCCTTTGTTGGTACTGATAAATTAGCTGGCTTTTCCAGATGAACGAAACACTCTCTCCATCATCCAATTAGTAACAATTTTAGGTGGCCAGAGTTATGCTATATGTACAGTAGGAGTGAAGAAAATTCTTTTAGCATATTTTTATATAACATTAGCAACAATTTACTTTTTTACCATTGAAAAATATGTTGCAAGCATTTACCATATCTACGGACAGTACTGAATACTTTTAAAATTTCATTCTCATCAGTAACTAAGACAAGCACCTACAAATACAGAGTGAGTAAAGCAAGCATTATTATCTTTACTTAACAGATGAGAAAAAAAAGTCCAGAGAATCTCATATACTTTTTAAATTCTGGAAATTAAATAATGTTTCTGAGACTATTACACAATAGCTCAATAGTTTGGCCCTTTACATACTATGTTAAGTAAGACTTCTATTAGAAATAATTGTATGCATCTTCTATAGTTGTTTCAGTTTCTCAATTTGGAAGACCTCAAAACCACATGTACTTTGCTTTATGGGGATGCTTGCCGTACAGCTGAAGGAAGAAAGTGCTGATCTACAGGTATATCTGAGGCTTTCATCCTCCAAAGAGTGTAAATCCTCAAGTGAAAAGGAAGGACCTATGAGGACTTGCAAGAATGGAGAAAGACAGCAGCTCCCAGCTGTGAGAGAAAAGCAGTGTTATACATCAAGCTTGGAATTCACATATCTGAGGCCAAATTTGCAGAGGTCCTGGCCCAAACTGGGTGATGAGTTAAACATGGGAAATGTATGCTTTGGGCTCTATGTATTGCTGGAAAAATCCCCCCTCCCCCCTCCCAATCCCCAGCAGTAGGAAACTCTTCCAACCCAAAGGACACAACTGGGAAAAAATATTCAAAGACTTAGTATATTTCAGAAATTTGTGGGGTTTTAAGTGGCCTAGGAAATCATCTGACATAACAACTCCTTTATATAGAGGAAGAAACAGGCCTGGATGAATGGAGGTAGGTATAACTAGGTTACACACTGAGTTAGTTAGAGGGCTGAGGTGAAAGCCCAGATTAACATTCCTTGTCTGTAGTTTTCTTTTTTTCTATTTTTTGTACTTCAGAGACAGTTATTGTCTTGTAACAATAAAACAGCAGTCTGAGCAGAGGCACTTTGTAGTTAAAGGGAGACTCCATTAGAAAGGACTACTAATTTCAGCTTTATAGATTACCTAAAATTATGCATCCCTACCTGGAGAACCTGAAAAGTGAATGATATAGGTGCTCTGTGTGCAGAGGGGATTTAGTCATGGACAGAGTACAGATACCTAGGAGGAAGACAAGAGAGTTTTTCATAACAAGGGAAACATTGTGCACAGTTGTGAGATAAGAGAAAAGTTATAAATCGTACCTGGAATTTCACAGCTAGGAGCTTGGGAAGAGAGTACCTTCCAAAATGCTAATAAATATCTGCTTCTGCAATGTTGGATATTTTATAAATCTGATGATTAAGAATGTGTATTTTTTCTTGTAAAAGCAGGAAGCATAATGTTGAAAATATAGGTCAATAAGCCAGAGTGATTCAAACTGCTTCGAGGGAAACTGGGTGCAGGTACCTCTCCATATTCTTTTAGCACTTCTGTGAATCTTTTCTTCCATCTCTCCACTCACAATCCATAGCCTCGTTTTGTCCTATCACTTGTCCCTTCCTCAGGCTTCTATGCATGCATGCCCTTATTTAAAATCACCAGAATCTCTAGATACTTCTCAGATCATAGTCACCAGTTTCCAAATTGGAATTTCCATTCCATTAGAACAGCTAATCATACCAATTTGTAACATGATTTGAATCACTGATCAAGTCAAATATATTCCCACAGTTCTCTAATATCATTTGCCTCTTAAAAGAGAATAAAAAATTAAAAATTTTAAAAAAAGAGCACTGACAGCTACAAAAAAAAAGAGAAGCCTTCTAAAAGAATGTCTAAGTAAGAAGTTGGCAAACATTTTCTGTAAAGGGCCAGATAGTGCAGACTTTAGGGTTTGCAAGCCATATAATCTCTGTTGTAACTACTGAACTCTGCCTTTGAATTTAAAAGTAAACCTAGACATTCCTACATTCATAAATATGCTCATTCATACTTGAATGAGCATAGCTCTGTTACAATAAAACTTCATTTATGAAGACAGACTGGTAGTGGGAGGAGCTTAGTAGACTCTGCAGGGCAACAAACATTTAAGTAGTAAAAATTATAGAAAACAATTATTTAAATTATCTGAAAATTCATCCTAAGCAGCACATAGTACATGGTAAAACATTTATCCAAGAAAACCTGCTAAATGTAGTAAATCTCAGCAATAAGAGTCATAGTCTGTGGGATTTGAGTTATGAACTTCTCCCATTCTTTGCCATCCCCAGCTCTGTATAAAGGAAGCTTTACTCTCGGCACTGTATAGCTGAATATTACAAGGGCAGGATATATCAGGATGTATCTCATGTCCTCCCCCAGAATTATGTTGTTCAAGCTCTATTCTCAGAAGACATTGATAAGAGGACTGAAAGTCCTTCCTGCCACCTAAATCCTACTCAGAGGGCTAGGACTTTGCCCCAGCAGTGACAGAGAATACTGCAGCCTGATTGGCCTTACCCCAATTTGCTCACAAGGCAGAGATTCCACTCTGGGAGAAGCAAGCTGAATAAAAGTCAGGGGCTACTATGCTTCTTTCCACACCAGAACCCATTGGTAGAGCAACTATATTTTTCTTTCCACCAGAACCCACTAGTCAAGCAAGATTGTCACTCCACGAAAAGTTTGCTGTCTCTGCATTTAGGTCCTATGCAATGCCATAGATTTTCCCAAGAAAGGAAATAAACCACAATGACCACTCTGCCTGAGGGGAAAGACTGACTTTTTGGCATACAGACTGGAGAACTCCATGTCTAAAGGCCTTATCAAAACAATGGAGATTTTGATGGAGAGAAACTAAAAGGCAGGCTGTAGCTCTGATATAAGCAAAACAGCAGAGTAGCCAGAAGTTTAGTAGAGATAACTAGAGAAAGACAAAAAGAACTCTCCTGGGATCACACTCAACTGTGGAAGTTGGGAAGTTTGTGTACATTACTATTCATGAACAGTCATAGCAGGCTATGGAACAGGCTTAAAAAAATTCTCCAAGCCACATACAAATCACTCAGCAAAAAGTAGAAGTCTTGTTGGCTTGAGGGGCTTAAGTACAACCTCTGACAAAGCACTGGCAAAACAGTAAATGATTCTGACTTCAGAATGACTCCTAAGAATCCAGGCAGAAAAATAAGATCACTTTTAACTCTAGTGGTCTGGAAGACTGCACACACCCAAAGTTATGTAACCAAAAAAGGAACTTCTGTCATGGGCAGCCATAGAGGGAGCTTCTGAGCCATTCATCCAGGATGAGACTGAAACAAAATCCCAAGTTTCCTGAACTGTAGAAACACACACATCCAATTATCTAATTGATTTAGTGACCTTAAGTACAACCTTTGACCAATAAGTGGCTTATAGTAAACAAGGGATGAACAAGAGAAGCCAGACAAAAAGATGTTTTTAAAAAAGGAAAATCTGAGAACAGACATCAGAGGCTATACAATAGTAAAAGAAATAACCTTTATAGAAGTAGTCCACCCAAATCATTAATCAAACACATGACCAAATAAACATCAAAAACAAGTCCCAGCAAGTGAGGAGACTCAGTATCAAGTTACTACAATATATCACTTGTGCAGTTATCAACAAAAATTTAAGATATATTGAGAAATAGGAAATATGACCAATACACAGGGAAAAGAAACAAGCAATAGAAAAAATCTTTGAGAGGATCCAGATGTTGGACTTAGCAAACAAAGATTCCAAAGCAATTATTATAAATATGTACAAAACAAACCTGAAGGAAACTATTTTTAATGACTTATAGACATGAAAATGGTATATTATAAAGTAAATAATATCAATAAAGATATAGAGATGATAAAATGGAAATTATGGAAATAAAAAATGCAATAAGCAAAGTGAAAAATTCAATGGAAAGGTTCAAGAGAACATTTAATTTTCAAAATAAAGAATCAGCAAACTTGAAGATAGATCAGTATGTATTATGTACTCTGAAAGACAAGTAGGAATAAAGATAAGTGAACAGTGTTAGAAAAAGTGGGGCAAGATGAAGCAGCCTAACACATACATAATAGAAGGAAAGAAATTGAATAACATGACAAAAATATTTAAAGAAATGATGATCACAAATTTTATCAATTTGGTGAAAAGCACTAATCTTCACATTCAAGAAATTTTAAAAACCTTCAAAATTGTACTGACACAAAGAAGTCTACAAACAAACATAGTCAAATGTTAAGAGCCAAAAGATAAAGAAAAAATTATGAAAGTAGCCAGGAAAGCCATTTGTTTCTGAGCTTTTTTTTAAAATTTTTTCAGTGTTACAAGATTCATTGTTCACGCACCTTTTTCAAACAATTTTAGAAACTTTCTCATAGACTGTTTTCTTCTTTTGCTTAAATTTCTTCTGCAACATTCCTGTTTTAGTTTGCTAAACAATCCAGTGTAGTTTAGTTTAGTTTAGATGTATGTAACTGCACCCCAGAAGACTCTACACAAATGTGGGTGATGGTTTGGTGAAGCCAAAGAAAAGATCTGGAGACAGTGAATGAGGCATATGTTCATCAGGGTACTTATGTACAAGGAGTTTAGGAGCAGCCAATGGGACAAAGTATCTGCTGCTGGGATCTACATGCAGCAAGCTTTTATAGAGTAGCCTATCAACTGTGTGTAGCCCTTCCCCTCCTTGCACAGCCAGTATTCCAAGGAGATCAAGGCTTGCCATCTGGACATTCTTCATTATAAAGGGGATGCTCTGGATTGGTCACACCTGGATCCCCTGACCTTTAAGATTGAACAACACATTCTCCTACACATTCTAATTGATAGGAATGTAGAAATGGGTGGGATCTCTGCATTCTCAAGATTAACAGGGACAGTTGGGGTGTGTTTGCACAAACTAGCTATTTGGCACATAAGATGCAGGCTGCCATAACAGAATAACAGACGGGGTAACTTAAAAGATTGATTTCTCATAGTTCGGCAAGTTGGAAAGTCCCAGACCCAGGTTCAGTTTCTGGTGAGAGCTTCCTTCCTGGCTTACAGATAGGTCCCTTCCTATATGGGAGAGTCAGTGTGTGTGTGCATGTGTAAACGGGGGGTGGAGAGAGAGAAAGGAAATGAGTTCTGGTGTCTCTTCCTCTTCTTATAAGGGTAACAGCTCTATTGGATTAAGGCCCAATCTTATGAACTCGTTTAACCTATAACTCCCTCACAAACCTCTTCTCCAAATACGGTCACACTGGAAATTAAGGCTTCAACATACGATGAATTTGGGGGAGGACACAATCCAGTCCATAGCAGTCACTATCATGAATAGTCCAGCTTCTGCTTTCAGACTTCCATAGGGACAGGGAACTCATTCACTTGCCTATGCTGTCTTTTTCAATAATTGCTTCAATGGTTTTTCTTGCATTCAGCAAACATATGTCTCTTGGGAATTTGTATTTACTTTCTCCAGTTCTCCCTTTAGTATTGTGTTGTTTGATCTGCTCATGTAAAGGTCTTGGCTCTATAGCTGGTGCATAGTCATCATCGAATAAGATATTATTTTGTGAAACAGCTACTGAGTTATTTAAAGGTAGATATCATGTTCTTTATTCTAAACTCCCACATTCTGCACACTAAATGTCCTCAGTTATTTCAAATAACTTACCTTGTAAATATTTTTTATCATCTTAGATGTTCTCTTGTCATCATATTCTCTCCTCAAGTGTGATTTTGTGACCTTCATAAACTATTTTAGAAGTGGTCTGACTAGCTTAGCATAGAATATAACTATCAATACTATCATCCTAGTTTATTTCCATTAATTCAGCCTAACATGACATTTATTTTTGTTGCTGCTGGTGTTTATTACTTACTGTTCACTGAGCATGAGTTAACAGTCAGCTGAAATTCCTCTTTTCTACTTGTGTTTCTGCTTAGCTACAATGCTATTCTTCTCTGACTGATGGCTTTTTTTTGATAAAAGAGTAAGGTAAGACACTTTTTCTATTTAAAATTCATCTTATTAAAGCCAATCCTAGTTAAGATAATGTTGGATCTACAATTATGAACATTTGAAAAGCTTGGTCACGGTTTCAAGTTTTCCCGTAAGCATGTAATGCAGCACAGAGAAACCTTGAGCCAAAATGAAATATATACATACACATATATATGTATATAGTATGGTTGAGGCATGATGCTGTCAGGTTATATCTGTCTATAGCTATTACTTCAGAAACAGCTGGAGTAAAATCTGACATATTGTGAGGTGTCTAATAGAATCATCTACTTACCAAGATACATAACTTTGAGCAATCCTCTCAAATATTTAAGTCTTTTGTGTTTCGTTTTCCTCATGTGTTAGAAGAATATAATAATACCCACTCTACTTACCTTTCAGGACTATTGTAAGTACAGATTATCACCACTTATGGAAAGCCTAAATAAGAATAAAGCCAAGCTAGAGGAAATAAGAGAGAATGTATGATAAGAAGCATGTTTCTGCTTTCATTGTCTGTAACCTAGATCCAGAAATATTTGAAGTCCTGGAAATTTCATGTACATCAGCTAACACATTTTTTTCTAGGTCCAGTTTGAATTGGGTTTTAGTCACTTGCATATGACACAGTCCTAACTAAAATATCCATCTTTTGGTTAATATGATGATAATCTATAAGGATGAGAATGCTTACACTTGTTTACCTTACCCAGGACATATGGAAAACGGAGTGAAAGGAATAGTAATGAGACATATGGGAAGGCTCCAAAAATGGAGCAGATGGCTTAGAACTTGCCTATTGGGTATTTGATTAATCATGTTCCATGGGGTGGAGCATGGCCTTTTGGGATGGGGAACCAGGGACTCAGATACTCTCTACATAGAGGCAAGAGGAGAAGTTTGGTCATACTACAATATTTGCTTTTTGCTGGAATAACAGAGAATTAGGCTGATGCTATTCCTGTTACCAGTTCAGTTGATGCTTACGATGAGCTAGAGATGTGACTTTTGTTTAATAAGTGATGACAAGCAAAACTAAGATGGCAATTGATGATAAATAGTTTTAAGTACCTTTGGTTTAATATAAGCTAGAAAGTAGGTCAATATTAAAGATTTCATTTGTTGCTGTGTATAATTTTCAAAGCAAAATGGGAAAATAGGCTTGAAAGAAATAGGCACATTCTAGATTGGAGATATAGGCAGTGTGGCTCATGAAATTTGTACATCCTAATTAAGAAGAAATATAAATAGCCCATTTGGGCATGGATATTTTGCTTAAGATGATTTAAAACTTATTTTCTATTCCCCAACCAAAAGAATCTTCAGCAAACCCTTGAAATTAGAAGGGATTGATGGAACCAATTTAATCCAATTCCTTTAGCAAATGAGAAATTGCTTTTTATTGATTTTTTATTTTCTACTGTATATGGATAATCTTTGGAAACTATACCCATAAAAAAGACTTCTCCTTCATATGACCTAGAAAAGAAAAGTATCTTCATAAATTATTAGCTGCTGCTCTTTTAGCCAGATCTGGGATGCAGGGCAGGACAATCAACATACAGTGGTCTCCAACTGTTCCCATTTCTTTGGTCCCCCAAGACTACTGTCTCCTTCCAGAGTTCAGCACAGACATAAAGAATGTTGCCTATGAACTTCTCATATTTTACTCTAGCTGAAAATTCTCTTCACCACCTCCACATTTAATCCATTTTCCCTTCTTCCTTTCCCCTCAACTATCAGACTCTTTGCATTCTCTCTATTCCTAGCACCCAGTTATCTATTCCCATTCCATTTACTCCGCTGTTAATTCATTTTTACCTCGTTGTGCTCTTGAACCAGGATCAGGCATTCCCGAGCTGTTAGGGTCCCACCCCTCAGTCCCTTCAAACTCCTGATATAGTCAGTTCTCTATGGGAACAAGCAAAAACAGACAATTCCTAAAATAGGCATTTCAACTTAAGGATTATAGATATGGATTTAGGGTATTTTACTTTTTTGAATGTCTATCTTCTTAATCGTGTTTGACTTAAACTAAAATTCCAAAGAGTTTTGTGGCATACCAATGCAATATGAAGTTAACTGGTTTAGTAGTGTCCCAAGGTTTCAGTATGTCAGTTTTGCTTTTAAATTATTCCTTGAGTGACCAACTAACACTAGCCCCCTTTGCATACTGCAATGTAAAAGAGTTGACTAATCTTACCTTTTATGGAAGATATTCTATGTTTGTTCATCCAATACCCTTTCCAACCTCATTCTAGTTTGGAATCTCTTACAATTAAGTTAGAAAACTAAATTCTACATTGCATGTATGCATACACACACAAACACATATATTTTAAAATTATTTTCGGGAAGCTGATGTACAGGCTGATGTGATCCAAATTTGGTTAAGCAGATGAAAATTTATGACACTTAGAAGTACAAGAAAGCAATATAAGGCTGGGGCCATATGAGTTAGCTTGAATCTTATGAAAATCATTATGGCAGAGGTATCCTATTCTTTTAGATAAACTGTGTAAAGTGTCACATACAGTCTTTAATGTCAAACTACTAAGTGTTGAGTAGTGAATATTCTCCTAGAATATTCTCATGATGTGACTTTTCTCCTTCCTGAATTATCCCTAGCTGTGTGGTGTCTGGGCCTGTTTTTTTGTCTGTCTTGGAGATCCAGTGATTTATCTAATAATCTTTAACAAATTGTTTCCTTTATAAATCAAGTAGATCCAGTTTTACAGTGTCTATAACTAAAAACTTACCTATGTAACTTAAACTTCTTACCACAATCACAGTGGCTAGATTCATTTGAATATGTATTAGTTGAATGATTTGAGGTTCAGAAGACTTCCTTGCACTCCTTGCACCTTTCTGTATCGAGTCTACAAGTGTCTATGATCTTGAGTATATCTCATCAGGTCTTTCCCACAGGTATTAAATAGGGCAAAAAGCATAAATACATCATATTTAGAAAGATAAGGTAGTAGAGAAAAAGGTTACTTAGGGTACAGTTTAAAAACCACTGAACCAAAGTTGAGAGACTGGGTTCTTGTCTTAGCTCTTTACTTCCTATGAGAACATGTGAGTCCCTTATCCTCTTTGGGCCTTAGTTTACTTCAATAAATAAATGATGTCAGTGGTTTTTAACTTTTTTGCATGTCATGGACTCTTAAGAAGCTTATAAAATCTATAGAATATTTTCCATAAAATACACATACACACACAAAAGATTTCATACAATTTCAGAGATTCTCTAAACTGAAGGACCTGTGTTTTAATTTTTTTTCAAATATCATGGCAATAGCCCTGGAATTCAACATTTTTTTCCTGATTATACCACTTCTTTTCTATCATTGCTCAGATCTAAAAATACCAGCATACCCCTGTATCCAATACAATGAGCACCCTCTCTTCCACTTACAGTGACTATCAGAAAAGAAACATCAAGGAAAATAGAAAGAGGATAAGAGAAATTACCTTTCATTAGACTCAAAATAATTTACACTGACCTCATCTATATTATTCAAAGACATGTAGAAATATTTTAATTTACATGTCATATTACAATGAATCAATATGGAGTCAAAGTCCACCATTACACATTCAGAAAAATGTCATTCATCATACTCAGAATAATCAGTTTCTATACAAAGATTTACAGATGTCCAAGGTAATACAGTTTTTCCTCAGTGTGATACAGAGTTTAGAAATTCTGCTCTATTGCACAGCAAGGGAAACAGTCAACAAAACCAAAAGACAACTGACAGAATGGGAGAAGATATTTGCAAATGACATATCAGATAAAGGGCTTGTTACAAAATCTATAAAGAACTTCTCAAACTCAGCACCCATAAAACAAATAACCCAGTCAAGAAATGGGCAGAAGACATGAACAGACATTTCCCCAAAGAAGACATCCAAATGGCCAACAGACACATGAGAAAGTGTTCAACATCACTCAGCATCAGGGAAATACAAATCAAAACCACAGTGAGATATCACCTCATACCAGTCAGAATGGCTAAAATCAACAAGTCAGGAAACGACAGATGTTGGCGAGGATGTGGAGAAAGGGGAACCCTCCTACACTGTTGGTGGGAATGCGAGCTGGTGCAGCCACTCTGGAAAACACTATGGAGTTTCCTCAAAAAGTTGAAAATAGAGCTACACTATGACCCAGCAATCGCACTACTGGGTATTTACCCTAAAGATACAAAGGTAGTGATCCTCAGGGGCACGTGCACCTGAATGTTTATAGCAGCAATGTACATAATAGCCAAACTATGGAAAGACCCTAGATGTCCATCAACAGATGAATGGATAAAGAAGAGGTGGTATATATATATAAACACACACACAATAGGATACTATGCAGCCATCAAAAGAAACGAAATCTTGCCATTTGCAATGATGTGGATGGAACTAGAGGGTATTATGCTAAGCAAAATAAGTCAATCAGAAAAGACAATTATCATATGATATCTCTGCTATGAGGAACTTGAGGGGCAGGGCGGGGGGTCATGGAGGGTAGGGAGGGAAAAATAATGTAACAAGATGGGATCAGGAAGGAGACAAACCATAAGAGACTCTTAATCTCATGAAACAAACTGAGGGTTACTGGGGGGTGAGAGGGTAGGGACAGGGTGGATGGGTTATGGACATTGGGGAGGGTTTGTGCTATGGTGAGTGCTGTAAAAGGTGTAAGCCTGATGATTCACAGACCTGTACCCTTGGGGCAAATAATAAAAAAAAACATATATGTTTCAACTGTATGAGAAAACAGGTGTATTTGGCGTTTTGAAAGACTACATTTACTAACAGGATGTTTTTGCTGTCCACTTCTGTGGGCTTGTTTTATATTTTAACAGTTTATGTTTCAAGAGTTCACATTGTTGTTATGCTTTTTCATTTTTTTCTATTATTTTAAGATGAATTGGTGGAATATATCTGAAATATCTCTATATAAAAGGTGAAAAGTAAAACGCATTGATGTACCAAAATTACATATGACATATCAAACCCCAACAAAAATAGGTCTTATAAAAGAAACATTCTTGTGAAAGGCTCGGTTTATCTAATTGTTTTTCGATTTTTGAATCATCACCAATTTAAGAAATATATTTTTTAAGACTCTATGAAGGGATTTTATTTCATGAATGAATAAGACATCCTTTATGGATGACAGAACTCATGCCATAGGATGAGAATTATGTAGAGGTAAATTTGATTAGAACAGATTGTAGAAGTTTTAGAAATAGATTTCATTTTATGCATATGGTTACTTCTTAGTAGGGTAGTGGTGAGAAAATTAGCCATAACAATGTCAGGCTTTCGTTAGTTTGGAAATTCTCCTCTCCTTGTATTGCCCAAGTTATGATTTTCTACCCTGCAATCAATGAGGTTTTAAAACTCGTGCTTGTCTATCACAATCTCATTTTTTCCTGTGTTATGAAAATTACAGAGACATTTCTCTATGTGTTTCTGTGATTGCTGGTGTTTCATCTTTTAAATAAAAGGATCACTATCAAAAAAAAAAAAGAAGTTCTGCTCTAAAAAAAAAGTCCTGCTCTAATAGTCCCCAAATCAAGTGCAGGATTTGTTTCTTCAGCAATTTCTTCAATGACTGCAACATTGTGATTTTGTTACAATGTGTATACCTAGCACCATTTGTTTTACTCCCGTGAAGGACTGAATACTAGTTCATGGCTTTCATCCAAACTCGAGTTAATGGTCTGGCTAAAACACTACAGTATTCCCACAATCATTCTCTCCTCAGAAGTAATAACTGCAACAGTTTGGTTGATGTAGTTCTCCAAAGCAGATGTCATGATGCTGGACTCAGCTGCTCTGGGCAACACAAAAATGCAGGTGACAAGAGAAGCTAAAAACGCCTGCCTGAGCTCATCTATCTTACACTATTCTAGTATACTGTAATTATAATTATACTACATTGGACAATTTATATAATTGTCTTTGGGCTTCAGTCTCCTCACCTGTAAAATGAGGAAGTTGGACAGACTAACAATTTATAACCATTTGGGGGAATATTACCTGAAAAACCTCATTTTCTGGGCCATTCCTGCCAGGTTGCACTTCTGATAGCACACAGTCTATGGTGGCAACCTTCATTAGTCCAGTGGTTCTTAAAATTTTTTGGTCCCAGCCCCTTCAAAGATCTGATTAAAATATGACTTCTTCCCTAAAAAATTGCTCGTAGGTATGCACACAGAATTTTTTTTTTATAAATTCAGAGATTCCAGGACCTTCTAAAGTCCATGCATGGCACGAGCAAAAACTTCTGTATAGGAAGACATTTAAAAATTCTTTTTTTTTAAATTCTTTTTTAATTTTTTAATTTGAATTCAAATTAAAATATACTGCATTATTAATTTTAAGGGTAGAATTTAGTAATTCAACCGTTGCATATAACACCCAGTGCTCATTATATCAAGTGCCCTCCTTAAAAATCCTTTTACTTCCAATAACTTGTGGGTCTCTTACAGGGTCAGCATGTTTGGCTGAAAGCAAAAATGGGTGGTGGATACTTCCTCACACACTTCCCATTCCACTCCATCATTCCTTTCCTGTTAATTGTCTCCAGATTGCCAGGGTCCCCACTGAAAGTAGATTTACCTAATAGATTTACACTAAATAAAGAATTTGAGGCTATACATGTTACCCTTCTCAACAATTTGCTTTTTTTTTTAAAGATTTTATTTATTTATTTCACAGAGATAGAGAGATCACAAGGAGGCAGAGAGGCAGGCAGAGAGAGAGAGGAGGAAGCAGGCTCCCTGCTGAGCAGAGAGCCCGATGTGGGCCTCAATCCCAGGACCCTGAGATCATGACCTGAGCCAAAAACAGAGGCTTTAACCCACTGAGCCACCCAGGTGCCCAACAATTTGCTTTTATGAAAAGTACAATGAAGAGGAAGAACAAAAAAGGAAACACCTGGAATATTGACTTTTCAAACCTGGTGGCAGGTATATGAGTGGGCTTTTGGGGATTATAATACTTGCATTGAATACTGTGTTGTGTAGGACAAGTGACCTTCCAGTTTATCTATAAATAAGGGTGTTTCTTTTTATGAGGGAAAAACCACATGTGTATATCTGAATACAGGCTTTATAAAGTGAACTTTGTGGGCTCCTGCTGAATCCCCTATCACAAGGGTCTGATACAATAGATAGTCTCACTTATCATTAATTATAAAGACTTATTCCTGCCTTGAATTCTGGTCTAAGCATGTGGATCCAAACAGCACTCCTTTGCTTATTTCCCTTGAGTGCTATTTCTGATTGAGATATTCAGGGCTCATTTGCACTTACACTGTGACTTTTAGTAGAATTTTCTCTGAACATTTTCAAAATAACAAATTAGGTTCTCTCCAGGCCCCAAACTGGTTATCTGATTGCTGGGCATAGAGCCCTATGCATGGCTCTATCCCATGACCCTGAGGTTATGACCGGAGACAAAAGAAATAAAAGACATTCAAATTGGCAAGAAAGAAGTAAAACTTTCACTATTTGCAGATGACATACTATACTGTGACATATATATAGCAAACCTGAAAGACTCTACCAAAAACATACTAGAACTGATAAATGAATTCTGTAAAGTTGCAGGATACAGAAGCAATGTGCAAAAATCAACTGAGCCACCCGGGTGCCCCACACTTTTATTATTAATTATTGTTATTATTGTTATTTTGCTTCATAAGATCATCATTATTTATATAAATAGGAGATTATGGAGAATAATTTATAAAGCCATGGCTCCCTGAACAAGGGAAAACAGACTCCTTTTTATTAATCTTTTTAAAAAATTCCAGTAGAGCTAATGTTCAGTGTTACCTTAATTTCGGGTATATAATATAGTAACTCAACACTTCCATGTATCAGCCTGTACTCATCACAAGTGCACTCCTTAATCCTCATCACCTGCTTAACCTATTCCCCCAGCAACCTACCGTCTGGTAACCACCAGTTTGTTCTATTGAGAACACTGTGTCCTGGTTTGTTTCCCTCTCTTTTTGTTCTTTGTTTATTTGTTTTGCTTCTTAAATTCCACATATGACTTAAATCATATGGTATTTGTCTTTCCCTGACTAACTTAGTTCACTTAGCATATACTTTCTATCTCAATCCAAGTCCTTGCAATTGGCAAGATTTCATTCTTTTTTATGGCTAAATAATATTGCATCATATATATGTATACCACATCTTCTTTATCCATTATGAATCAATTGATGTTTGCACAGTCTCCATAATTTAGCTATAGTAAATAATGTTGCAGTAAACATAGTGGTCCATGTATCCCTTTGAATTAGTGTTGTATTTGGGGAGGGGTAAACATTCTGTAGCACCATCATTTATTTAACCATAGGGTAGTTCTATTTTAATTTTTTGAGGAACCTCTCTACTGTTTTCCACAGTAGCAATACTAGTTTGCATTCCCACCAATAGTTTTCTTCACATTCTCACCAACACAGGTCATTTCTTATGTTTTTTTTTTTTATTTTAGCCACTCTGGTATGAGGTGATATCTCATTGTGGTTTTGATTTGCATTTCCCTGATGATGAGTGATGTTGAGCATCTTTTCTTGTGTCTGTTGGCCATTTGTAGGTCTTCTTTGAAAATATATATATTCATGTCTCCTGCCTATTTTTAATTAGATTATTTGGCTTTGGGTGTTAATTTGTATAAGTTTTTATATATTTGTGTATGAACCCTTCATTTGATATGTCACTTGCAAATATTGTCTTCCATTTTGTAGGTTTCCTTTTGTTTTGTTGATGGTTTCCTTGGCTCTACAAAAGCTTTTTATTTTGCTGTAGTACTGATAGCTTACTTTTGCTTCTATTTACTTTGCCTCAGGAGACATATCTAGAAAAATATCCTTACACCTGATACCAGAGAAATTACTGCCAGGGCTAACTTCCAGGATTCTTATGGGGTTATGTCTCACATTTAGGTTTTTATTTTTGTGTATGATGTAAGAACGTGGTCCAGTTTCATTCATTTTCATGCAGCTGAACAGTTTTCCCAACACCGTGTGTTGAAGGGACTCTCCCTTTCAAATTGGATATTCTTTACTGCTTTGTTTGAGATTAACGGACCATACAGTTGTAAGTTTCTGAGTACTCTAATTCTGTTACATTGACCTATGTATCTATTTTTTGTGCCAGTATGCTACAGTTTTCAATACTACAGCTGTGAAATATAACTTGAAGTCTGAAACTGTGATACCTCCAGCTTTGCTTTTCTTTCTCAAAATTGTTTTGTCAATTCACAGTCTTTTGTGGTTCCATATAAATTGTAGGATTTTTGTTCTACTTCTGTGAAAAATGCCATTGGTATTTTATAGGGATTGAATTAAATCTATAGATTGCTTTGGGGAGTAAAGACATTTTTAACAATATTTGTTCTTCCAAATCATGTTCATGGAATATATTTCCATTTCTTTGTGTCTCCCTAAATTTCTTTTATCAGTTTTTTATACTGTTCAGAGTGTAGATCTTTCAACTCTTTGGTTAGGCTTATTTCTAGGTTAGGTTGCTTATTTGAGATTTTTCTTGCTCATTTAGGTAGGCCTCTATTGCTCTAAATTTCCCTCTTAGAACCACTTTTGCTGATTCCAAAGGTTTTGGGCCATTGTGTTTTCATTTTCATTTGTTTCCATGTAATTATGGATTTTTTCTTTGATTTCTTGGTAAACACATTCATTGTCTAGTAGCATGTTATTTATTTAACCTCATGTTTTTTTGTCTTTCCAGATTTTTTTCTTCTGTTTGAATTCCAGTTTCAGAGTGTTGTGGTCAGAAAAGATGCATAATATGAATTCATTTTCAATTTGTTGAGACCTATTTTGTGGTGTAGTATATAATCTATTCTGGAGAATCCTCTGTGTGCACCTGAAAAGAATGTGTATTCTATTTTAGGAAGACATATTCTAAATATGCCTATGAAATCCACCTGGTCCCATATGTCATTCAAATTCATTGTTACCTTGTTGATTTCTATTGGACAATCTGTCCATTGAAATAACTATAGTGTTAAAGTCCCCTATTATTGACACTTGGAACATTCTCCAGAGTAGATCACATATTAGGTCTCAAAACAGGTCTCAACAAATACAAGAAGATTGATGTCAAACCATGCATCTTTTTAACCATAAGGCTCTGAATCTGGAAGTCAACAACAACAAAAACATCTGGAAAGAGCACGAATACATGGAAGTTAAACAACATGCTACAAAACAATGAATGTGTCAACCAGCAAATAAAAGAAGAAATAAAAAAAGTACAAGGAAACAATGAAAATGAGAACACTGTGATCCAAAATCTTTGGGAGGTGGATGGGTAATGGACTAAATAGGTGATGGGGTTTAAGGAGTTAAGTTCACTTGCTGTGATGAGGAGTGGATGTTATATGGAAGTGTTGAATCACTATATTGTTCACCTGTAACTAATATTACATTGCATGTTAACTAACTGGAATTTAAATAATTTTTTAAAAAAATCCCTTGTTATTACTGTTTTACTATCAGTTCCACTATGTTTGTTTTTAACAGTTTTTTTAAAGATTTTATTTATTTATTTGACACAGAGAGAGAGATTACAAGTAGGCAGAGAGGCAGGCAGAGAGACAGGGAGAGGAGGAA
>LNAC01001165.1:135933-242135 GCA_002007465.1 Ailurus styani | reverse complement strand
CCTCTCTGTGTCAAATAAATAAATAAAATCTTTAAAAAATGAAATAAAATATATTTTTTCTGTTGTAAGTATTGCTACTCCAGCTTTCTTTTGACAGCCATTTGCACGGTAATTTTTTTCTCCATCCCATCAGTTTCAATCTGTAGGTTTCTTTAGGTTTAAAATGAGTCTCCTGTAGGCAGCATTTAGATTGATCTTTTTTCTTTTTTTTTTTTTTTAAAGATTTTATTTATTTATTTCACAGAGGGAGAGAGATCACAAGGAGGCAGAGAAGCAGGCAGAGAGAGGGGGAAGCAGGCTCCCCACTGAGCAGGGAGCCCGATGCGGGCCTCGATCCCAGGACCCCGAGATCATGACCTGAGCCGAAAGCAGAGGCTTTAACCCACTGAGCCACCCAGGCGCCCTTTTGTTTTTTTTTTTTTTAAAGATTTTATTTATTTATTTGACAGAGAGAGGGACCACCAGCAGGGGGAGTGGGAGAGGGAGAAGCAGGCCTTCCTGCAGAGCAAGGAGCCCTATGTGGGGCTTGATCCCAGGACACTGGGATCATGACCTGAGCTGAAGGCAGCTGTTTAATGACTGAGCCACCCAGGCGTCCTGATCTTTTTTTCTTTTTTATCCATCCTGTCACCCTATGTCTTTTGACTGGAGCATTTAGTCCATTTACATTCAAATTAATTATTGATAGATATGCATTCATTGCCATTTTATTATTTGTTTTGTGGTTGTTTCTGAAGACTTTTATTCTCATCCTTTCTTGTCTTTCATTTTGGGGGGTTTTCTTTAGTGATATATTTGGATTTCTTTCTGTATTTTTCTTTGCATATGTATTATCGATTTTTGATATATGATTACCATTAGGTTTTTATATAACCTCTTCCATATATAGCTGTTTATATTAAGTTGATTGTCATTTAAGTTTGAACCCATTCTTTTCTACTCTTCTCCTCAAATGTTAGGTATACATTATCATGTTTTACATCTTTTATTTTGTGACTTTATTGAATGATTTTTTTCTTTTATGGAATATTCATTTTTACTGCTTTTGTATTTCCTACCTTCTTACTATTACTTTTGGTCTCTTCTTTCTACTCAGAGTCTCCTTTAATATTTCTTTCAGGGATGATTTAGTGGTCATAAACTCCTTTAGTTTTTGTTTGTCTGGGAAACTTTTTATCTCTTCTTCTATTCCAAATGGTAGTCTTTGTGGATCAAGTATTCTTAGCTGCAGATTTTTCCCATTCAGCACTTTGAATATATCATGCCACTTTCTTCTTGCTTACAAAGTTCCTGCTGAAAAATCTGCTGATGGCCTTATGGGTTCTCCTTTGTATGTAACTGTCTTTTTTTTTGGTCTTGCTTCTTTTAAAATATTTCCTTTGTCCTACATTTTCCCTATTTAGTTACACTATGTCTTGGTGTGGATCTGTTTTTGTTGATTTTGTTGGGGGTTCTTCTGTGCCTCATGAGTCTGGATACCTGTTTTCCCCCAGTTTAGAAGTGTTTTCAGCTATTATTTCTTCAAATATATTTTCTGCCCCCTTTTCTTTATCTTCTTCTTCTTCTTGGATCCCTATAATATGAATGTTATTATGTTGGATGGAGTCTCTGAGTTCTGCAAGTTTATCCTCATTTTGGATAATTCTTTTTACTCTCTTTTGTTCAGCTTGATTGCTTTCCATTACTGTCTTCTTCTTGGACTTTAATTCATTCCTCTTCTTTCAGTCTGCTGTCCATACTATCTACTGTGCTTCTCATTTTGTTTATTGAATCCTTTATCTCTACTGTATTATTCTTTTTCTTTGTGGTAAGGGTTTCACTGATGCCTTCCACTCCTTTCTTAGTCCAGTGCATATCTTTACAATCATTGTTTTCAGTTCTCTATTGGGCATGTACTTATATCTGTTTTGGTAGATCTCTGACTGTGGCTTTGTCCTATTATTTCACTTGCAACAAAGTCCTCTGTTTTCTCATTTTTGTCTAAGTCTCTGTGTCTGTTTCTCTGCATTAGGAAAATCAGCAATATCTGTTCTTGAGCGCAATGGACTTATGCAGAAGAGGTCCTGTATGGCCCTTCAGTGTAGTGTCCTTCATTCCCCAGGGCCTGGTGTTTCAGAGTGTGGACTCTGCTGGTTTATCCTGGTTGC
This sequence comes from Ailurus styani, assembly GCA_002007465.1. Taxonomy (NCBI): domain Eukaryota; kingdom Metazoa; phylum Chordata; class Mammalia; order Carnivora; family Ailuridae; genus Ailurus; species Ailurus styani. Next base: position 239,988 of record LNAC01001165.1, on the reverse strand, counting down.
TCTATCTTTCATGCCAGCAGTCTGCAGATGCTTTCTTTTCCTATTGCATGCAGTGTTTGGTCCCTGACCTGAATGTGGTGAATTTTAAGAAGATGTGCTCTGGTCTGCCTGTAAAATTATACCTGTTGCCACTACCTCTGGAACCATGTCCATGCAAAATTCCCATGAATTCTGGGGGAAGGATTACAACACTGTTTACTCACACATGTGTGACTGGGATGGGAAGGGTGTTTCCACTGGAGTGAAGAGGTTCTAGTCTTGGTGTAAGTGAGTTAAATAGCAAGCTTTGTAGTCTTGATGATTTCTACATGTTTCTTTGTGCTTATGCTGAAGGGAGGGGAAGGGAAAGATGCCTCCCAGTTCCTTTGTTACTAGAGGGGTATCTCTGTGAATACTGCCTCTTTGGTACATACACTGAAATAAGCAAATAACCTCCCCACTGTGTGCCCCAGGTTCTCTTCAGATTGCTGTTTTCATGCTGTATGTTCACAGTCTGTTTTCCCTGCTTTTTCTCCAAGAGCAGTCCCAATGTTCTCTATGTTATCTTGGAACCAAGCCCACTGACTTTTAAAATTGCAAAGTTTATGAACAGCTAGTTGTCAGAAGTCACAAAATTCATCCCCTCTTGCTTTCCAAGCCAATTACTATTGAAAGTCCCTTTTCCCATGCACCACCCTTGTGTTAGGCTATCTCTCATTTTTCTCCATCACCATGGCTGCATCCTCACTGCAGGGACTACAATCCATTTCTCTACCAAACCGCATCTCTGCACTTCTTACTTTCTTTGATGTGACCTCTTCTCTACCTTTAGTTGTGGAGTTCGTTCTGGCAATCTTCAGGTTAATTTCTGAGGCATTTAGGATGATTTGATACTTATCTAGTTGTATTTGTGGGAGGAGGTGAGCCTAAGGTTCTCCTACTTTGCCACCATCTTCCCCCCTTTTATCCACTTTAATACATTTATATTTTATATTTCTACCAAGAAAAGATTTATAAATTCTCCTGACCTGGATCTCTATTAAACATTTTTCTTTTTAAAGTGGATCTAAGTGAGTCAAATGCCCACCCCTTTTATGTATGAAGGCAGAAGCATAGAATTCAGCTTTTGAGTTTATTTGATGTTTGATCTTTCCTCTGTAACTAAGACAAAGCCTTGAAACAGATGATATAATTGTGAACGAAGTACCCATATCATTAATGCCATGAGACACTAGCCAGATGGAAATGACTTTGGTGAGGACATTATCTTAAAAGTCAAGAAACCTAGGTTTAAGTCCAAGATTTATTGTTAATTCACTATGAAACGTGAATCCGGTCCTTCTCTCTTACATTCTTCATCTTTAAAATTAGAGCTTAGACTAAATCATCACTCATATTACATTCAGTTCTGATATAGTATTCTTATCTGACCAATTTGGAGTAAAATTTAACAATGTTCCTGTAAGGGTATTACTTTGATTCTAATTGAGCTAAAGTTCCTTGGTCTAAATAGGAATGATAAGTACCTTCTAGGTCAGGAAATTTTACTGCCAGGTGTTTCATGTCACATGAGGATTGGCTCCTATGAGTTTTATTTGGGACAGCCAGCTGAAATCATAAGACTGATATGTCCATGCCCAAATCTTACTTGGTGGAAGCAGACAGGAAGAAAATGGAGATAATAAAAGGTGAGTCTATATAAAACAGCAAAATTTATGGACTTTTAGAAATCTGAAAATATATCTTTCTGTTCTGTGCTTATTGAAGTCCTATTATTCTTTTATTTTATTTATTTATTTGACACAGAGAGAGATCACAAGGAGGCAGAGAGGCAGGCAGAGAGAGAGGAGGAAGCAGGCTCCCCACTGAGCAGGGAGCCCGAAGTGGGCCTCGATCCCAGGACCCTGATATCAAAACCTGAGCCGAAGGCAGAGGCTTTAACCCACTGAGCCACCCAGGCGCCTGAAGTCTTGTTATTCTTAATAGGCCCAGCCCAATCTCTTATTCTCCTAGAAGACTTGCCTGACTCACATCCTGAAATTCCATTCCTTATCCCAGCTCCCCTGGAATCCCTAAATTCTGTAAAATCTTATAGCAGTAGACATGACATTTTTAGGCCCTTATGACATGTATGTTCCCTTATATTTGAGGCAACTACATAATGTCTTATCTGCTTAACTATATTCTAAAATGTTGCTGGGAGGTGGTATCCTTTTGTTTACCATCAGCTCTGTCCTACTCTTTCCCCTTCATTCTCTCTTCTTCAGCTATATTTGATATATTGGTCTGCATTTGACATTACTCAGTAGGTGTTTGCTGAATGGAGTTAAGTCAGAGTGAAGGGAGAGAGCATCAAAATAAACTCAAGAAACAGGAAAAATCAAGTAGGAAAATTTTCTTTAAATAAACAAATAAAGCATTAATGCCATATTCTGCCAGACTGTGAAGTACAGAATAAAAAGATACAGCAGAGGCAATGAATTGTGATCTGTTGTCAATATATCCGACTTAATGTAAACATAGATTAATTTGTCCCTTTCCCCTATATTTACTACACTTACTGAGAACTATTCTCACCATAGTTAGCTTAGTGCAAAATCGTTAAATATTGTTTTTGTAATTCAGTTTTTGCCTCCTGGAATCTTTTCATTTTTCTTTTGTAGCCTGCTCCCACCATCTACTCTCATATTTCCAATTCTTTTTTTTAAAGATTTTATTTATTTATTTGACACACAGAGAGAGATTACAAGTAGGCAGAGATGCAGGCAGAGAGAGAGGAGGAAGCAGGCTCCCTGCCAAGCAGGGAGCCCAATGCGGGCCTCAATCCCAGGACCCTGAGTTCTTGACCTGAGCCGAAGGCAGAGGCTTTAACCCACTGAGCCACCCAGGCACCCTCATCTTTCCAATTCTAATACATTCATTCACAGCAAAGTTTTTAAATAAGTATATTTCTAAGAGAGTCAGAATTTGAAAATCAAGACTCAGGAAGAAGGAAATGCTTGCCTCCAAAGGACTTGTGTTTCAGGCATTAGTGAAGAAAGTATTTTGAGGCAGAGTCCTACAGATGTTTCTTATAATATACTGTGAATGTATGACCTCGCATGAGGCTGAACCCACATTAATATATTTATTTCTCCTATGGTCTATGTGAGAAGTTCCCTTGCTCTGGTCTAAAATACTACTTAAGTCTTGAAGATTGCCTTCAGTTGCCCCTTCTTCATATCTCAGGGATCCTGCTGCTGGTGGTGGTATATTAGGTGTCTAATACAATGTGGTGCTGGGTTCTGGAGGTCTGAGGCTACTTGGAACATCATCTTAAGTAGGCTGTGGCTAAGGGTCTGGGCTACAGGAAATCAGGCTCTTTTCATCCAATTATTCCTAACCACTGAGGGGAAATGGGGGTTTACTTTCACTTCCTGGCCAGGACTCTGGGGGAAATGGGGAGTGGGTGAACAGGAAGTGGGGGTGAGTTAGATATCTTCAAGTTTTTCTTAAAGAGTATTTATTTTAGTCTCAGGGGTTTAAAGGTCTACACATTTAAGAATACCCAGGCAGAAGTCATTCCCACTTTGAACTCTCCTACTGGGAGCTACCCAAGGGCAACTTTAGGTAAGGAGTGTCCACTTTGGTACCTCAACACTACAAATGATGGCCTGAGAGAAAGGATCACAGTGAAGATTGCAGTGGTCCACTATCTATGAAAGGAGCCAGGACACATAACTTCTGCAAAAAGCTCCAAAAACAAATAGGCCATGTATTGTCACAAACTCAAAGCTTAGTTCAACCACAAGGTTAAAAGACAATGCACGGTGGTCCTATAAATAGAAACAAGAGTTTCTTTGCTAAGTGTGAAACTTAGCAGGCTTTATGTACAGCCCATAGCATAGTTCTGCATCAGTAATCAGAGAAAGAGAGAGACTGAGCACCAACGAGCTTGCTAGCTACCCCCTGGAAAACGGAAATGTTCAGTGTGCACAGAGGCTTGCATATTTCACTCTGACATCTCACTACCATGTTTTCCAACATGGTATTGGTGAGGTAATGCTGAGAATTTTATTTTTTTTTCTTTTGCTATCTTCATTTTTCTTTTGGCTTTTTAAATTTTTGTTTTCTTTTTATTCTCCCCTCCCCACCTTCTGTACCTCCTTCCCACCCCCCTTCCTTTCTTTTCTTTTCTTTTTTCTTCCTCTTTCTCTTTTTCTTTCTTTCTTTCTTTCTTTCTTTCTTTCTTTCTTTCTTTCTTTCTTTCTCCTTTCTTTTTGTCTTTATTTCCTTTTTTGGTAGTGAGAAGGGATTGGAATTTTTTTTTCTCAGAAGAGGTAGCCGGAATTGATGCATATATCAGGAGCATCCTTGTTAGAGTGGCCATCGCTTGAACTCTTTGGAGATCTCTGGAGAAAACAGAAAGAAACTGAAAATGGTAGGCTCCTTTTTTAATGAATAATTAGATCTTATCTGAGCTTTTTACTATTAATATCTAGAATTGGTCTCTTCACACCAGGTTCTGGGTAACCTGTTAGATTTAAGGGTGGTATGGATATCATTAACCTGAACCATCCTTGTATGTCATTTCCTTAGTATTTGCACGAATGAAAAAATATACACAGTTGGCTGCTTGATGTGGAAGAGGGAGGTTACTTAGAATGGGGAGAAATGTAAGTTTGACATGGAGAGATTTTTCCTAATGTGTTTCACTCAAATGATATTGAATAAAATATACCCATGAACATTTATAATTTTACCAACTCTGTATTAAGTAGAGTCATTTGCATAATGTGCAGAATATTTTTTATTTACCCTTTGTTATAACATTTTGGAAGTGATATTTTTATCTGCTAAATGATCAAAATGGTTAGGTTTCTGTTATTTTCAAAATGAGCTATGATTAAAAAACAAGAACTATAATGTCTGTCTCAGGACCTTTACTAACATGAATACATGTTCTTATCAGCTTGTACAAGTTACATGTTTTTACTACACATGTGAATTGTAGTTAAGTGAGATGTAGAGATTCTGCTTTCAAAGAATGCTCTGAAGAACAACAATGAAAACAAAACACAATTATAATAGAGAAAAGAAATAAGAAGACAAGATATGTAGTTGCTCTGTTTCTCATAGATAAGCTGTATCTATCAGAATAATCAGTACATGAAAAGAAACAACAATGAGCTAAACGATTTTAGGTTAAATTTACATTTTTAGATACTCATAATTAACTTATTTTGACAAAATGTAAGTAAAATTGTTTCCTGGTTTGCATGTTTTTTTTCTTTTGTGCTCAAGTAGAAATATTGAGGAAGGTAACTTCTAACTTTAAACCAAATGATGGGGTTATCAGTAGCATGTAACTGTTAGGAGCTGCATTCAGAGAGTATAAAAAAGGAAAGGGTAATTAAAAAAAAGGGAAGGATGGATTTCCAACATGACCCAGGATGAAATCTCAAATGACTTTCCTGATCCTTTCTCTGCTCTTAACAATGGTGTGCATGGACTTTATTTAAGTTTTTTATTATTTTTTTCATGGGCTTCATTTTACACTGCTCTAATCTTTTCAGGGAAGAAAAAAGGTATAATGTTATTCAACTAGAGCTACATTTGTTAGAGAGCTTTGGATCATTCAGCAACAAGTATTTCTTTCTTTTAGCTGTTGTAAATATCAGGTATTGTGGCAAAGGCATTGATTTTATAGATGGGATTCAAGATTTTCAGCTGAAGGAAAGATTCCACCAGCCACATTAGCAAATATCTAGATCCCATAAAAAGCATCCTTCAGGAAGTTTGTGTCTGGGGGGGTATTTTTTTAATTATAGAAAATATTCTTTGCACTTATAAACACATGTACTGGTCTACCTTGCTATATGTTTTTAGTAATATTTCTGTGAGACAGAAATCATCTAATATATCTATTCTGTTTGGGCTGGTACAATACAGTACTGAATATTGTAAAGGTGAATAAATACAAAGTGGGAAGTTGGCATCTCCAAAAAATTCAATGCATTTTCACCTAGAGACCCTTAGAAATGAATGAACTCAATTTTCCCCCATTGCAGTAGGTGACTGAAATGAATAGGAGAAAGAAGCATGCTTTCTGCATTCCTCTCATAGACAGTTTTGGTATTAATCAGATACTCAGAGCCAGAAAGGGAATTTAACTCTTTCTTCTGAACCCTATCTAATCTTGAAAGAGGGGACCACAGATAGTGCTGTTTCCCTTGCCCATTAAAGAGACCTCCCAAAACCCTTTTTCTTGTGCCATAGGTCTAGAGAATCAGTCTGCAGACTCTGAGTCAAAGAAAATTGTCAGAAAGAGACTCAGGGCGCCTCGGTGGCTCAGTGGGTTAAAGCCTCTGCCTTCAGCTCAGGTCATGATCTCAGGGTCCTGGGATAGAGGCCCGAATGGGGCTCCCTGATCAGCGGGAAGCCTGCTTCCTCCTCTCTCTCTGCCTGCCTCTCTGCCTACTTGTGATCTGATCTCTCTCTGTTTCAAATAAATAAATAAAATCTTTATAAAAAAATGATTCAAATCCTGTCATTGATGGGAGCAATGGACAACACCTAAGACTATTTTATGCTTTGAAAAATGGCATAGACTGACAGTTTGCATTTTACAATTGGAAAAACTGAGGCGCAGAGAATTGAAATGACTGGGCCAAGTACTTCTATGAGTCTGTGACAGAGAAAAGGATACAACCTACATCTCTGATACCTCATCCAGTGCTCACTTCACTTTTTCTTACTGCTTAACAAGGTTGAGGATTAAGAGACACATGTATTATGCATTGGGAAATGTTAAAATGTGTCATTTTGAAATCACTCAAGAATAAAGGGGCACCCTTCAGACTTCTCCCAAGGACCCTATTATGTAGGAAATTTTGCTTTGCTGGGTTTTACCACTCTTTCCTTGCAAGAGTAGGAGATAATTATTCTACTACACCCACAGGAAAAAAAAAACTAAAATGACTATGAACAATGTGCTATATTACAACATTAACACAGACCTGGCCATGTAATTGATGCTTATGTGCTATATCATGTGCCAAGGCAATAATTTGGCCAAGCTATAAGACAACAGAAAGTATTCAGGAAGTCCAGAGTTCTAGGAGATTCCAAGTTTGAGTAGAGTCAAGATTACAGGGTAAGCATAAAGGCAAAACAGACTTAGAATAAAGTGTGAGGAAGTTAGTATAATAATTGGTGGTATGTGAATCCAGAAGAGGATGCAGTCATTAGTGGATTGGCTATTACTGCTTATCGTATAACAACATGATATCTGGCATTTGAAAATTAAAGTGAATTGTCTTAATATAGTCACTGGAAGATAATCCAGAAAGGAGAATGTGCTTCAGAAGAATAACTTTTACTTGTAGCAATGACTACATTAGCATAAACTGCTACAAATCAAGATGTAGACAGAGTTCCTTTTTTTAAAAGATTTATTTATTTATTTATTTGACAGAGAGGGGGAGATTACAAGTAGGCAGAGAGGCAGGCAGAGAGAAAGGAGGAAGCAGGCTCCCTGCTGAGCAGAGAGCCCAATGCGGGGCCCCATCCCAGGACCCTGAGACCATGATCTGAGCCGAAGGCAGAAGCTTTAATCCACTGAGCTGCCCAGAAGCCCCATAGACAGAGTTCCTGAGAAACAATTAGAAGCACAGGTTTTTAACCAAAACCAAGTCTGTATAGATTCTGGAGATGGTTATGGGTCAAGAAATTCACTATATCTAATTAGCTAGTGAGGAAACAAAGGTTTAAAACATTTGTTATGACCACTGGTAAATTACCATAAGAATGGCTCCTGCTCAGAGCATGAGCCTACCCTTCCTGTTCAGGCTCAACTGTATCTTGGACAACATAATTAGTATCTCATTAGGTCCCTAAAATATATGCAAATGTCAACCATTAACTCAAAAGGCTTCAATTCCTTTCTTACTTCTTAACAATATATCTGTTTCTTCCAACAGCTTTTGCTCAGTGTCACACTATTTATGGAAAGGAATGGCAAGGTTTCCTCCACATTCTCAGCAACAGAAGAAAGCATTAATTTTGTTATAATTATAAATACTTAGCTAAAATTGTTTTCAACTTTACTTGGCAGGACACATTCAGGTAGTTCTATAAAGCTAATTACTAGATATTTCTTTTTTAAAAGTTTGTATTTAAATTCCAGTTAGTTAACATATAGGTTAATATAAGCTTCAGGTGTACAATTTAGTGATTCAACACTTCCATACAACACCCTATGCTCATCACAACAAGTGCATGCCTTAATTCCCATGTCCTATTTTACCCATCCCCACCACTCACTTCACCTCTGGTAACCATCACTTTGTTCTCTGCAGTGAAGAGTCTGTTCCTTGGTTTGCTTCCCTCTCTATTTTTCCCTAAGCACCTTTGTTTTGTTTCTTAAATTCCACATATGAGTGAAATCATGTGGTATTTGTCTTTCTCTGACTGACTTATTTAAACTTAGTATAATATTCCTTAGTTCTATGCACATCATTGCAAATGAAAAGATTTCATTCTTTTTATGGCTAAGTAATATTCCATGGTGTGTGCGTGTGTGTGTGTGTGTGTGCGTGTGTGTGTGTGTGTGTTTATTGGTAAGCAAACACTTGGGCTGTTTCTATAATTTTGCTATTGTAGATAATGCTACTATGAACATTGGGGCGCATGTATCCCTTCAAATCAGTATTTTGTATCCTTTGGGTAAATACCTAGCATTGTATTTTTTTTAAAGATTTATTTATTTATTTATTTGACAGAGAGAGAGATCACAAGTAGGCAGAGAGGCAGGCAGAGAGAGAGAGGGGGAAGCAGGCTCCCCGCTGAGCAGAGAGCCCGATGCGGGCCTCGATCCCAGGACCCTGAGATCATGACCTGAGCCGAAGGCAGAGGCTTTAACACACTGAGCCACCCAGGTGCCCAATACCTAGCAGTGTAATTGCTGGATTTTAGGGTAGTTCTAGCAGTGCAATTGCTGGATTTTAGGGTAGTTCTATTTTATTTTTTTGAGGAACTTCCATACTGTTTTCCACAGTGGCTACTCCTCATTACACTCCTACCTAGAGTGTTCCCCTTCCTCCACATCCTCCCCAACACCTATTGTTTCTTGTGTTGTTGATTTTACCATTCTGAATGGTGTGAGATGATATCCTATTGTAGTTTGATTTTCATTTCCCTGATGATTAGTGATGTTGAGCATCTTTCTTGTGACTGCTAGCCATTTGTATGTCTTCTTTGGAAAAAATGTCTATTCATGTTTTCTGTCCATTTTTAATTAGATTATCCAATTTTTGGGTGTTTAGTTTTATAAATTTTTTATAGACTTTGGATACTAACTCTTTATCAGATATGCCATTTAAAAATATCTTCTCCCATTCCATAGATTGCCATTTAGTTTCAACAATTGTTTCCTTCTCTGTTCAGAAGCTTTTTATTTTGATGAAGTCCCAACAGTTTATTCTTTGCTTTTGTTCCCATTGCCTCAGGAGACATATCTAGGAAAAACGTGTTATGACTAATATCAAAGACGTTACTGCCTGTGTCCTTCTCTAGGATTTCTGTGTTTTCATGTCTTACATGCGGGTCTTTAATCCTTTCTGAATTTGTTTTTGGGTATGGTGTAACAAAATGGTCCAGTTTCATTCTTTAGCTCATTGCTGTCCAGTTTTTCCAACACCATCTGTTAAAGGGACTTTTTCCCATTGGGTATTCTTTCCAGCTTTGTTGAAGATTAATTAACTGACCATATAGTTATGGGGTCATTTCTGGGTTTTCCATTCCAGAGAGGAAATTGTGCTGTTGATCTATGTGTATATTTTTGTGACAGTACTATACTCTTTTGATCACTACAGCTTTATAATAAAACTTGAAGTCTAGAATTGTGAAGCTTAATTTAAAACAGAAACTGTTTCTGTAGTTTGCAGTCATTGTCTTACTTTATTCACTTTTGTAATCAGAGTGGCTTTATTTATACATATTGACTTTATACATATTGATGTGACATCAATCAGAAATGCCCAGAAAACATTTCCTTCTGCAGGTTTAGAATTAAATGGGTGTTTAAAAAACACATCTGGTGAATAATAAATCAGTATGTCTTTTACATGTCATTTATTTTCTGGCATACCATTTGGTCTGACATATTCAAAACAGAGGAGCTACTCAAAATATTTAGCTTTAAATAACCAACTCACAGGTCACCTTATGTCACCTAAAAATGATTATATACTCTAAGAAGTAAATCATTACCATTAATGTTATCCTATAAATAAAGTATAAGAATATTTTGTCATATAAAAATAAGTCATTAACTTATAGAAAATATTTGGTAAAAGAGGTGAAAGATCTGTATTTTGAAAACTATAAAACACTAATGAAAGAAATGGAAAGATATTCCATGCTCATGGATTGGAAGAACAAATGTTACATGTCTATACTACCCAAAGAAATCACATATTTAATGCAGTCTTTATCAACATACCAAGAGTAATTTTCAGAGAGCTAGAACAAACAATACTAAAGTTTGTATGGAACACAAAAGACCCCAAATAGCCAGAACTATTATTGTTGTTGTTTAATCTTCTTTTTCCCACTGCATTCTAAAGTATTAGCAGATTTCTCATTTTTCTAAGAATGTTGGGGTTAAATTTACGTGTTACTGATTTTTAATATTTCGTAAAATTCTATATGATAAAGGAAAGTTTGATAACTTGACTTAGAATTAGTCCCTCTGTGGAAGAACTACTGAAAATAGAAATATCCACATCACACCATCTAGTACAGTAATTCCTTTTCCTCTGAAAGTCTATCACATCCAAAAGCTTATCGGGACTAAAAAGAAAAATGATTTGTGATTAATTTCACACCTATGAATATAATAAAACTAATCTAATGATGATTTATCTAGTTGAGGCAGAGTGTCGCTATGACAGAAAGTGAATTGGCCAGTCTAGATAACTGATACAGATGAATTAAGGAAAGTTTATTTGGGGCCTGAGTTACCCAGAATACATGACCACCCATTGGATTTTGGGCTAGCTGTCCTTGTTCTGGCCAGTTGCTGAAAGGTCCTTTTGGTCATGGAGGACAGAGTAAGATTTCCTTAATTTTGGACTATGAAATTTTTTTAAGCAAAGCACTATGAAAATATTTTGCAATTTACAGAGAGAACAGTGATGTTTTTCAGAATTCACAGAGTGTGACTTGGGTCATATTTGACATAGAATTACTTATTAGTAACCATCTTGGTTCTAAGTTAAAGTTGTAAGAATTGCACATCTATAAATGCCATCTGTGTGTCTGAGCTTTTCCTAAAGGAAAAAAAATCACTTGGGCAATTTAGAACTGTGTACCCTCTGGGAATCAATAAATTTGAAAATCTCTGTGACATGGTTCAATTGGGTAGAGATACTAAGGTTTATTACCCTGGATTATAAGCTACTCTCTAACTGGGACTTGGACCAAGCATAGCTGTAGTGAAAACCTAGGCTAAACCAATATCTAGGGAATATGGGCATGATGGTTAATCATACTGGCTCTCCCCAAATGCTATGGAATCTCCAATATTTGGGATGCTTTAATACACTAAATACAGATACATTTTCCCCTAGACTTTTCATTTTACAACACATTTGGGAATTTGTTGGAAATATTTTAGATACATATACAATTAAAATTGCTGCTGAACCAACATAATATAAAGTTTTCAAAGGCTGTATCATATTGCATAGGAAATTTTAAGTCTAAAATCAGTGTTTTCGTATTGGGCCAAGAAATATGAAGTAATTCTAAGAAATGACTATCAGTACATTTTCGTTTTCTGTAAATTTTCAGCACATTTATTACAAGATAGAATTGATATATTTTCACATCTAAAAATTTGTCCTCAAATTAGTTTTAATTTTACATAAACAAATAAATAAAATCAGAAATGAAAAAGGAGAAATAACAACTGATACCACAGAATAAAAATAATTATAAGAATATGACAAAACATTATATGTCAATAAGTTACAAAACCTGGAAGAAATGGATAAATTCCTAGAAACATGTTACTTTCCAAAACAGAATCAGGAAGCAATTAAAAAAATGAACAGACAGATTACTAGCAACGAATTGGGTAAGTAATCATAAACTCACAACAAACAAAAATCCAGAAACAGATGTCTTCACAGGTGAATTCTACCAAACACTTAAACAGTTCATACCTATTCTTCTCAAACTTTTCCAAAAAAAGAAGAGAAAGGAAGACTTCAAAATGCATTCTATAAGGCCAGAAGTTGTTTTTAGGCTTGAAAAATTCACTCTGGAATGTAAATTGCTTTTGGTTTCCTTGGTTTTGTTCCTATGCATGCTTACTTCATTTTCTTCATGGAGAATTCCGAGTATTTGGCCTTGGTCTATTCTCACAGCTCTGGGAAGCCAATATGGTTTTTATAGCAAAGGAAAAATAATTAGAATTCCCCAATGTGATTTGGGGATTTATACATTTAGTGCTTCCCACCATGGAGTAAGAGTCTACATGAAATCCAGACTATTCTCAAACTTTTGATTTTCTCCCAAAAGAACGTATACCTTATTCTAAAATGATTATCTTCCTAGTAATGGTTCCAGAAAAAGCTAATAAGAATCTGAATAGCTACCTAGAATCTATCAGCTTTTGGTGCCTATCTACTACTGGCTCTAACTTTGATTTTAGGTCCTCTATCATCAAAAAACAATAATGTTTCTTATTTACTGTGCACTTATGATGTACTGAGCACTGGGAAAGATATCTTACATTTTTACAATAACTCTGTTATTTATCCCATTTTATAGATGAGGAAGCCAAAAATTAAATAACTTGCCCCAAATTGTATAACTGTCTTGGTTGCATTTGAAACACAATTCTATTTGTTGCCAAAGCTCTTTCCATTAGGCCATACTGTGTGTATATGATACAGTTATATTTCACTATTTTGAGAATCAAGAGAATTAATGTACCAATTTCAAAATAGGTTGTTTTTTTATTAGACTTAGGTTAGGTGAACTAAGAAATAGGCGGGTGATTAAAACACAAAATAAGGAATAACATAGATTTAAAAATGAGGATCATAGAAAACATAGATGAAATGTTTTCTCTCTAACCAATATTTATGGTGTTTACTATTTTTCAAGTGTAGTATGAGTAATAAGAGTCATATAAGATATAGCCTATACCCTTAGGGAGCTTATCTACTTGGGGAGGATAAAGTATCACATATTAAAACTGACTATTCAAAACGAATTTAGGAAAAGGTGTATGACTTCGTAACACAGTTTGCTTTAAAAGAAAGTCACCATTGCCATTCACATTAATCTGCTGAGATGCAAAAAGAAAATCATATTAGAGCTTTCACAAAATATTTGTTTTCTTATGCTATGCTAATATATGTTATGCTAACTTTAGAGCAAAGGTTCTGAATTCCAGGCATAAGGCTATATCAGAGAGTAGGACAGAATGTGTGATTTTAGATGCAAGTTAAAATCTACACAAGGAAAAGGTTCAGAAGAAAATTGTACATAGAGAATCTTTAAAACATGTATAGAAAAATAGATTTATTTATGTGTATGTTTATTTATTGTGTTCCAACTTCACTCTATATTAGTTATAGGACATCGAAACTAGAAGGAAAGCAATTAGATCCTTCACACACAAAATTGAAGCTACACACCAACCATCAGAAGAGAGGGTAGATTGCTTTGGGTAGTATAGACATATTAACAAAATTTGTCTTTCCAATCCATGAGCATGAAATGATTTTTCCATTTTTTGTGTCCTTTTAAATTTCTTTCAAAATATTCTATAGTTTTCAGAGCACGGATCTTTTACCTCACTGGTTAGGTACTTATGGTTTTTGGTGCCATTGTAAATGGGATCAATTCTTTGATTTCTCTTTCTGCTGCTTCATTATTGGTGTGTAGAAAGGCAACAGATTTCTGTATGCTGATTTTTATTTTTATTTTTAAAAGATTTTTATTTGCTTATTTATTTGAGAGAGAGAGAGAGAGAGAGAGAGAGAGAAAGAGCATGTAGGCGAAGGGAGAGGGAGCCAGAGAAGACTCTCCACTGAGCCCTACCTGGAGCCCTACCTGGAGATCCCAAGACCCTGAGATCATGACCTGAGCCAAAAGCAGATGCTTAAAGAGCTGAGTCACCCAAGTGCTTGTGCATGTTGATTTTATATCCTGTGACTTCACTGAATTTTTGTATTAGTTCCAGTAATTTTTGGAGGAGTTTTTTTAGGTTTTCTATAGAGTGTCATGCCATCTGTGAATTATGATAGTTTGACTTCTTCCTTGCTAATTTGGATGCCTTTTATTTCTTTTTATTGTCTGATCATGGAGGCTAGGACCTCTAGTACTATTTTAAATAACAATGGTAAGAATGGACATCCTTGTTTTGTTCCTGATAGTAGAGGAAAAGCTCTGTTTGCCCCATTGAGGATGATATTAGCTATGGTTTTTTTTTCTTTTCTTTTCATATATGGGCTTTATGATGTTAAGTTATGTTCCCTCTATCCCTACTTTGTTTAGGGTTTTTATCAAGAACAGATGCTGTATTTTGTCAAATGTTTTTACTGCATATATTGAGAAGATCATATTGTTCTTATCCTTTCTTTTATTAATGTGGTATATTACATCATTTGATTTGCAGATATTGAACCACCCCTGGAGTCCAGGAATAAATCCCACTTGATTGTGGTGAATAATTATTTTAATATACTGTTGGATTCAATTTGTTAATATCTTGTTGAGAATTTTGCATCCATGTTCATCAGAGATATTGGTCTAGAGTTCTTTTTAGTGGGGTCTTTGGTTTTAGAATCAAGATAATGCTGGCCTTATAGAAGGAGTTTGGAAGTTTTCCTTTCATTTCTATTTTTTGGAACAGTTTGAGGAAAAATAGATATTGAATCTTCTTTAAATGTCTAGTTGAATTTCCCTGGGAAGTCATCTGGCCCTGAACTTTGGTTTGTTGGGAGATTTTTGATTACTGATTAAATTTCTCTGCTGGTCGTGTTCAAGTTTTCTATTTCTTCCTGTTTTAGTTTTGGCCGTTTGTATGTTTCTAAGAATTTATGTATTTCTTCCAAATTACCCACTTTTTGGCATATAATTTCCATAATATTGTCTTATGATTGTATTTCTGTGGTATTGGTTGTGATCTTTCTTCTTTCATTTGTAGCTGTATTTACTTGGGTCATTTCTCTTTTCTTTTTGATAAGTCTGGCTAAGGTTTTATCAATTTTATTAATTCTTTCAAAGAATCAGCTCTTAGTTTCATTGATATGTTGTACTGTTTTTTTTTGTTTCTTTCTATATCATTAATTTTGGCAGTAATCTTTATTATTTCCCTTATTCTGCTGGCTTTAGGCTTTATTTGCTGTTCCTTTTCTAGCTCCTTTAGGTATAAGGTAAGGTTGTGTCCTTGAGACTTTTCCTATTTCTTGAGGTAGATATGTATTGCTATATACTTCCCTCTTATGACCACCTTTGCTGAATTCCAGAAGTTCTGGACTGTCATATTTTCATTTTCACTTGCATACATGTATTTTTTTTTAATTTATTCTTCAATTTCATGGTTTACCCTTCATTCTTTAGTAGGATGTTCTTTAACTTCCATGCAATCTACACATTTAATGCAACCCCTATCAAAATGCCACCAGCATTTGTAAAAGAATTTGAATAAAGAATCCAAAAATTTTTGTGGAACCACAAAAGATCCCAAATAGACAAAGAAATCTTGAAAAAGAAAACCAAAGGTGGAGACATCACAATTCTGGACTTCAAGCTATCTTAGAAAACTGTAGTTATCAAGACAGTATGGTAACTGGCACAAAAACAGACACATAGATCAATGGAACAGAATAAAAAATCCAGAACTGGACCCACAACTCTATGGTCAACTAATCTTCAACAAAGCAGGAATGAATACCCATTGGAAAAAATACAGTCTCTTCAACAAATGGTGTTGGGAAAACTGGGCACCAACACACAGAAAAGTGAAAGTAGGCCATTTTTTTTACCATACAGAAAAGTAAATTATTCAAAATGGATGAAAGACCTAAATGTGAGATAGGAAACCATCAAAATCCTAGAGGAGAACACAATTAGCAACCTCTTTCATCTCAGCTGTACCAACTTATTATTAGATACTGCTTCAGAGGCAAGAGAAAAAAAAACAAAAATGAACTACTGGGACTTTTTTAGGATAAAAAGCTTTTGAACAGCAAAGGAAACAATCAACAAAATTAAAAGGTAACCTAGAGAATGCAAGAAGACATTTGCAAATGACATATATGACAAAGGGCTAGTATCTAAAATCTACAAAGAATTTATCAAACTCAACACCCCAAAACAAATAATCCAGTTAAGAAATGGGCAGAAGACATAAACATTTTGCCAAAGAGCTCCAGATGGCTAATAGACACATGAATAGATACTCAGCTTCACTCATCATCAGGGAAATATAAATCAAAACCATAATGAGATGTCACCTTACACCTGTCAGAATGGCTAAAATTAACAACACAAGAAAGAACAGGTATGGTGATGATGTGAAAAAAGGCAAAACCTCTTGCACTGGTGGTGGGAATGCAAACTCTATAGCCACCCATGAAAACTTTATTACGTTTCCTCAAAAAGTTAAAAATAGAACTACCCTATGACTCAGCAATTGCACTACTAGATATGTATTCAAAGGTCACAAAGATACAGATTTGAAGGGGGACATGCACCCCAATGTTTATAGTAGTATTATCAACAATACCCACATTAATGAAAGAGCCCAAATATTCATTGATGAATGGATAAATGAGTGGTATACACACACACACACAATGGAATATTACTCAGCCATCAAAGAGAATGAATTCTTGCTATTTGCAATGGCATGGATGGAGCTAGAGTGTATTCTGCTAAGTGAAATAAGTCAAATACCAGAGAAAGACAAATATCATAGTATTTCACTCATATGTGAAATTTAAGAAACAAAACAAATGACTATAAGGGAAGGAAAACAAAAGAGGGAGGCAAACCTTAAGAGACTCTACTATAGAGAAGAAACTGAGAGTTGATGGATGGAGGTAAGCAGGGGATGAGCTAAATGGGTGATGGGTATTAAGAAGGTTACTAGGTGTGGTGAGCACTGGGTGTTATACATAAGTGATGAATCACTAAATTGTACAATTGAAACCAATTTTACCATACATGTTAACTAAAATTTAAATAAAACATTGAATTAAAAGAAGAAGAGAAAGTAGATCTCTATTTATAATTAACTCATTTTTCCCCTTTGAAGCAAGGATTTGGTGTTAGAGGATTCTTGTCATAGGTTCATAATACAATATATGGCTTTATTACAGAGAAAATTAATGGAATTTAACTCACATACTTAAGTTTAGGACCTCAGTGTTGTAACCATCTGACCTAATCAGCTACAGAACTCTGGGAAACAAACAAACAAACAAACAGGTACAAGGTTTAGGATAATCTGTCTCCTGATAATGTTGGTTATTCCTCATGTCCTCCTGCTCTCTGGATCCTGCCCTCCATTTTTATGCTTTTTTATCCAAGAGGAAGTAGAGGAAGGGTCTTGGGACATGAATCTCTGAACTCTGATCTAAATCATATTTTCAGCAGGCACTAATCAGAAGCTTGAGCTTCAGTTTATGCTTTTTGGGGACTAGCTAGGGGCATAAACCTGAACAAGGAGGCAAGCTTCTTCATTTTTCAGTTTCTGTATTTGTGAGAATAGTGTGATTGAGGGCACCTCTCTTTTGGACCTCTCTTCTGGAGGTAATACTCACCATGCAAATACCAAATAGATACTTCACATTATTTTGTGTAAAATTTGCAAAGTGCCATGTGTAATTGAATTGAAAGTATACTGGGAAAGTTAAGTTACATCTGCCTTTTTCCTTCAGCACATGGGACCATTATGCTTGGTCAAGCTTTCACCTTAAAATGCTTATGAGGAGCAGAATTGTTATAAGGCTCAAAGTTGAAAAAATGGGAGAGAAGTATGGGATTTATGAATTAGTGAAATCATGCTTTGAGAAATGCCATATGGAATGTTCCAAGCACATGAAAAACCATGGTGGGTTTGTACTTTAAATATATGGCCAGCTTTCTATAGAGTTTAATATTTGACTTATTCAATTTAACAATTGATTTTACTCATTTCTCTCTTTCTGTGTGTATCGTGCCACTGATGCCAGTCTATAAGTTTTCAAGAAGAGAGACCATGTCTCCTTTTTCTCTCCAGTGGTATCTAGCACAATAACTTGATTTACAACAAGTTATTATTCATCTCATCACTTAATTCCTTTTTCTATACTGATTATTTAACAAACTGTAGGAGCAGGAAAGGGGCTGGCCAAGAAAAAGAACATTTGTCCTATTTTAGTTACTTTATTCCAGTCTTGCATGCCAGTGAAAATAGATGTCTGTATGTCTGTGTTTCTGTATGTGGGGCTGGGGATAGAGAGAAAGATGGAGAAAACGCAGGAATAAGGGTTATGTTTTTATGCACATAGCAAGAACACTAATTAGCTCGCATATCATTGAAGAAAGCAGAATGAAGGACATTGTTTCAGTGATTTGTACACTGGTGTTGATTTAAAAATTGACAGCCTTTAATAATATAAGCAAAGCTTGCATGCAAATTGTCTGACTATATAGGAAGAGAAATATCAGTTCATATATTAGCGAATGTATAGTTGGAAGTATGGTGTGGATAAAGGAATCCAAGGCTTTTGAATTAAAACTAGATTCTAGCCCTGGCTCTACCATTAAGTTGCTATATAACGAAGAATGAATACTGTGGGTACCTGTGTGGCACAGTGAGTTAAGTGTCTGACTCTTGGTTTCAGCTCAGGTTGTGATCTCAGGGTTGTGAGTTTAAGCCCCATGTCAGGCTCTGGACTCAGCACAGAGTGTGCTTGAGCTTCTCCTTCCCTCTCCCTCTTACCCCCACTCATGCTGTCTCTCTCTAAAATAAATTAATAAATCTTTTTAAAAAAGAATGAATACCTTACTTTCTCTAGGCCTCGATTACTTTGTTTCTTAAGTCTAAAGCATTAATAGAGATTAATAGGTTATTAATGAAGATGAAGAAAATCTAATATTAGGCTTCTGGGTGGCTCAGTGGGTTAAAGCCTCTGCCTTCAGCTCAGGTCATGATCTCAGTGTCCTGGGGTGATCAAGGCCTGCATCTGGCTCCCTGCTCAGCAGGGAGCCTGCTTCCTCCTCTCTCTCTGCCTGCCTCTCTGCCTACTTGTGATCTCTCTCTCTCTGTCAAATAAATAAAATAAAATAAATCTTTAAAAAATCTAATATTTATTTAAAATGTTCAATCAGTTATATCATCAATTTAAAAAATTATGATAAGGCCCATTGATGGAATATAAAAACAGCATAGAAGATCATAGGGGAAGGGAGAGAAAACTGAATGGGAAGTCATAAGAGAGGAAGAAAAGGCATGAGAGACAAACTGAGGGTTGCTGGAGAGGAGATGGGTGGGGGTATGGGGTAACTGGGTGAAGGGCATTAAGGAGGGCACATGATGTGATGAGCCCTGGGTGTTATATGCAACTGATGAATTGTTGAACTCCACATCTGAAACTAATGTACTATATGTTGGCTAATTGAATTTAAGTTACAAACAATGAAAAAAAAAATTCATTGAATTACTACCTATGCCATCATTGGGCTTATCAATGAAAAGAGCATACTGACAAAAGAAAAAAAAAAGAAGAAAATACCGGCTTACCGCCCCAGGTACTCAATAAGTTTGTGCTAACTGAACTTGTTGATTTACTCAATGTGTAGGCTGATAAGCAAGTTTAGTATAAGATTTGAAGGGTGGATCTTGTTTAAAACCCCTCCCCTTCTCTCCTCCCATGGTACCAGCCTCCTTTAAGCTTGAGTCTGTGATGGTTCCCATGAATGATTTAAAAGAAGACTACTGGGAAAGTGCCTTCATGGTCTCTGTGAAGATCCTGTCCTGGATAATATCTTCTACTTCTTGGTCATGAATACATTAGCTTAAATACACTGATCAAATTTCAGTCGTTTTGAGTTTAAAAATAGCGACATTGTTTTTCTCTGCCTGACTTATTTCACTTAGCATTATACCTTCTAGGTCCATTAGTGCTGTTGCAAATGGCAAGATCAAAATTTTTTATGGATGAGTAATATCCCATTCTATACCAATTCTTTATCCATTAATCTGAAGATGGACTTGGGATGCTTCCATATCTTGGTTATTGTAAATAATGGTGCAATAAACATAGGGATACATATATCTTTTAACATTCGTGTTTTCATTTTCTTTGGGCAAATACCCAGTAGTGGAATTATTGGGTCTCATGGTACTTATATTTTTAATTTTTTAGGAACTTCCACACTATTTTTTATAGTGACTTCACCAATTTGAAGTCCCACCAACGGTGCACAAATGTTCATTTTTTTCTACATCCTCAGCAACACTTGTTATTGATTGTACTTTTCCATTCTGACATGTGTGAGACACATCCCATTGTGGTTTTGATTATTATTTCCCTGATGATTAGTGATGTTGAGCATATTTCCATGTGTCTGTTGTCCATATGTATGTCCTCTTTCGAAAAATGTCTATTTAGGTCCTCTGCCCATTTTTTAATCAGATCATTTTTTTGGTGTTGAATTGTATAAATTCTTTATATATTTTGGATATAACCCCTTATTGGTTATATTATTAGCAAATAACTTTTCCCATTCAGTAGGTTGCCTTTTTGTTTTGTTTATGTTTCCTTCATTATGTGAAAAACCTTTATTTTGGTGTAGTCCTAACAATTTAATATTACTTTTGTTTCACTTGCCGGATGAAATGTATCTAGAAAAATGTTTCTATGGCTGATGTCAAAGAAATTACTGTCTATATTTTCTTCAAGGAATGTTATGGTTTCAGGTCTCACATTTGGTTCTTTAATCCATTTTGAGTTTATTTTTGTATACGGTGTAAGAAAGTGGTCCGCATTCATTTTTTGGGGGGGGAGATTAGCTGTCCAGTTTTCTCAGCACCATTTGTTGAAGAGACTTTACCAATGTACATTCTTGCCTCCTTTGTCATAACTTAATTGACCATAATGTGCGGGTTTATTTATGGGCTGTCCGTCCTGCTCCACTGATCTCTGTATCTATTTTTGTCCCAATACCATATTGTTTTGATTACTGCAGATTTGTGTTATACCTTAAAATCTGGGATTGTGATGCCTACAATTTTGTTCTCCTTTCTCAAGATTGCTTTGGGTATTTAGGGTTTTTTGTGGTTGCATACCAATTTTAGCATTGTTTGTTCTAGTTCTATGAAAAATACTGTTTTTTTAATAGGATTGTATTAAGTGTATAGATTTCATTGGATAGTATTGGAATTTTAACAACATTGGCTCTCCTAATCCAGGAGCATGAAATGTCTTTTAATTTCTTTGTGTCATCTTTGTTTCTTTCATCAATATTTTATAGATTTTTAAAATCTAATAAAAAAATTTTTTTCACTATGTTCAGTTAGCCAATATATAATATACCATAAATTTTTGTCGTAGTGTTCAATGATTCACTAGTTGTGTATAACAGCTAGTGCTCAACCCAACAGATGCTATCCTTAATACCCGTCACTCAGACACCCCATCCCTCCACCCCCTTTTTTTCTGTAACACTGTTTCCAAGAGCCAGAATCTCTCAGAGTTTGTCTTCCTCTCTGATTTCTTCCCATTCAGTTTCCCTCCCTTACCCTGTGGTCCTTTGTTCTATTCCTTATGTTCCACATATGAGTGAAACCATATGGTAATTGCAGTGTTTTACATTTTTCAGAGTATAGTTCTTTCACCTTCTTGGTTAAGTTTATTCTTAGGTATTTTATCATTTTTGATGTAACTGTAAATGGGATTGTTAATTTCTTTTTCTGCTACTCCATAATTAGTGTATAGAAATGCAACAGGTTTCTGTATATATTCTTTCCTGCAACTTTACTGAATTCATGTATTAGTTCCAATAGTTTTTTGGTGGTATCTTTAGGGTTTTCTATATAGAGTGTCATGTCATCTGCAAATAGTGACAGTTATACTTTACTTCTTCCTTACCACTTTGGATGCATTTTATTTTTATTTCTTGTCTGATTACTCTGGCTAGGGCTTCCAGTATTATGCTGAATAAAAGTGATGAGAATGGATATCCTTGTCTTCTTCCTGATCTCAGAGGAAAAATTCCCAGTTTTTCCCCATTAGATATAATGGTAACTGTGGCTTTTCATATATGGCTTCATTATTTTGAGGTACTTCCCTCTAAGCCTACTTCATTGAGAGTTTTTAGCATGAATGGATGTTGTACTTTACCAAATGCTTTTTCTGCATGTATTGAGATGATCATGTAGTTTTTATCCTTTCTCTTATTTAAGAATATTAAAACACCTTTGTATCCCAAAAATACATCCCATTTGATTATGGTGACTGATATTTTTCTAAGGTATTATTGGACTTGGTTTGCTAATACTATATTGGGGATTTTTGCATCTATGTTCATTAGAAGTCTGTATTTTTCTTTTTTTAAATGTCTTTATCTTTTTTGTCATTAGGGTGATTCTGGCCTTATAGAATGCATATTGAAGTTTTCCTTTCTCTTCTATTTTTTGGAAAAGTTTGAGAAGAATAGTTATGAACTGTTTAAGTGTTTGGTAGAATTCACCTGTGAAGACATCTGCTTCTGGATTTTTGTTTGTTGTGAGTTTATGATTACTTACCCAATTCATTGCTAGTAATCTGTCTGTTCATTTTTTAATTGCTTCCTGATTCTGTTTTGGAAAGTAACATGTTTCTAGGAATTTATCTTTCTTCCAGGTTTTGTAATTTATTGACATATAATGTTTTATCATATTCTTATAATTATTTTTATTCTGTGGTGTCAGTTGTTATTTCTCCTTATTCATGTCTGATTTTACTTATTTGTTTATTTATTTGTTTATTTGTTTATTTATTTATTTAATGTGTCTGGGTAAAGGTTTATCAATTTTGTCAATCTTTTCAAAGAAACAGCTCCTGGTTTTATTGATCTGTTCTATTGTTATTTTAGTTTCTATTTCATTTGTTTCTACTCTAATTATTATTATTTCCTACCTTTATTGGTTTTGGGCTTTATTTTGGTATTTAGCACATGTAGGTATAAGGTTAGGTTGTTTTTTTGATATATTTTTTTTTATTCTTGAGGTAAGCCTGTGTTGTTATAATCTTCTTACTTACAGCAGCCTTTGCTGCATCCCAAAGATTTTTGGAGCATTGTACTTTTATTTTCATTTCTCTCCACATGTTTTTGATTTCCTCCTTAATTTATTCATTGACCCATTAGTTGTTTACTAACATGTTATTTAGATTCCATATATTTTGTCATTGATTTCTAGTTTCATACAGTTGTGGTTGAAAAAGAAGCATGATATGATTTCAACATTTTTAAAATTTATTGAGATTTGTTTTATGTCCTAACATGTGATCTATTCTGAAAAATGTTCCATATGCACTTGAAAAGAATGTGCATTCAGCTGTTTCTAATGAGATGTTCTGAATATATGTTAAGTTCATCTCTTCCAATATGTCATCAAAGCCATTGTTTTCTTGTTGATTTTCTGTCTGGATGATCTATCCATTGATGGAAGTGAAGTGTTACAAGTCCCCTACTATTATTGCGTTATTATGGAGTTTTTCCTTCATGTCTGTTAATACTTGCTTTATGTCTTCGAGTCTTTCCATTTTGAGTCCCTAAATATCAACAATTGATATATATTCTTCTTTGATTGTTTCCTTCATGATTATAATATCCTTCTTGTCTCTTGTTATGATCTTTGTTTTAAAGTCTATTGTGTTTGAGGAGCTAGGGTGGCTCAGTTTGTTGAGTTTTCATCTCTTGATTTTGATGCAGGTCATGATCTCAGGGTCATGGGATCAAGTCCTGCATCAGGCTATGTGCTCAGGGGGGAATGTGCTTGAGATTCTCTTTCTCCCTCTGCCCCTTCCTCTGCTCATGCATTCTCTCTCATAAATAAATAAATAAATAAATAAATAAATAAATAAATAAATAAATATCTTTAAAGTCTATTTTGTTTGATATAACTACTGTTACCACACTTTCTTTTTGCTTCCATTTGTATGATACATGTTTCTATATCTTTTTACTTTGAATCTGTATATGTCTTTAGGTCTGACATGAGCCTCTTGTAGGAAGAGCGTAGATGGGTTTTAGTGTTTTTTTTTGTTTGTTTGTTTGTTTTTTAAAGATTTTATTTATTTATTTGACACAGAGAGAGAGATCACAAGTAGGCAGAGAGGCAGGCAGAGAGAGAGGAGGAAGCAGGCTCTCTGCCGAGCAGAGAGCCCGATGCGGGCCTCGATCCCAGGACCCTGAGATCATGACCTGAGCCGAAGGCAGAGGCTTTAACCCACTGAGCCACCCAGGCGCCCGGGTTTTAGTGTTTTAAACATTCTCTCTCCGTGTCTTTGGACCATTGAGTGCATTCATATTCAAAGTAATTATTGACAAGTATGTACTTATTGACATTTTTATTATTTAATACTTGTTTTTTATATTTTTTCTCTGTTCCTCCTTTTTCCTTGCTCTTTTCCCTTGTAGTTTGATGGCTTTCTTTAATGATACACTTGGATTCCTTTCTCTCTCTCTCTCTCTCACTTTTTTTTCCTGCAAATCCATTATAGATTTTTTATCTGTGGTTACCATTAGGTTTATATATAACATCGCATGCATGTAATGGTCTATATTAAATTGATGATAGCTTAAGTTTGAATTCATTCTAAAAGCACTGAATTTTGACTCCATCCTCCACATTTTATGTATATGATGTTATGCCATATACACTTTATTTTGTGAATTCTTTGACCGATTTTTGTGGGTATAATTGATTTTAATGCTTTTAAGCTTTAACCTCCACACTGGCTTTATAAGTTATCAGTCTACCACTTTTATTATGTTTTCATGTACTTGAGAATTTTTTTCCTTCATAATTTTCTTATTCCTGTTTATGGCCTTTCCTTTCCACTCAGAGTTCCCTTTAATGCTTTTTAGCTATTTCAGTGGTGATGAACTCATTTAACTTTTGTTTTTTTTGGAAACTATCTTTCCCTCTACTTTGAATAAAGCTTTGTTGGATAGAATAACATTTTTCATTTCAGAGATTTTTTTGTTTTGTTTTGTTTTGTTTTTCCCCTTTAGAACTTTTTTTTTTTTAAGATTTTATTTATTTATTTCACAGAGGGAGAGAGATCACAAGGAGGCAGAGAGGCAGGCAGAGAGAGAGAGAGGGGGAAGCAGGCTCCCCGCCGAGCAGGGAGCCCGATGCGGGCCTCGATCCCAGGACCCTGAGATCATGACCTGAGCCGAAAGCAGAGGCATTAACCCACTGAGCCACCCAGGCGCCCGCCCTTTAGAACTTTTAATACGTCATGCCACTCTCTTTTGTCCTACAAAGTTTCTGCTGAAATATCAGCTGATTGCTTTATGGGGTTTCCCTGTTATGTAACTGCTTTTTTTCCTTCTTCTTTTTTTCTCTTGCTCCCTTTAAAACTCTCTATCACTACTTTTTGCCACTTTAATTATTATTGTCTTGGTGCAAACCTCATTGGCTTCCTTTTGTTCGTAGCTCTCTGTGATTTCTGAATCTGGATGTCTGTTTCCTTCCCCAGATTAGAGATTATTTCAGCCATTATTCTTCAAATAAATTTTCTGTCTTATTTTCTCTCTTTTCCTTCTGGAATCCCTATAATGCCAATATCATTACAATTGATGATGTTGTTGAATTCCCTTAACTTATTCTAATTTTTCACTGTTTTTTTTTCTTGTTGCCATTTGACTTGGTTTGTTTCTATTATGTTGCCTTCTAACTCACTGATCTGTTTTTCTGTTTCCTCTAATCTACTATATATTCTCTCTAGTGTATTTTTAATTTCATTTATTGATTTTTTATCTCTGGTTCCTTTTTTTAATATTTTCTTTTTGTTGGAGAGATCTTACATTTTTTTTCTCAAGTCCAGGAAGTATCTCATGGCCATTACTTTGAATTATTTATCAGGAATATTGCTTATCTCCATTCCATTTAGCACCTTTGCTATGATATTTTTCCTATTCTTCCATTTGAGACATATTCATCTGCCTCATCATTTTTTTTCTAACTTCCTGTGTTTGTTTCTATGTATTAGGAAGGTCAGTTATGTTCTTTATCTTGAAATCTGTTATGAAGAACAGATCCTGCAATGCCCTGTAGAACAACGTCTCTTGTTTACCCATTCCAGGCACATCAAGGGTGTCTTCTATGTGTGTTCCATGCACAATGCTGTTGCGGCTGAGCCATGTTTTCCTTAAGTTTAGTCAGCTGCAATGTCCCACTTTGTCTGTTGTGGACAGGTTTTGGTCCCTGTACCATTAAGAGGCCAGTCTAGGACTATCTTGTTCTTATAGTTGGGTCATACCTGATGATTATCCTCAGTCCTTTTGTTGGGGCTGCTGTTGCACTGAACTGCAGGTTTCTCTCTCTACATTGTTCCCTAAGAAGATTTCCCTGATGGGTGGGACCTGCAGTCAGACTCAGATGTCTGGCTTCATGCTATCTCTTGGGGTTGTAGTGACCTCAAACTACAAGACTTTCTCCTTGTGCTATCCCCAGTGAGGTTTTTATTGAAAGGAAAGGCTGGCAGTCAGATCAGATATCTACCCACATCCCACTGCTGGGGCTGAACTTGAGCTGGTATGCGTGGTTATCTTTTCCTCTAACTAGAGCAGGGATCACTTTGGAGGGACTACTGCTGAGTGGATTGGTGTAGATGGGCAACTATGCAGGGGAACACAGGGATGAGGCCTTTAATATTACCAAGCTAGGTGAAAAGTGTTCAAGGTGGTTTCAGGGGATGCCTGGATATCCAGATTGGGGTTGGGGAGCTAAATTGTGCCCACCAGCTATTTTGTTATTGAAGTCTTTTAAAGAACCCTGTTCTTCCAGCACATGTTTTGAGATTAGTAAATAGATCTCCTTCCCTTATACTCCAGGAACTTTTCAAACTGCTGCTTCTATGCTGTCTTGCAGGGGTTATTACTCAGTCTTTTTAATGGCTGAGACTCAGTTTCCTTTCTGGCTCTCCCACAGCTAAAAATGCCAATTTTCAAAGCACCCAGAGTTAAGTCCTGCTTATTGTAAAAGTGCAAAGTTAAGCCCCACTGGCTTTCAAAGCCAAATGTTATGAAGACTTATCTTCCCACTGCAGGTCCCTTATGTCTAGAGTGCCCGGCATGGGGTTTGTTCCTTTTCTTTTCCATGCTTCTTCTCCCCCTTCCATTTGTGGTTAGTCTGGGCAGAAGTTTGGTTTACAACCACATCTCTGCCCCTACAACTATTTTTTATGTAGGCTTCTCCCTACGATTAACTGTGGAGAATCTGTTCTTCCAGTCTTTGGGTTGTTTCCTGGGTTAGCTGCACTTGTGTGGCTGTATCTAGGTGTATCTATGGGATGAGGTAAGCTTAGAATTCATCTCCTACACCATCTTCCCAGGCTAACCAAACCAAACTTAGTACTAGACTTAGACTGTCAGAACTCAAATGAACCTTAGGGATAAAAAGTCCAGCTATTGCATTTTACAGTTGAAAAGGCTACCAAGTCAAAAAAAGTTGTCAGATGAAAAAAGGATTCCCACTTGACTTTGCTGCCACCACCAGCTAAGTATAACTCTTTCCATACTATTTTTGCATATGGTAATCCATTTTTTGGGTTTCAGCATCCATCTGCTGAAATATCCCAACCCACTATGAGAATCTGCTTAATGCTGCACTTGACCACTGCTCTTCTATGTTTTTTTCCCCAGGCATAAATGAATTAAACCAGTCATATTCCTCATGGCTTCTTAAGAAGACCCTATTTGTATTATGATTAAGGAATTCCACCACCATTGGAGAAAACAGTAGGTACTCAATAGTCTTGATTCCATTTTGGCATCATCCCTGGAGGAGTGCTTTTTCACTCTGTGAACAGTGGACTGAGAGCCCTCACAAGTCACCTCTCCTACATTTGCTGGTCCATTGATAGATTACCAGATAATGATGAGGTTCTTGCAGTCGATGAATGTAATCTTATAGAATATGAAAGGCTAGTGTTTCTGGAGTATTTGGTAGAATGTAATATTCTTTTAAATATTATTTTGTTGAGACATATTGGAAATGAGGCAAAAGCAAAAATTAATCATACTGACCCTTTGTTTATTAAGAAAATACCAACACATAAATAAATATCACTCAGCACATATTCTCAACTCTAGTCATATAGTAGAGAGTAATATATGTGCATTGAGGAATGGGATGCCATTTACTGAGAAGGAATAATAAAGCATTTGTAAGTGAATCACATGAATGATAGGCAAATGTCTATTTATTGATTGGTAAGCTTAAAAGTCATTGAATCTTAGGTTAAAAGCATATTTGGAAGATGCAGATTTTGGCAAGAGGGGAGTTTTTTTTATGTTTCTTTTGGCTTCTTTTTCTAATTATCTATTCTTAGAAGAAAGGTATTATTGAAGCACCAGGCTATATATCTAACTATTTTTAGAAGACATGTTTAATACTTAAGCTAATTTTAAAAAAATCATCAGCAATATCTCACTGTAGCTTTGATTTGCATTTTCTTGATGAGTAGTAATGTTGTGCATCTTTTGATGTGTCTGTTGGTCACTTGTATGTCTTCTTTGGAAAAATGTCTATTCAGGTCCTCTGTCCATTTTTTAATAAGATTATTTGTGAGTGTTTGCTGTTGAGTTGTATGCATTTTTATATATTTTGGATATTAATGGAATATTGGATACATCATTTGAATACATCTTCTTCAAGGGGGCCTTTTTATTTTGTTGATGGTTTCCTTTGCTGTACAAAAGCTGTTTATTTTGGTGTGATCCAAAAAGTTTAATTAACAATAGGCAAATTATGGAAGCAACCCAAGTGTCCATTGATAGATGAATGGATAAAGAAGTGGTATATACATACATATATACATACAAATGAATACTACTAAGCCATAAAAAAGAATGAAATCTTGGTATTTGCAACAACATGGATGGACCTAGAAAGTATTACATTAAGCAAAATCAGTCAGAGAGAGACAAACATCATGTGATTTCACTCACATGTGGAGTTTAAGAAACAAAAGAACCAGGGGAACCTGGGTGGCTCAGTCAGTTAAGCATCTGACTCTTGATTTCAGGTCAAGTCATGATCTCAGGGTCTTGATTAAGGCCTGCATTGGGCTCCATGCTAGATGTGGAGCCTGCTTGAGATTCTCTTTCCCTCTCCTTCTGACCACCCCCCTCAGTCTCACACATGCACTCTCTCTCTCCTTCTAAAAGAGTTAAAAAAAACCAAACAAATAAAAAGACAAACAACAACAAAAAACAGATTCTTAAATGCAGAGAACAACTGGTGTTTGCAAGATGGGAGGTGGATGGGGGATGGGTGAAATAGATAGAGGGAATTAAGAGAACACTTATCATGATGAGCACTAAGTAATGTGTAGAGTTATTGAATCATTACATTGCACACCTGAAACTAATATAACCTGCATGCTAATTATACTTCAAAAAAATCAGGAGCAAAATGACTGGACAGATCACTTTAACATGGAGGAAAAAGAGACCCTAAACATGGTCACATTCACTTATATCCCTACTCGAGAGGTCAGGGTTTTAATAACTAACAAAACTCCTTAGAGTGCTCATATTCCCTGTAGGTGAATATGTGCATGTTTAACTTAAGGATTTAGTATATGGATTTATGGATATCTGGAAACAAAATTGAAATAATTCTTTCTTTCTAGTTGCACTTTCTCATAAAAGGGGAAAGAATCTCTGCTCAAGACCACTTGAGACTTTTTCCCTGATGTAATCAGGATGAGAGCTCAGTGAGACAAGAAGAATAAAAATAGATGCCTGTCTGAAGCACATTATATTTGCAACGCTCATAAATTAGTGATTAATAATAAGGAGGCTAGCCTACATGGCAAGCTTCCTTTGTTAAAAATAATTATCTTTTGCCTCAATGTAGTACTATACCTGCATTGGAGGTATTAACAAATGAAAGTGCTGGTTGATCCTGAGTTCCTGTTGTGATATAAAACTCAAGTTAACTGGGGAAATTCAAGTGCATTTTTATTTATTAATGACGATAGAAGTTCCTAATCATGATACCACCTCAGGCTTGAGAGAGAAAGAGAAATACTTAATTACTACTACTAGCCAAAAAAAAAGCAAAACAAAACAAGATAAATTTTTACTAATAAAAAATGTGCATGAAAAAATATGTAATTTATTTTTTTAAGATTTTATTTATTTATTTGACAAAGAGAGAGACAGAAAAGGAGGGAACACAAGCAAGGAGAGTGGGGGAGGGAGAAGCAGGCCTCCTGCTGAGCAGGGAGCATGATGCATGGCTTGAAACCAGGGTGCTGGGATCATGACCTGAGCCAAAGGTTGAACCACCCAGGTACCCCCAAAAAATGTAATTTCTTAAAATTATTTCCTCCTGGACACATTAATCAGCATTCAGTCTTTGGCCACAAAAGTTAGATATCCATACAGTTATTTTACACTGTGTCAAATGTTATGAATTTGTTCATTTTTATAGATTTATTTATTTGAGAGAGAAAGAAGATGAGTGGGGGTAGGGGAAGAGGGGAGGGAAAGAATCTCAAGAAGATTCCCCACTGAGTGCAGAGCCTGACATGAGGCTTGACCCCAAGACTCTGATATCATGACCTGAGCTGAAATCAAGAGTTGGACGCTTAACCAACTGAGCCAAATAGGTGCCCCAGAATTTGTTCATTTTTAAGAACATTTATGTAGAGCTTACTATAGAAGCTTAGAAATATTAACTCATTACTCATAGAGGTAGGCACTATTACCTCTTTACAGATAAGGCAATTGAGACATGGAAATGTTTAAGTAACTTGTCCAGTCACACAGCTAGTCAGTGGCAGAATCTGAACTTTTTCAATTGACATGTAATGAACATACAATGCTATGTTAGTTTCAGATGTATAAAATATTGATTCAGTAATTCTACGCACTATTCAATGCTCACCATGATAACTGTAGTCACTATCTGTCATTATACAATGTTAGATATTACAATATTATTGATTATATTTTTTATGCTTTTTTATTTCCATGACTTACTTATTTTATAACTAGAATTTTGTACCTCTTAATCCCCTTTATCTATTTTAACCATCTTCCCAGCCACCTCCCATCTGGCAGGCTGGCTCCAGATTCCCATGCTCTTGTTAACTATAAACGACGTCTCATTATTTATAAAATACCTGTATATTATGCGGTAATTATATATGGACCCATACATAAATATGACATGGAATACTAAGGCTATTGGGCGCCTGGGTGGCTCAGTGGGTTAAAGCCGCTGCCTTCGGCTCAGGTCATGATCCCAGCATCCTGGGATCGAGGCCCACATCGGGCTCTCTGCTCAGCGGGGAGCCTGCTTCCTCCTCTCTCCTCTCTCTCTGCCTGCCTCTCTGCCTACTTGTAATCTCTCTCTCTGTGTCAAATGAATAAATAAAATATTTAAAAACAAAAAAGGAATACTAAGGCTATTTAAAACCCAGAAGTAAAATGATACAATATTACAGCTAAAATTGCCCATAAAAGTTATTTGGTTTAATCTACCCATTTCAAAGAAGAAATGAGGGAGGAAGAGAGAAAAATGCCCACAGAGTAGGAGGACCCTAGGCTTGCCTCATCCTAGGAACATAATTAGATAAGTATCAAATCATGTTAATACCCCAGAAATAGATATAAAGACTGACAGAATAAACTCCACAAGTTAAGAGAGAGAAGAGACCACATAGAAGAAGTTAGGAAGCATGGAGATATGATTTAGGAGAAATGGATTGCAAGTGCTACAGAGGGGAGGGAACTGGTTACAGAGAAGGGTGAGAGATAAGCACACAGGGGAATGTAAGCGAATGTTTGCCCAAAGTCATTGGCTTGGAAAATGAGAGAGGCTGACTTCCATGAGTTCTTGTAGCCAGCCTAGCTTAAATCCCAGAGTATTAAAGGTCAGGAGGTTTGGCTAATGCCTTCCAGGTCAGAGCCTTGAGGGCATTTCACTACTCTGGGAAGGAAAGCAGGCAAAGAACAGAAAGGCAGACAATGTGAAAAGCGCAATCTGAAGAGTGCCTGGGGCACAAAGTGGGGAGATTATTCACTCTTCCCAGAGCATGTCCCAGAGAGGCTGCATACATGAAGACACCTCACTGGGAACCAAGGAACTGACTGGCACCATTTCCTTCCCCTGGCCCTCAGCATAAACACAGAGCCACCTGCAGAAAGCACCACAGCAAGCATGCTAACTAACTAATTTACATGTGACAAGCCCCAAACCCTGTGATCTGGTGAGAGTGCTTTTTTCAATAACATTTTTTAACTTTACTTTTTCAGTGATCCATTCAGTGATTCATTGTTTATGCACCACACACAGTGCTCCATGCAATACATGCCCTCCTTAATACCCACCACNTCCCCTCTGTAACCGTCAGGTTTTTTCTCAGAGTCCACAGTCTTTCATGGTTGCTCTTGACTCACTCCCACCATGACAGGCCCTCACCCAGAAGACTAGTAAAATCCCCTGCACACATCACTTCTCCAGACCAGAGAGTTCTACAGGGCCTCAGTTCTGGAGGAGGGGGTGACAGGTCTCATTTCACAAGTAGACCAGAGCACACCTAGTTAAAACTCACCACATTAAGGCTAAGTATGAGATACTGCCCACAACAGGCAAGGAGAGCTTCTGGAGATGAGTGGTCTGAAGTATAGAGGAGTTAAAAAAAATAGCAGAGTGCACACAGCACACATTGGTGACACACCCTGAAGCACCAGGACATGGGCACTATGTGACCTTGTCTTCATTAGGCCATTACTTTCAGTAAGAGGAGACATAACTGGTCTTTCTTTCTTTTTCTTTTTTTTTTAAGATTTTGTTTATTTATTTGAGAGGAGAAAGATAGAGAGAGAAAGCACAAGCAGGGAGGAGAGGAGAAGCAGGCTCCCTGTGACCAGGGAGCCTGATGCGGGGCTCAATCCCAGGACCCTGAGATCATGACCTGAGCTGAAGGCAGACACTTAACCAACTGAGACACCTAGGGATCCCATAACTGGCCTTTATAATGCAGAGAAGAAGGCAGAGACTTAGACAAAATGTGAAGATGGAGGAGTTTGTCCCAAATGAAAGAACAAGACAAGGCCATTGCCAGAGATCTAAGCAGAAGAGATATATGTAAGATGTCTGATGGAGAGTTTATAGTTACAACCATGAGGATACTCAATGGGCTTGAGAAAAGAACAGAAGACATCAATGAGATCCTTACGACAGAGATAAAATAATTGAAAAGGTTTCAGAGGCGAAGAGTGCAATACATGAGATTAGAAACAGGCTTGATGCAGTAAATATCAGGCTGGGAAAAGGAGAGGAATGAACAAATAACCATGAATATAAAGTAATGGAAAGTAATCAAGCTGAACAAAGAGAGAAAGAATTATGCACACAAGAATAAATTTAGGGAACTCATTGACTCCATCAAACATTGTAGCATTCATTTTATAGAAGTACCAAAAGAAGAAGAGAGTGAAAAGAGGGCAGAAAATTTATCTGAAGAAATAATAGCTGAAAACTTCATTAATTTGCAGAAGGAAACACACATTGAGATCCAGGAGGCATAAAGAACTCCCATCAAAAATGACAGAAGCAGGCCAACACCAAGTTATATTGAGATTCAATTTCCAAAATATAATTATAAAGAAAAAAATCTTAAAAGTAGCAAAACAAAATAAGTCCCTAACTTACAGAGGAAAACCATTAAAGCCTGCTGAAGATGTCCCAACACAAACTTGGCAAGCCAGAAGGGAGTGGCATCATATGACAAATTGCTGAACGGGAAACATTTGAAGCAAGAATACCCTATCCAGCAAGGCTGTCATTTAGAATAGAAAGAGAATTGAAGAGTTTCCCAGAAAAACAAAAACTAAAGGAATTCATGACCAGTAAACCAACTCTGCAAGAAATATTCGTGGGGATTCTTTAAGTGCAAAGAAGAGACCAAAAATGACAAAGACAAGAAAAGATAAGAAAAAATCTCCAGAAACAATGATAAAGCTAGTAAGAAAGTGGCAATAAATGCATATCTATCAATAATTATTTTGAATATCAGTGGACTAAATGCTCCAATAAGAAGACATGAGGTGTCATAACGGATTTTAAAAAAATCTATATGTTACCTAAAAGAGACTTATTTTAGATACTAAAGACACATTTATCATGCAAATGAATGTCAAAAGAAAGCCTGAGCAAGGGCGCCTGGGTGGCTCAGTGGGTTAAGCCTCTGCCTTCGGCTCAGGTCATGATCCCAGGGACCTAGGATCGAGCCCTACATCCGGCTCTCTGCTCAGCGGAGAGCCTGCTTCCCCCTCTCTCTGCCTGCCTCTCTGCCTACTTGTGATCTCTCTGTCAAATAAAAAAAATAAAATTAAAAAAAAAAGAAAGCCTGAGCAGTAATACTTTTTGTGGACAAACTAGAATTTAAAACAAAAACTATAACAAAAAACAAAGAAGGGCACTATATAATAACAAAAGGTAAAATCCAATAAGAGGATCTAACAATTGTAAATATTTATGCACCTAACAGAGCACCCACATATATAAAACAATTAATAACAAACAGTGGTGTCTGTGTGGCTCAGTTGGTTAAGTGTCTGACACTTAATTTCAGCTCAGGTCATGATCTCAGGGCTGTGAGATCAAGCCCCACATTGGGCTCCACACTGAATGTTGATCTTGCTTAAGATTCTCTCTCTCTCCCTCTCCCCACCACTCAAGTATGCTCTCTCTCTTAAAAAAAATCTGAATTAATAACAAACATACAGGAACTAATTGATAATGATATAATGACAGGAGGGGACTTTAAAACCCTTCTTACATCAATGGACATATTCAAAACAGAAAATCAATAAGGAAACAATAGCTTTGAATGACAAATTGGAACAGGGGGACATAACAAGTATATTTGGAACATTCCAACCTAAAACAGCAGAATACACATTCCTTGCAAATCCACATGGAACATTCTCCAGAATAGATCACACATTAGACCACAAAACAGGCCTCAACAAATACAAGAAGATTGAAATCACACCATACATCTTTTCTGACTACAATGCTATGAAACTAGAAGTCAACCACAAAAACAAAAACAAAATCTGAAAAGACAACAAATACATGGAGCTTAAATAATATGCTACTAAACAATGAATGGGTCAACCAGGAAATAAAATAAGAAATAAAAAGTACATGGAAATAAATTAAAAGTAATATATAATCGCCCAAAACCACTGGGATGCAGCAAAAGTGATCCTAAAAGGGAAGTAGTATGGAAAGACAGGTCTATCTCAAGAAGCAAGAAAAATCTCAAATAAATAACCTAACCTTACACCTTAAGGAGTTAGAAAGAGAACAACAAATAAATCCTAAAGCTATAGAAGGAGAGAAATAGTAAAGAATAGAGCAGAAATGAATGAGAGAGAAACAAAAACAGAACAGATCAATGAAAACAGAAGCTATTTATCTGAAAAAATTAATAAAATTGATGAACCTTTAACCAGATTTATCAAAAATAAAAGAGAACAGACCCAAATAAAAATAATTACAAATTAGAGAGGAGAAATTACAACCAACACCAGAGAAACACAAACAAATATAGGAGAATATTATGAAAAACAATATGCTAACAATTAGACAACCTGGAAGAAATGATAAATTCCTAAAGAGAGATAAAATACTAAAAGTGGAACAGGAAGAAATATAAAACTTGAACAGACAAATAACCAGGAAAGAAACTGAATCACTGATAAAAAAGTTCCAACGGAAGTGCATGACAAAATGGGTTCACAAGTGAACTCTACCAAACATTTAAAAAAAGAGTTAATATCTATTCTCCTCAAACTACTAAAAAAAAATAGAAATGGAAGGGACACTTTCAAATTCATTCTAGGACTCCAGCATTACCCCGATACCAAAACTAGATAAAGACCACTAAAAAAGGTCCAATATCCCTAATGAATATGGATGCAAAAATCCTCAATATAATACTACCAAACCAAATCCAGCAGTATATTAAAAAGACCATTCATTCATCATGAACAAGTAGGATTTATTCCTGGATCACAAGTGTGATTCAATATTCACAAATAAATCAACATAATCCATCACATTAATAAAGGAAATGATAAGAACCATATGATCATTTCGATAGATGCAGAAAGAGCATTTGAGAAAGTACAGCATCTATTCATGATAAAAACTCTCAACAAAGTAGGTTTAGATGGAGCAAAATAATAAAGGCCTTACATGGAAAACCTACAGTTAATGTCAAGCTAAATGGGGAAGAACTGAGAGCATTTTGTCTAAGGTCAGGAACAAGATAAGGTGGACACTAACATCATTTTATTCAACATATACTGGAAGTCCTAGCCACAAGAATAAGAAAACAGAAAGAAAAGACATCCAAATTAAAGAGGTAATATAAAATTTCAAACTTTTTGTAGGTGCCATGATACTTTATATAGAAAACCTGAAAGACTTCACTAAAAACTACTAGAAATGATAAACAAATTCAGTAAAATCACAGGATACAAAATCAATGTAAAGAAACCTTGCATTTCTATACACCAATAAAAAAAAACAGCAGAAAGAGAAATTCCAGAATCAATCCCATTTACAATTGCAACAATACCAATGAGATACTTAGAAATGAACCTAAACAAAGAGGTGAAAATCTGTACTTTGAAAACTATAAAAAATTAATGAAATAAATTGAAGATGACACAACAAAATATAAAGACAATCCATGTTTATGGATTGGAAAACAAATATTAAAATGTCTATACCACCCAAAGAAATGTTCACATTTAAAGCAATCCCTATCAAGACACCACCAGCATTTTTCACAGACCTAGAGCAAACAATCTTAAAATTTTTATGGAACCACAAAAGACCCTGAATAGCTGAATAGCCAAAGCAATCTTGAAAAAGAAAAGAAACCAGGATGCGTAACAATTCCAGACATCAAGTTATATTACAAAACTGTAGTGATCAAGACAATATGATACTGGTACAAAAACAGACACATAGATCAATGGAATAAAATAGAAAACCCAGAAATAAATCCAAAATTACATGGTCAATTTGTCTTTGAGAAAGGAGAAAATAATATCCACTGCAAAAAAGACAATCTCTTTAGCAAATGGTGTCAGGAAAACTGGACAACAGCAAGTGAAAGAATGAAAATGGACCACTTTCTTACAGCATACACATAAATAAGTTCAAAAGGGATGAAGAACCTAAATGTGAGACAGGATACCATCAGAATCCTAGAGGAGAACACAAGCAGCAACATTTTTGATATTGGCCATAGTGCCATGTTACTAGATAGGTCGCCTGTGGGAAGGGAAACAAAAGAAAAAATGAACTACAGGGACTTCATCAAAATAAAAAGCTTCTGCACCATGAAGTAAATCATCAACAAATCTAAAAGGCAACCTTTGAAATGGGAAAAGATATTTGCAAAGGACATACCTTTGTTTTAATATTTCATTTATTTATTTGAGAGGGCAGAGAGAGAGAGAGAGAGAGAGAGAGAGAGAGAGGGAGAACCAGCTCTCTGCTGATCAGAGAGCCTGATGCTGGGCTCAATCCCAGGACCCTGAGATCATGAACTGAGCTAAAGGCAGACACTTAACTGACTGAGCCACCCAGGGACCCCACAAAGGACAT
Source organism: Ailurus styani (assembly GCA_002007465.1). Classification (NCBI taxonomy): domain Eukaryota; kingdom Metazoa; phylum Chordata; class Mammalia; order Carnivora; family Ailuridae; genus Ailurus; species Ailurus styani. The sequence continues at coordinate 202,085 of LNAC01001165.1, read as the reverse complement.
ATCTGATAAAGCTCTAGTATCCAAAATCTATAAAGAACTTATCAAACAATATCCCCCCATAAAAACAAATAATCTAGTTAAAAATAGGCAGAAAATACAAACAGTGATTTTTCCAAAGATAAAACACAGATGGTCAGCAGACACATGAAATCATGCTCAACATCACTGATCAACAGAGAAATGTGAATCTAAGTTACAATGAGAAATCACTTTACATCTGTCAGGATGGCTAAAATCAACAACACAAGAAACAACAGGTCTTGGTGAGGATGTGAAGAAGGTAGAACCCTCTTACCCTGTTGGTGGGAATACAAAGTGGTGCAGCCACTCTGGAAAACAATTTGGAGGTTCCTCAAAAAATGAAAAACAGAACTACCCTTTGATCCAGCAGTTGCGCTGCTAGGTATTTACAAAAAAAAAATACTAATTCAAAGGGAGAAATGCACTTGGATTTTTTTTTAAGATTTTATTTATCCATTTATTTGAGTGGGGGAGGAGCAGAGGAAGATAAGTAGATTCTGTGATGAGTGCAGAGCCTGACACAAGGCTCAGTCTCATGACCCTGAGATCATGACCTGAGTGGAAACCAAGAATCAGAAGCATAACTCACTGAGCCACCCAGGCACCCACACCCAGTTGTTTATAGCAGCATTATCTACAATAGCCAAATCATGGAAACAGCCCAAATGTCCATAGACTGATGAATGGGTAAAGAAGAGGTCACACACCACACACAGACACAGACACACAGACACACACACCCAGAATATTACTCAGCCATAACAAAGAATGAAATCTTGCCATTTACAGTGACATGGATGGAGTTAGAGAGTGTTATGCTAAGTGAAATAAGCCAGTCAGAGAAAGACAAATACCATGCATTTTCACTCATATATGGAATGAGAAAACAAAACAAAGGAGCAAAGGGGGAAAAGAGAGAGGCAAATCAAAAAATAGACTCTTAACTATAGAGAACAAACTAATGGTAACTGGAGGGAAGTGGGGTGGGGAGTTGGTTTAATAGATTTTGGGGATTAAGGGGTGCTCATGTGATGAGAACTGGGTGCTATATGGAAATGTTAAATCACTATATATTGTACACTTGAAATGAGTATTACACTACGTGTTAACTATCTGGACTTTAAATACAACCTTTTAAAAAACAAAGAGTATTTAGAGTGTTCCCCCAATAAAGAAACGAGGGCCCAGATAAGTTGATTTTTCCATGGTCACACAGACATCCAATGGCAGAGATGGAACAAGAACTCAAGACTTCTCACTCTTAATTTGATTTTCATTACAATAAAGTTGCCTTTTCTATGACTAATTTAAAGAAATCCATCACAGTTTATATTTTCAAATCAATGTTACCTTCAAATGGTGACTTTGCAAAGCTATGTGCTTTGCTTAGTGATGCTGTGTTTTGGGAAATATTCTCATAACTTATTCTTTGGAATTATCTTTGAGACTGCTTTGAACTAATCAAGAAAAAGAGGGGGGAAAATCATAATGTGGACTTTTAACTACAGAGAACAAACTGAGGGTTGTCAGAGAAGAGATGGGTTGGGGGGATGTGTGAAATATGTGATGGGTATTAAGGAGGGCACTTGTGATGAGCACTGGGTGTCGTATGTAAGTGATAAATCATTGAATTCTACCCCTGCCACTAATATTACACTGCAAGTTAACTAACTGGAATTTAAATAAAAACTTGGAGAGCTGATAAGATGCTTAATTAAAAAGATAATGTATACCCCTATGTTCATTGCAGCATTATGTACACTGGCCAATAAATGAGAACAACATAAATGTTCAATGATGAACAGATAGAGTAGATGTGTATGTATACACACACAAGCACACATACACAGTGGAATACTATGTAGCCATAAAAACCAGAATCTTACCATTTGTAACAATAAATAAATAAAAATTTCTATCAGCAAATGCAAACTTTTTGTAACTTTCCATAGCGGTATCAGTAATACTCAGCAATATTTCAAAAGGAGGAACAACATTTATATTTTATCTCTATCTATAACATTTGACATGATTAATAGCCTTACTTCCTCTTTATTATGTTAAGTAGCATAACTTTCTTATTTTAGATTGACATTTCTGCAGGTGTTTTTTATCAGATATAGGTTGAAGAATATCACACACTTGTACAAAATCTTTTAAGTATCCACACTGTGATGTATTAAAAATCTGACTTTCAAAAAACACTATTTTCTCTTTTTAGCCTAATCTTTTACAGTCTTCTAAATGCTCTAGGCTTCTATTATGTCAGGCTGTCCTTGAATGTGTCATGCATGTTATTTTCTGTCTTTTCATTTAACATACATGTCTTTATTTTCCGTTTCTCCACTATCCTAGTTTGATAGACAAATTCTTGATAGAAAGGGTAAAATGTTTCTACAAACACGTATGGACATGTGTATTGTTCCTTTATTCATGTATTATTTCTTAAAGGTCTATTACTGGACATTTAGTACAGGCCTATTCTAAGTGTTATGAGAGAGACACATATCATCAGGACAGTCTCTACTCTCAAAGAACTTACAATCTAGTGGTTATATGGACAACTAACTACACCATCAGACAAGATGAAACACATCAGGCCATAAAAGAGGTACAAGCAGCATGCTTTGGGATGTCAACGGAAGAAAAGCTAATTATGATTTAAATGACTCAGTGAAGACATGGAGGATAAAATAAGATTATCAAAATTACCCTTTCTATCAAGAATTTGTCTATCAAACTAGGATAGTGGAGAAACAGAAAATAAAGACATTTATGTTAAATGAAAAGACAGAGAAAACAACATGTGTGACACATTCAAGGACAGCCTGACATAATAGAAGCCTAGAGCATTTAGAAGACTGTAAAAGACCTTCCAGAAAGTGGTCAATTTTCTGTTCCTAGAATTGCTGCTCTTCTTCTATCTCCTGTTGAATTTGTAGTTGTTCAGAATGGTTTGGTAACTATCTGGCTGAACTCCTGGGACCTGGTGATAATGTGTCTCCTATTCCTCTGCCATCTTGCTCCTCCTCCTCATTGTAGTTTTTATTTGCATTTCCCTGATCGTAAGTGATGATAGGAATCTTTCTGTGAGTCTGTTAGACATCTATATATTTTCTTTGGAAAAATATATGTTAATGTCTTCTATTTTTTAATTGGATTATTTGTCTTTGCAATGTCAAGTTTTATATATAAGTTCTATATATATTGTATATACTAACCATTTATTGCATATGTAATTTGCAAATATCTCACATTGTGTAAGTTGCCTTTTAGGTTTTTTGACTGTTTCCTTTGCTGTGTAGAAGCTTTTTTTTTTCCTTTTGATGTAGTCCCTTAATGACTGAGTCAACCAGGCACCCCGCTTATATTTGCTTTTAACTTTGCCTCAGGAGATGTATCTAGAAAATAGTTGCTATGGCCAATGTCAAAGAAGATATTGAATGTGATTTTTTCCAGGATTTTTATGGGTTCAGATCTCACATTTAAGTCTTTAATACGTTTTCAATTTATTTTTGTGTATGGTGTAAGGAAGTGGTCCTTCTTTTGCATGTTGCTGTCCAGTTTTCCCAACACAATTTGTTGAAGAGACTGTTTTTTTCCCATTGGATATTATTTCCTCCTTTGTCAAAGACTAATTGACCAGGGCGCCTGGGTGGCTCAGTGGGTTAATGCCTCTGCTTTCGGCTCAGGTCATGATCTCAGCGTCCTGGGATCGAGGCCCGCATCGGGCTCTCTGCTCAGCAGGGAGCCTGCTTCCTCCTCTCCCTGTCTCTCTGCCTGCCTCTCTGCCTACTTGTGATCTCTCTCTGTGTGTCAAATAAATAAATAAAATCTTTAAAAAAAAAAAAGACTAATTGACCATACAATTTTGATATATTTCTGCATTTTTCTATTTTGTCCTATTGATCTATATGTCTATTTTTGTGCCAGTTCCATACTATTTAGATTACTACAACTTTTTAATATAACCTGAAGTCCAGAACTGTAATACCTCCAGTTTTCCTGTTCTTTTTGAAAATTGCTTTGGGTATTCTGGGTCTTTTTTGGTTCCCTATAAATTGTAGGATTGTTTTTTCTATTTCTGTGAATAATGCTGCTGGTATTTTGATAGGCATAGCATTAAATATGTAGATTGCTTTGAAAAGTATAGACATTTTAAAAATATTTATTTCAATCCAGGAGCATGAAATATCTTTCTGTTTATTGTATCATCTTCAATTTCTTTCATCAGTATTTTATAATTTTCAAAGGATAGGTCTTTCACTGCTTTGGTTATGTTTATCATTGGTACCTTAATATTTTTGGTGCAATTATAAATGGGATTGTTTTCTTAATTTCTCTTTCTGCTGTTTCATTATTGGTGTATAGAAATGAAACAGATTTCTGTACATTGATTTTGTATCCTGTCAGTTTACTGAATTCACTTATTGATTCTAGCATTTTTTTTAAAGATTTTTTTATTTCTTTATTTGAGACAGGGAGAGAGAGATCACAAGTAGGCAGAGAGGCAGAGAGAGAGAGGAGGAAGCAGGCTCCCTGCCGAGCAGAGAGCCCGATATGGGCCTCGATCCCAGGACCCTGAGATCATGACCTGAGCTGAAAGCAGAGGCCTTAACCCACTGAGCCACCCAGGCGCCCAATTCTAGCATTTTTTGATGGAGTCTTTTGGGTTTTCTATATATACTTTCATGTCTTCTCCAAATAATGAAAGTTTTACTACTTTTTACTGATTTGGATGCCTTTTATTTCTTTTTGTTGTCTGATGCTCTGGCTAAGACTTCCAGTACTATGCTGAATAAAAATGGTGAGAGTGATCATCCTTGTCTCATTCTTGACTTTAGGGGAAAAGCTCTGTTTATCTCCATTAAGAATGGTATTAACTATGGATTTTTTCATATGGCATTTTTATTATGTTGAGGTATGTTCCTTCTAAACCTACTTTGTTGAGGATTTTTATTATGAATGGATCTTATACTTTGCCAAATGCTTTTTCTGCCTCTAATGACATGGTCATATGGTTCTTATCCTCTCTGTTATTGATGTGATGTATCATGTTGATTGATCTCTGCACACTTGCAATCCAGGAATAAATCCCTCTTGATTGTGGTGAATGATTTTTTTATGTATCTTTGGATTTAGTTTGCTAGTATTTTGTTTAGGATTTTTTGCATATTGTTCATCAGGCTATTGGTCTATAGTTCTCTTTTTAAGTGATGCCTTTATCTGATTTTAGTATCAGGGTAAAACTGGCCTCATAGAATGAGTTTGGAGGTTTCCCTTCCATTTCTATTTTTTAGAATAGTTTGTGAAGTATAAGTGCTAACTCTTCTTTAAATGTTTGTTAGAATTTTCCTGTGAAGACATGTGGTCTGAGACTTTGGCTTGTTGGAAATTTTTTGATTACTGAGTTAATTTGCTGGGAATTGGTTTGTATGATATTTTTATGTTTCACTTTTGGTAGGTTATATATTTTTAGGAATTTATCCTTTTTTATGTTGTCTAACTTGTTCTTATATAATTTTTCTTAATATTCTTCTGTAGTGTTTTATTTCTGTAGTGTTGGTTGTTAGTTCTCCTCTCATTTGTAATTTTCTTTATTGCCATCCTTTCTCCTTTTTTTTTGTAAGTATGGCTAGAGGTTTAGTAATTTTTTTTTGGATTTTTCAAAGAATTATCTCCTCATTTCATTGATCTTTTTACTGTTTTTTTTCAATTTCCATGTCATTTATTTGTATTCTAAACTTTATTGTTTTCTTCTTTCTGTTGATTTTATGTTTTGTTTGCTGATCATTTTCTATCTCCTTTAGATATAATGTTAGGTTGTTTATTTGAGATATTTTTTATTTCTCGAGGTAAACCTTTATTGTTATAAACTTCCCTCTTAGTACCACTTTTGCTGCATCCCAAAGGTTTTGAAGCATTGTGTTTTCAATTTCATTTGTTTCCATGCACTTTTTAATTTCTTCTTTTATCTCTTTGCTGACCCATTCATTGTTTTGTAGCATCTTATTTAAATTCCATATATTTGTGTTCTTTCCAAATTTTTTTTTAGTTGACTTCAACTTTCATACTGTTATGTTCAGAAAAGGTGCATGGTATGACTTCGATCTTTTTAATTCACTGATGCTTGTTTTGTGCCCTAATATGTTATCTATTCTGCAGAAAACTCTATGTGCACTTGAAAACAATGTGAAATCTGATTTTTATGATGGAATGTTCTGAATATATCTATTAAGTCCATCTGTTCCAGTGTGTTATTCAAAGCTGTTGTCTCCTTGTGTATTTTCCTTTTAGATAATCTATACATCTATGTAAGTGTTAATATCCCATGCTATTATTATATTATTAGAAATTACTTCCTGTTATTTACTATTTTACGTATTTTGGTGCTCCCTTGTTACATGCATAAATATTTACTATTGTCATTTCTTATTGCTGCATTGTCCCTTTTATTATTATATAGTATTCTTCCTTGTCTTTTGTTAGACTTTTTGTCCTAAAGTCTGTTTTGTCTGAGGTAAGGACTGATACTTTGGTTTTATTTTGACATACATTTTCATGACCAATGTTTCTCCATCCCCTTATTTTCTCTCTTTAGGTGTCTTTAGGTCTAACATAGGTCTTATAAGCAGCATGTACTCGGGTCTTTTTGTTTTTTTCAATCTATACTGTCAGGATATGCCTTTTGATTGGAGCATTTAGTCAATTTACATTTAGTGTAATTATTGATGGATATATATTTATTGTAATTTTAGTACTTATTTTGCAGCTATTTTTGACTATTTTCTCTGCTCCTTTCTTTTCTTTCCCTTTCATGTTTTGTTGACTTTCTTTAGTGATATATTTGGATTTCATTCTCTTTATTATATGCATTTTTATTAGTGATTTTTAATATATGATTACCATTAGGTAATTATACAATCTCTTCTGCATATAGTAGTTTATATTAAGTTGATGTGTTTAAGTTTGAGCCCATTTCTTTCTCCTCTGTTACCCATCCTTGAGGATTGTGTTGTCATATTTTTTTGCATCCTTGTATGCTTAAGATTTTTCACTGATTATTTTATAGAAATATTCATTTTCACTGCTTTTATGTTTCCTATTTTTATACTGTCATTTTTGGTTTCCATTTTCCACTCAAAGTGTTCCCTTTAATATTTCTTGCAGGGTTGGTTTAGTGGTTATGAACTCCTTTCCCTTTGTTTGTCTCAGAATCTCTTTATCTCTCCTTCTAATCTGAATGCTAGCCTTGCTGGATAGAGAATTCTTGGCTACAGATTATATACATACATATATTATCTATCTATCTAATCTATCTATACACACATATATACATATATGTATATACATATATATACATATGTCTGCTTGATTCGAAAGTTTCTGGTGAAATATCTATCGATATTATTATATGGTTTCCCATGAATGTAATTGTCTTCTTTTGTCTAGCTGTTTTTCATTTTTCTCTTATATCTCTGTATTTTGCATTACATTATTAATTATAATAATCTTGGTGTGGATCTCCTTTATTTTATTTTATTTTATTTTATTTTATTTTATTTTTTGGCAGGGATTCTTTGTGTCTTATGAATCTGGATATCTGTTTCCTTCCCCAGATTAGGAATGTTTTCATCTATTATCTTTTCAAATAAATTTTCTGTCCCTTTTTCTCTCTCTCTTCTGCTGGTACTACTATAATATGAATGTTACTATGTTTGATGGAGTCACTGAATTCCCTAAGTCTGTTTGCCTGTTGCATAATACTTTTTCTTTCTTTCTTTTGGTTTCCTCAATTAATTTCCATTAGTCTGTCTTGTAGGTCATTACTTCCTTTCTCTGCTTCTTCCAGCCTGGTGTTTATTGCATTAAGCTTGTTTCTAATCTCATTTATTGCACTCTTCATCTGTAATTGGTTCTTTTTTATTTCTGTGCTAAGGGTCTCACTGATGTCTTCTGGTCTTTTTTAACAGTGAGTATCTTTATGATCAATGCTTTATACCCCATCAGGCATGTTACTTATTTCTGTTTCACTTAGATCTCTGGCCATGGCCTTCTCCTGTTCTTTCATTTGGGACAAATCCCTCTGTTTTCTCATTTTGTCTAAGTCTCTGTGCCTTTTTCTGTGTGTGTGTGTGTGTGTGTGTGTGTGTGTGTGTGTGTGTGTGTGTGTTAGGAAAGTCAGCTACATTTCCTGTTCTTGAGGGTTATGAAGAAGAGGTCCTATAGTTCCCTGTCATGTAGTGTCCCCTGTTCTCCAGGGCCTGGAACTTGCAGAAGTATCTCCAATGTGTGCTGCATGTTTTCTGCCCCTGTTTCCTGGATGTTTTATCTTTGAGGCCAGTTGAGTGCAGAAGCTCTCTTTGCCTGTTGTGGGCAGTGTTTGGTTCCTGGCCTGAATGTGGTGGGTTTTAACTAGATGCATTCTGATTTTCTTGTGAAATGAGATCTGTTGCGGCCACCACCAGAACTGAGGCTCTGCAAAACTCCAGAGAGGGGAAATGTGGTGTTGTCAGGGGTATAGCCAGGTCTTCTGGGAAAAGAGATCTTGTCATACTAGGTCTGAGACAAGAGTGACTGGGAAGCATGGTTCTACTAAAGCATGGCAGGGCAGGGCTTGATATAAGTAAGTTAGGTAATGAGTGTTGGTGATGTGCTGGTTCCTGCAAGTGGTTTTCTGCTTATAGTGAAATGCAGCGGAGGGAAATGGCAACTGTAATTCCTTTGTTCCTATAGGGGTATCTCTGTGAATGCTGCTTCTCAGGGACATTCTCTGAAATGAGCAAATTACCTCCCCACTGTGTGTCCAGGTGTTCTTCAGGTTGCTGTTTCCATGCTATATATCTACAGGCTCTTTGCCCTTCTTTATTTTCAAGTATGGCCACTGTGCCTCAGAACTCTCTTGAGTCAAGCCCCCTGACCTGTCAAACTCCAGATTTTAAGCCCTATTGGTTGCTAGAAGTCATGAAATTCAGCCCCTCTGGCTTTCTGAGCCAATTCCTATGGGAATTCATTTTCACCATAAACTCCCCTTTGTGTTAGTCTGTCTTCTCTATGACCATGGCTCCCTCCTCACTGCAGAGTCCATGATCTCTTTCTCTCCCATACTGTGTTTCTGCACATCCTACTTTCTTCAATGCGGCCTCTTCTCTCCCTTTAGTTATGGAGTTTGTTCTGTCAGTCTTCAGGTCAATTTCTGTGGTATTTAGGATGATTTGATAGTTATCTAGTTGTATTCATGGGATGAGGCAAACCTAGGATCCTCCTATTTTGCTGCCATCTTCCCTCTCAGAATATTTTCCATTTATTTGTATTATCTTCAAGTTCTTTCAACACTGTCTTATAGTTTTCAGTGTACAAGTGTTTTAGTTCCTTGGTTAAATATATTCTATATATTTTATTTTTTGGTGCAATGTTAAAAGGATTATTTTTATTTTCCTCTGATTTTTGGTAAACATGTAGAAACACCACAGATTTCTGCATGCTAATTTTCTATTCTGGGACTTTACTGAATTCGTTTATTAGGGTTTTTTTTTGGGGGGGGTGGAGTATTTTGGGTTTTCTATATAAAGTAGAAAGTATTTGTCATCTGCAAATACTGACAGCTTTACTTCCCATTTTGGATGCCTTTTTATTTTTCTGACCTAATTGTTCTGGCTAGGACTTACAAAACTATGTTGAATAAAAGTAAGAAGTGTGAGCATTCTTGTTTTGTTTCTGATCTTTGAGGAAAATCATACTTTCACCATTGAATATGAGGTTAGCTGTGGGTTTATCATATATTGCCTAAATTATATTTAAGGACATTCCTTCCATACCCTCTTTATTTTATCATAAATGAATGTTGAATTCTGTCAAATTATTTTTCTACATCTATGATCATATATGATCATTTAATCATGTAATTTTTGTTCTTCATTTTGTTAATCTAGTGTATCACATTGATTGATTTGCAGATGTTGAACCATTCTTGCATCCTTGGAATAAATCCCACTTGATCATGGTGCATCATCCTTTTAAGGTATTGTCGTATTCGATTTGCTAATATTTTGTTAAGAGTTTTTGCAAGTATATTTACCAGGGACATTGACATGTAATTTACTTTCTTTGGGGTGTCTTTGTCAAATTTTGGTTTTAGGGTAATGCTGGCATTGTAAAATGATGTTGGAAGTGTTTTCAATTTTGGGGGAGATTTTGAGGATTGGTATTAAATATTCTTTCAATGTTTGTTTGAGTTAACCAGTAAAGCCATCTGGTCCTGGACTTTTATGTGTTGGGAGGTTTTTGATTATTGACTCAATCTCCTAACAAGTAATCTATCTCTTCAGAATGTCTAATTCCTCATGATTGAGCCTTTAAAATTGTATATTTCTAGGAGTTTATTTCTTTCATGTTGTCCAAATTGCTGGTGTATATTAGTAGGAATTTCTCATGAACCTTTGTGCTTCAGTGGGATCTGTTTTAACTTCTTTCATTTATGATTTTATTTATTTAACCTCTCTATCTGTTTTTCTTGGAGAGTCTAGATAAATGTTTATCAATTTTGTTTATCTTTGAAAAGAAGCCACTCTTAGTTTCATTATTTTTTTCTGTTTTATTTTTAGTCTCTATTTCATTTATTTCCACTTTGATCTTATTATTTTCTTTATTCTACTGAATTTGAATTTTGTTTGTTACTCCATTTCTAGCTTATTCAGATATATAGTTAGATTGTTTATTTCAACTATTTCTAGTTTCTTGAGGTAGGGGTGAATTGCTATAATCTTCCCTCTAGCAATATTTTTGCTGCATTGCATGGATTTTGGTATATCATAAGTCTGTTTTTGTTTCTTTGTAGGTTTTTTAAAAATTTTTTATTGATTACTTCAGTGACCCATTGGTTGTTCAGAAGCATGTTGTTTCATATCCATTTTTTTCATTTCTTCTTTTAATTTGTTTCTAGCTTCATACCATTGTTGTCAGAGAATATATATGATACAATTTAAGTTTTCCTGAATCTATTAAGACTTGTTTAGTGGCTTAATGTGTTATCTATAATAAAGAATATTCTATGTGCACTTGAAAGGAATGTATATTTTTTGCTCTTGGATACAATGTTCTATTTATATCTATTAAATCCATCTGGTCCAATGTGTCACTTAAGGATGATGTTTCCTTATTAATTCTCTGGATGATTTGACCATTAATGTAAATGGGTAGTTCAAATTTTTCTTGCATCACTGTAAATTTTACCTTTTAGGTCCATTAGTATTTGTTTTATATATTTTGGTGTTTCTATGATGTGAAAAATATCTTTATAAGCTTTAGGTCCTCTTGTTGGATTGACCCCTTTATTGTTATGTGCCCTTCTTTGTCTATTATTACAGTCTTTCTTTAAAGTCTATTTTGTCTGCTGACTATAGCTACACGACCTTTATTTTTATTTGACTTATATGTAATATCTTTATCTATTCCTAGACTTTCAATCCGAGTTGTCCTTACTTCTGAAGTTTGTCTCTCATGGGCAACATATGGATGGGTCTTGTTTTTTTTTTTAATCCACTCAACCGCTCAAAGTCCTTTGATTAAAGAATTTAGCCCATTTATATTTAAAGTAATTACTGATAAGTATGCACTTATTGATATTTCATTAATTATTTTCCGGATGTTTCTGCAGTTCCTCTGTATTCCTTTCTTCTTTTTCTCTTTCCTTATGGTTTGATGGCTTTCTTTGCTGTTATATTTAGATTTCTCTTTCATTTTATTTTGTATATTTACTGCAGAATTTTGGTTTGTGGTTACTATAAGGTTCACATATAACTTCCTATGTATATAATAGTCCAGTTTGAGTTCATAGCAATTCAAATTTGATTGAACACATTCCAAAACTAAATTGTTTATCTTCCCCCATATTTTTTTTTGTTGTTTGTGATGTCACATTTTACATCTTTTTTTTAAAAAAGATTTTATTTATTTATTTTAGAGAGAGAGCACAAGCAGAGGGATGAGCAGAGAGAGAACGTGCTGAGTGTAGAGGCCAATGTGGGGTTCAATCCTACAACTCTGAGATCATGACTTGAGCTGAAATCAAGAGTTGGATGCTCAACCAACTGAGCCACCCAGATGCCTCTTACATATTTTTATTTTATGCATTCTTTAGTTATTGTACTTTCAGTTCATTTTACTATTTTTTTAATTTTAACTTTCATACTTGTTTTTTTTAAGTGATTGACCTGCTACCTCTACTATATAATTACCTTTTCCAGTGAGATCTTTAGTTTTGTATGTATTCTTGTTTGTAATTTAGTACCATTTTCTTTCAGTTTAGACAAGTCCCTTTAACGTTGCTTGTAAGGCCATTTTAGTGGTGATAAACTACTTTAGGTTTTGCCTATCTGGAAAGTTCTCGATCTCACCTTTAATTCAGAATATTAACCTTGTCAGGTAGAGAATTTTTGGTTGGAAGTTTTTCCTTTCAACCCTTTGAATAGGTTGTGCCATTCTTTTCTGGCTTACAAAGTTTCTGGAGAAAAAAAAATCTGATATTCTTTCAGATTTCCCTTGTATGTAAGAAGTTGTTTTTCTCTTGTTGCTTTTAAGATTCGTTCTCTATCTTTTACTTTCATCACTTCAATTATGAAATGTCTCAGTGTGGATCTTTTTGGGTTCATTTTGTTTGAGACTCTGGACTTTCTAAATCTGTTTATTTCACTCCCCAGATTAGGGAAGTTTTCAACCATTACTTCTTCAAATACACTTTTCTTGGCTCTTTCACTCTATCTCTCCCCTTCTAGGACTCATAATGTAAATGTTATTCCTTTTACATTATCAGAAATGCCCCATAAGTTTTCATTTATTTCCTGCTCTGTCTGAATGAGTTCTGTTGCTCTGCCTTCCAGCTCATGGATTTGATCTTTGGCTTCACCCACTATCCTGTTGAAGCTCTCTGGTGTATTTTTCAGTTTAGTTAATGTATAATATATTCTTTAGCTCTGTAACATCTGTTTGGAACTTTCTTACATATCTTACTTTTTTAATAAGAATTTCACTGTGTTCATTCATTGCTTTCCCATTTTTAGTAAACATTTTTATAAGCATTACTTTGAAGTCTTTATCAAGTAGATTGTTTATTTCCATTACATTAGTATATATTTTTTTCTCTGAGATTGGGCTTTTTTGTGTGTGTTTGGAACATATACCTTTGTCTTATTTTCCCTGACTCTCTGTGTTTGGATCTACCTATTACACAAACCAACTGATTTTCCCAGCCTAGAAGGAATGGTCTTGCGTTGGACAAGTCGCATGGAGTCCGGAAGCATGATCTCCTCTGACCACCAGAGCTAGGTGCTCAAGAGTTGTCCCGTGGGTTTGCTGTGTGTGCCTATCTGTGTTTGGGCTGTATCTGTGGTGCAGACATGGTGGGATTGGCACCCAACCCATTTGTAACATGTACTTGCACTATAGCACTGGGATGAGTGGGGCAGGCTAAGACAAAGGCAGGCTGTAACATGCAGCTGCACTGTGGGGGTGAGCAGTGGAGGTTTATTTTTAAAGTGAGTGACAAAATAAATTCCTCTAGAGTTTTCCTAATTTATACGGTCCACTTCTGAGTATAGAAAAAATGGTAGAAAATGAGAAATACAGAAAAGAATCCTATTTAGTTGAGGTACCAGAAGAGACAGGCTACTAAAAGCCAAAAAGTAAGCCAAGTCCAGGAAAGAAAAAACTGACACTAGAGGAGTCTTATATTTAATTATCTGGGATAGCAGCATTCACTATCTTGTACTCCTCTCCCTTGCCTTTCTCCAAGTCTGATCTAAGGATGTGATCTAGTTGTCTGTCATTAAAATCCAAAAATGAGATTCCCATATTGTAGATTAATTGCCTTTTTATTGGGATGTCAAATGTTTCATAGGTAGTTTTATAGAGTAATTATTAAAAGCTACATGGGTACATTTTAGGGTAATTACCAGAGCTAAACAATCTCTTCTTGTTTTTCCCTTACGTTTCAGTATTTAAAATCTTAAAATCTAAATTATATTTTATTGGGATTTTTTTAATGCAGTTTCTAAAGTTCTCAGGCATCTGCTGAGAGGATTCCACAATATGCTTTTGTTCTTTTAAAAAATATTTATTTATTTATTTGAGATGGAGGGAGAGAAAGAGAGAGAGAGCATGCAAGTAGGGGGAAAGGGGCAGAGGGATTCCTGTTGAGCAGGGATCCTGACATGGGGCTCGATCCCAGGACCCTAAGCTCATGACCTGAACCAAAGTCAGTTGCTTAATTAACTGAGTTGCCCAGGCACCCCCTTTTGTCCTTTAAAACAAAGTGCTATAGGGGTGCCTGGGTGGTTCAGTCAGTTAAGCATCTGCCTTCAGCCAGGGTTATGAATATAGGGTCCTGGGATCATACCCCATGTAGGGGTCCTTGTTCCACAAGAAGTCTGCTTCTGCCTCTCTCTTTCTGCCCCTCCAACTGCTTGTGCTCTCTTTCTTTCTCTCAAATAAATAAATAAATCTTTAAAAATAAATAAAACAAGATGCAATAGATTTTGAATAATATAGTGGAGAGAAAATGTCCTCAACATATAAGTAAAACACAACTATGGGGGAAAATACTAAGCATCAAGAACAAAAAACTATGGGCACCTGGGTGGCTCAGTGGATTAAAGCCTCTGCCTTCGGTTCAGGTCATGATCTCAGGGTCCTGGGATGGAGGCCCACATCGGGCTCTCTGCTCAGTGGGGAGCCTGCTTTCCCCGTCTCTCTCTGCCTGCCTCTCTGCCTACTTGTGATCTCTCTCCCTCTGTCAAATAACTAAAAAAAAAATCTAAAAAAAAAGAACAAAAAACTGATACACTAACTGAGCTGAAAAGCATAGAATGCAAAAATTCTAAGATCTATTACATATGCTATAGAAAGTTTGAGTTTGTGTGGGGTGTTGATATTCCCCAGGAAAATATGCCAGTTTTAAGTTCCTGGACTCCATCTTTAAAGGTGGGAGACTGGCATTCCAAACCTAAATTGTCTCTATAGGGAAAAAATCTTATTCTTAAGAAAAAGGAGTTTGGGTCCCAACCAACAAATTGCAAAGGATTTGTACTTTCTTTTTTTCTTACATGAGGGCTTTTTGGCAGCCCTTGAAATCACACCACATTAGGTAGCCACCTACATTCAAAATCAAAGCCAACATGAGTGAAGCCCTGAAGTCTGGTTTAATTTTCCACTCCACTCTTGCTCTTTTACCAGATCTCATAAAGTTGCTTTACTCCTTCACTTTTGCAGCTTATGAATCATATAATGCAGTGGATAGGGCACACTCTCAAAGAGAAAATTGCAAGAAAAAGACTGCAAAAAAGTCAAAACAGCCAGAAGGACCTGGTTATATTGGACCTTACTTAATTTTATATAAACTTGGAACCATTTAAATTTCCTTTAAAAAATCCCCTCTTTGTCCAAATTCTGATGTCTGGTCTGAAACACCAGATGAACATTAAGAAGAGTGAAAGAAAATTCCCACAGCCATGTCAGCGCTGAGAATAGGAAATACAAGTTTTCCAACTTCACCACAACTTGTGATTTTATCGTTACATCTACAAAGTAAAAATATTTGAAATATAATTTTTAAAATGGAACTTTGTAAAATGGTGACTTGTATTTTGAAATGAAAGTTAGGATACATGCACCCAGATTTGTAAAAACAGGAGACACTGATAGCTAGATAGTTGGATATGTGTAATTAGAAACTGCTGAGTGATTCTACTTTCTCTAGTATTTTAACCATGTATAAATAAAGACTTGACCCATTATGAGCCACAAGTTAAACAATACTCAATATGGAGCTATATTGTTTACAAAATAACATATCATATATGAGACATGAAGAGATTCTCCTATTGTATTAAGCTCTGACCTAGATGTTCAATAAACTTAGCTGAATATAATTGAGTTACTGCTACATGTGAAATAGCTGGGCACTTAAGTGTTGGAGGGTTATATACATCAATAAAACATGGTCTTTGCTGGTAATAAGATCATAATTTTGTGGAATGAATAAGAAAAAAAGCATATTTATAATGCAAAATGCTATGGGAATTCATAGGTGGGTATGATCATAATCAGGCAGAGGATAATGAAAGCTTTCATAAGGAAGGTAACATTTTTTTTAAAGAGTGGCCTCAGAAGATGGACAGGATTTCAAAAAGTAAAGATAGGCATATAGCACTTTCAGCAGAGGAAAAATCAAGAACTCAGGGAATGGAGATAGGAAAGCACAGAGAATGCCCGCAAGGACCTAATTTTGGTATGGAGCTTAAGAAATTGACTAAATTGATACTGATGTTGCCCTTTGTAACTGAAGGAAAACTCTCAGATTTGAAGGCTCTCAGATTTGTTTCTCTTGGAAGCTTGTTAATTGTAGCTACCTTGGCTCTATCCTTTGGAAGTTAAGATTTGTTCCATCTGGCAATATTCATTTTTAATATGTATTCCAGTTATGCTGGAGGCCAGCTCCAGCAGGTCCAGGGGTTCCAGAAGGATGGACGGTGTCAGCGAGATGAGTGAGAGAGCCATGAGATTCTTTCTGATCACCAAGCAGGCATCTCTACTCTGCTGGTCCCGGTATCTTTATTTATAGGGAGTGAGTCAGGTTGTCCGAGACACGACAGAGGGCGTGATCTTTATGATTAATTACTTTTAGAGATACAAAGCACTTTTATTAGTAAAAAGACATTTTTTTTGCATTTTTTCCATGCGTCAATTCCCTCCCTCCATGAAAGAGACAGATTATCTATTTTAAGTAGTATAGCCCGTAATGGGTTTGCCCCTTCTGCCTTTGTATTTGACTATTACATCTGCATCTTTGTTGTAAACACCGGTATACAGGAAAGTGGGAGTGGGTGTTGCAAGGATATTCATGGAATGCAGACCTCGAGGAGGGTACCATAACTTGCCATTGATCATTAAGGGAACATGTAGTAACCAGTGCTCTGCTTTTGCTCATGTCTTATCTTTGGATAAGGCTCTTCTTTGGGCAAAGCTAACTTCTAGCTCTAGGGCTTCAAGTTGTCTTAAAATTCTTCCTCCTGATTTGCAAGAGTGCAAAGAGATAACAGTAGGAGGAACTGTTACAGAGATAGGATCTAAGGTCCTTGCCATGGGGCTAAGGGTCTGATTCTATGCATATGGTTTTGGTTGATAATCTCCGTCTGGTCAGGAGTGTCTAGAGGCCTAATTATAAGTAACAGGATTAATCCTGAGATAGGGATCAGAAGTAGTGGGAGAAGATACCAGGTTCGCTTTGGTTGGCAGGAGCTGTGCAAATGCTGCCGTTTCCACGCTGTGACCATGTCAGCCAGCGAGGCCCATGCGGCTCCCCCCACAGTTAGTGGAGAGACCACATTTTTAGAAGCATGGCTTAAGAAAAAGTGAAAAAATAAAAATAGAGAGCTTTAAATCATGTGTATGAGAACAAGACACTGAGAGATAGGAGCTGTATAAGAACAAACTGACTAACATTTTTTAATGGATGCAAGGAACAAGGACATGGATAGTGGCTAAAGTACTTATTAATTATCAGTACAGATTTTAATGGCATCTGAGATTGCCAATACCAATTAGTGTGCATTTGTCTCCAGGATATGAAATGATTACAAACTAGGATATCTGAGGAAAGGCAGTGTGACTGGGCATTACTTATTGGTAATGTGAGATTGAGTAATATACTCCTTGCTGTCTCCTGGTAATTAAAATAGTACAACTCAGAGTAACAAGGTGCACTATCTGTCGAAGAAGAAATGGGCTTCAGATCTCAGCAAAGACTTTCGACCCAGCTAAATGACATAACTTCCTGCCAAAATGGCAATGCTCACAGTAACTGCATTGTCTGTCCACACATAGTTATTTCCCCCCTTTATGAAGTTGGCTTATGAGGGATTCATAGGATGTATCAAATATAAGAGAAGTTGGGAGCCTAATTGAATGTAGTATCCAAGCAGACCACCCTTCTTTAAAAAAAATTCTAATTGAACTTTCAGTAGGGCAGAACTGGTGAATTCCCTAGGAGAATTAGACAGGCAAAGACTTTTTGAAGTAATTGCTTACTGTGTTGTAGTCAGCTCTTCAATCTAGTTGCGGTTGCTTGACAGGTTTTCTGGAAAGAATATAAGCTATTTGACTTTGAAGATCTTCAAAAGTGAAAAAAAAAATCCCTGATATTTTCTACGTGTGTTGATCAGTATCAGGAAGAAATTTTTGCTTTTTTTCCATCCAATATTTATGATTACTTTGTATCATAGTGGTACTATTGCCTCCCACACACATGTACCCACCTTATTCAGTCCCACATCATTTGCAGTCACTTGAAGAACTCGGTCTGCCTTTCCTTGGCTTACTAAAGTATGTACCTAACTAGAACTCTAAAACAAAGTTGGCTTTTGGGTAAGTAGTTGCCGATGACCTATGACTGGATGGTTGCTGGGCAGAAATCCACATCCCAAAATACAGTCTTTACTTGCCACTAATATGTCTCAAAGACCACCATTAAAAATTAGGTCATTTGAGGGTTTAATATTTTTTAATTATTCACTTTCTTTTATTAAAACATAGAAACACATGTTGATGGGTAAAAGTGTTCATAGATAATAGTAACTTTTTCAGAGGAAGTCTCAGTAAGGTAACACAAAAAGTTATTCCTAATATTCATTTGAAGCACATTTTTCTTAGATGAACAACCAAAGACATAATATTGCTGGAAAATACTCTTGAACCATATCATGAGTGAAATTTGGTAAAGCTTCAGGTTTAGATAAACATAAATATTCATAAATGAAAATAATAACTTCTCATGAGAATGCCATATGAAATAGTTTCTGACCTATAGGTTGCTGGGAATCAGGCCAGATTTAGGACATTAGTTTCATTTTTTTTCTCCATTTTTATTTTCTTGCCCCAAAAAAGTAAGTAACATTAAGGAAGAATAGTATTCTGAAAGCAAAAAATAATTTGATCAAGGCGTCTAGCATGCTTTCTCAAATAAATATCTCATTCAAACTGGAGTCTGTTTCAGTGCCTGTTGTAGTATGGATTCTCTTCTGAGAAAGGAAAATCTCAAAAAATAGTGGCATGCTCTGAAAAAAATGCCTCCTTCATTTTTTTTTGTCTCCATTACTCTTAGATAATAGGAAATTTATATTCATTATAGAGCAGCTAAGTAGTTTTTTTTCCATAATAGAAAGCCTTTTCAGTCATCATAAGCAACATTTCCTACTAGAAAATAATGTTATTTAAACAAAGGGAAAATATTGTCAGCTCTCCCAGAAGAAGCGAGATGAACTGTAAGGGAGATACTCTATTAAGGAACATTTCAAGGTTATAGACTAGGATATACATATGAAAATGCACTTAAATGTGGCCAATGACAGAATAGCCAACAGGAAAATTATAGACTTTGAGATGATAGTCATGACTTTGATTTCACTTCACTTAAGCAAATATGTTCTTAATATTTTTGTTGTTTCCCCTCATTTGTGCTTATAGAATACACTGTACCTTGCCTAGAAACACACTTTTTAAAAAAATACTGTGAGACAATAATCATTCTGCCTAACTAGAAATAAGGTCCAAGAAGACAAAGATCATGTGCTTTTTTCACTGTCTATATCCCCAGTACCAAGAGTGGTGCCTGGCAAATGGTAGGTGTTGAATAAATATTTGCTGAATAAATATTAGATGAACCCACATATTCCAAACATGGCTCTAGGTGCTCCAGGAGATATAAAGGTCTTTAAGCCCCAACCCCTAACTTCAAGGAATTTCTGGGTTTGCTGTGGTAGGGTGGAATAGGCAGGGGAACAGAAGTATAAATAAGACACAGACACAAACTGCTAACTAAAAAGCAGAGAAAATTAAGTATTTTAAGAGAGCTATAAATGAGGATTTGAAAAGGGGATTAGCATAACAGTGCTGAGTTAATCACAAAAGTTTCCATGAAAAACAGGAAATTTAAGAAAGGCTTTTACAAATAGGTAAGACTGATATGCAAAAAGACAGTATTCCAGAATGAGTAGCATAATAAGCAGATGTTTGTGAAAAACAAAAACAGAAACAAAAATGTCAGTTTGAACAATAAGGAACTCTGTTTGGGTGGAATAGTGATCATCATAGGGAAGTAATGGGAGACAAAACTAATGGTACAAGGAAGATACAAGGTACAGTGGCTTTAGGGAAGCCACTGACTACAAGACTATGCACTTTGTGATTTGATGGGTAATGATGGTAAGGAGCCATTAATTCTCTTTAAAAAGTTCATCTCAGAAAAAAATTCTGACGACATTATACACAATAGAGAAGGACAAGATATGGGATTGGGAGACAAATTCAGTAATAAATGCATGAACTAGAGTAAAAACAAAGCAAATTTCAAAAATGAGATGGTTGTGAGAAATAATGCAGTTGCAGAAAATAGTAATAGGATCAGCTATAATAACTCATATTTATTATGTACCAGACACTACACTAAATATATTACATACAGGAGCTCAATTAATTCTCACACTGATTCTGTAGGTTAGATACTATAATTTTTCTCATTTTACCAATGAAAAAATTAGGGATCAGAGAGGTTTAGTGATATACCCAGGGTCACAGAGCAATTGAAAGAATAAGAATTTAAACCCATGTCATTCTAACTTCTAAACATACAGTATTTCCCCCACAGTATGCTGTCTCCCCTTTAGAAACTTGTTTGGAAGTGGAGAACAAGTGACAATGAGTCAAGGTCTCCAAGACTTTGGTACAACCTGGGAAAATATTGATGAACTTAATAAAAATAAGGAAGTCTAGAGTAGAATCAGGTTTGAAATTTTGAGAAATGATAATTTTTGTTCAAGAATGTTGATCTTTATGGTCAAATATTTTTTATTTACTGAAACTATTTCATTCAACAAATATTGAGTGCTTACTTTGTGTCTTGCACAGTCTTTGGTTCTAGTATACAGCAACTGGATAAAACATAAGAATTCCCGTCCTTGGACTTTACGGTCTAGTAGGGAAAATATATAAAAACAAAATAAATGAGTAAAAATAAACATAAAAGATATTAATTATGATTGAAAGTGGATAAAACAAAATACTGAAGGAGATGGGAAAAGTTAGTGGAGAGATGCAGTTTTAAAATAGAAAGATCAGAGGAAGCCTCATGAAAGGTAACATTGAGGTAAAGATCTGAAGTAGGTGAGTGAATGAACCAGTGAATAACTAGGCTAAAGCATTTCAGGCACAGGGAACTGCCAATGCAATGACTTCAAGGCAGGAGTGTACCTGGTCCTTTCCCCTAACAGCAAGAATGGCAAAGTGGGTGAAGCACAGTAAAAGAGGGAGAATGTTAGGAGGTGAGCTCAGAAGAGTAATAGGGGCCAGATCATGTAAGGAGATGTAGGCCATTTTTAAAAGTATTTATTTATTTATCTGAGAGAAAGAGAGCTAGAGAGAGAAAGAGTGGGGAGGGGCAGTGGGAGAGAGAAACATAAGCACACTCCACACTGAGCATGGAGCCCCACACGGGGCTGGATCTCACAACCCTGAGATCAGACCTGAACTGAAAACAAGATTTGGAAGCTTAACTAACTGCACCATTCAGGCACCCAAAAGATGTAGGCCATTGTAAAGAACTTTGATCTTCCTCTAAATAAGAGGAAAAGTCATTAGGATATTTTTATCAAAAACATGACATAATCTGACAAGATAAGACATACTTTGAATAAATATTAAAGATAACTTCATGTTCATATGTTGAATTTTGAGATGATAATGAAACATTAAAGAGAAGAATTCTTATATGTAGTTGGATAGAGAGCTACAGCTCAAAAGAAATATAGATTTAAGAGTCATTGCCCATGACAGGGAAGACGGATGTTCAATAGAGATTGACTGGATGTATATTCATATAAACTTCTAATATCTATTCACTGACAGTAGAAGACAATAACTTCTGTATAAATAGTTAAAATGAGGTTGAAAACCCAGGGCTTTTGATTGTTTGGTCTGCCACCTAATATTGCCTGTCACCTATCCAAAATCAGTAGCTGTGAAAATTTTATAAAGATGAATTTCAGTTTGAGAACTAAACAATCTCTAATTTTAATCACTTTCAATATATATGTTATTCTTTACAGCTGTGCTGCCTTGTATTTTATAATGCCATCTCCCTACTTTGTCCTTACCTAAGAATTCTCAAGTTTTTATCCTCTTCGTTCTGATGCATAGCTCAAATCATTCATCAGGCCTTTTAGTTAAAATGGGTACCATATCTTTGAAAAAAACATGCTGTTTTTCTTACCAAGCAATTGAGGAAAAATAATAAAAAAAATTCCTTTAGGGGCTGAATCAAGCACACTTTAAGGCCCATGGATTTGATAATATTAAGCAGAATGTTTCCTAATTCATATTTCATTTTTGTTCTTTCTACATATCTTTAAAGTCAGTTAAATCTTCCCAAATTTCAGTACCCTTAAGGCAACTGAGTCCCTAAGCTATAATTGGTTTACCTCAGAACAAAGGTCATGGATCTAGTTGAGTCAACTGTCTTGGGATTTTGATTTTCTATACTAGTACTATGGTCTGTTATCTTGGATAATTGATAGGTGACTAAATGACCCATGTAAAAGTGTTTAAAAGAGAAGTTGGTTACCCACTTATTTTCAGACACCTGAGAAGGGTTTTGACCAAGTCAGTGGCCCCTATAATGGTGGTTCAAGGAGAAATGCTCAGTCACTATAACTGAATCATATGGGAAGTTTTTAAAAATATGAATTTGAAGCCTTATGTCCTAAATCAGAATTTCTGGAGGAGACACCAGGAAAGCTATTGAGAGTTGATTTTTTTAAGTCCATTCAGATGAGTATGACAATGTGATTTGTGAATCAGTGGCCTAAATTAGAGCCTCTCAAATGTTAATATGTGTAAAAATCACATGAGGCTCTTGTTAAACTGCAGACTGATTCAGCAGGTCCCAGGTGGGTCTGAGAGTC
Source organism: Ailurus styani (assembly GCA_002007465.1). Taxonomy (NCBI): domain Eukaryota; kingdom Metazoa; phylum Chordata; class Mammalia; order Carnivora; family Ailuridae; genus Ailurus; species Ailurus styani. The sequence goes on along the minus strand of LNAC01001165.1, from coordinate 179,058 downwards.
TTTGGCATTTCTAACAAACACTCAAATAAAGTTGGTTCACAGTCACAGACTATATTACCTTTCAGGTGACTTCTAGCTATACTTTCTTGTGACTCTAAAGTAGCTTATAGAAACTGGCTTGTCACTCTCACTTACATCAGAATTTTCCTTCAAATGAAGAGATTTTTGTACACATAGCCTTTTTCTTTTTTTGCAAGAAATGCCAGACACTAATTGGCTTATTTGTTTTTTCACTTGCAGCTCTGCCTTTGTTTCCCATTTTTTAGCTTTCAACACATAACTGAAAAGTCTCAGAAAGCTGATCTATCCAAGTTAATCATCTCTGAAGAACTGCGGATTTACTGAGTACTAAAGCAAACCTTTCTTTTATGTGAGGCAAACATAAGAAAAAACAGCCTGTCAAACACCTGAAAAGAGATGGCTATCATCATATGGAAAGTTGAAGAACGGCTATGTGGCACATTTATAGTCCAAATGGAGGTGAATCAACTGTTATGATGTCCCAGAAGGCCTTATAACAGTAAAGAAAAAGGGAAAATTATAAGAGCTTGTTATCTGTGCTTGCACACTAGACTTCAGTGCAATTAATATAAAAAAACCCAAAGCAAATATGCAAATAGTTCTTTGAAAAGCCCCCAAATTATGTGTAGAGGCTCAGACCAATGCCATAAAAAAGAAGTTATTTTATACTCACTCTCCGTGACCCATTCATAATAAGTCTTTTAGAAAGAATGGGAGTTAATTGTGGATTTATGTTTTGAACAACTATTTGACAAAGACGGTTGCTCTGGAAAGAAACATGCTTGCTAATGACACATGTGATGGGCCAGATGGATATAAGACAGATTCTCGATATTTTATCTACGCAGTGACATATACTGTAATTCTTGTGCCAGGTCTCATAGGGAACATATTAGCCTTATGGGTATTTTATGGCTATATGAAAGAAACCAAACGGGCTGTGATATTCATGATAAACTTAGCCATTGCTGACTTACTACAAGTTCTCTCCCTGCCACTGAGAATCTTTTACTACTTGAATCATGACTGGCCATTTGGGCCTGGCCTCTGCATGTTCTGTTTCTACCTGAAGTATGTCAACATGTACGCAAGTATCTACTTCTTGGTCTGCATAAGTGTGCGACGATTTTGGTTTCTCATGTACCCTTTTCGCTTCCATGACTGCAAACAGAAATATGACCTATATATCAGCATTGCTGGCTGGTTGATCATCTGCCTTGCCTGTCTGCTCTTTCCTCTACTCAGAACCAGTGATGACACCTCAGGCAACAGAACGAAATGCTTTGTGGATCTTCCTACAAGGAATGTCAATCTGGCCCACTCTGTTGCCATGATGACCATTGGCGAGTTGATTGGCTTTGTCACTCCTCTTCTTATTGTCCTATATTGTACCTGGAAGACAGCTTTATCACTGCATGATAAATATCCTGTGGCCCAAGACCTTGGGGAGAAAAAGAAAGCCTTGAAGATGATTCTAACCTGTGCAGCAGTATTCCTAATTTGCTTTGCACCATATCACTTCAGCTTTCCTTTAGATTTCCTGGTCAAGTCCAACAAAATTCAAAGCTGCCTAGACAGAAGGGTGATTCAAATATTTCATTCTGTTGCCCTCTGTCTTGCTAGTCTGAATTCCTGTCTTGACCCAGTCATATACTACTTCACTACTAATGAGTTCAGAAGACGACTTTCAAGACAAGATAGCATCCAACTCCATGCAAAATCCTTTGTAAGCAATCATACCACTTCTACTCTGACAACTGAATTATGCTAAATTAAAACAAAACGTGAATGTGGTCTGAAATGCAAGTATATCAGGACATATTTGTAATACCCCAAGCCACTGGAAAGTAATTACAGGAAGCACTCACAGCTGTTCACTTATGCTCTATCTTGCCTATTTGAGGAATTCACATCTTTATAAGAGAACCTGTTTTTAAAATATTGTATTCCACCATCACTGTTGTTGACATGTCTATGTAATAATTTGTTATTAAGTCAGGATTTAAACTGTAAAACTTCAGTGACATTCTATATATATACACCCAGTTAGAGTCATCAGTTTTATGTGAACCTAAGACACAGAGAGACTATTAGCTTGGGCTCATCATAAGCACTTAGTTTTGTTGCAATGGACACTGGGTCTCTGTACTTAGAGGCAATGTAGTTATCTATTTATACTAGTAATCACAGTTTATATTCAAATACCATATTTTGAGTGTATTTTAACTAGGATGGACAATATATTATTTGTGAAAGCAAAGTGATATAAATATGGGACTATTTTTATCTTCCATGTGTGATTATACTCTAGAGTTTGTAGACTCAGGTAACTATTTTCTTCATTTAGGTGTCAATATGAAACATCATGTCACATTTATTCATAAAATGAAAATCTGAACTCAGACCTCTGGTATGTTTAAAATAAAAACAAGAAACAAGTTCACATACAGTAACCTCCTCTATGATTATATAAAATGTCATATTGAATCCACCCAGGTCAGATAGCTTTCCAAAGTACATACAATGTGACCTAAATTGTCTCTATAGATCTAAGAGATGGCAGATAAGTGACAATCAGAGTTCCAGTTCTCTTAAACTATTTCCAAAGAATACCTATTGAAATGTATGGACCTGCCTAATAGAGGGAGTTTCCACCATGCTTCTAGAGTAACATTGAATATCTCTGACAGTTTACTGCACTATTTGAGCCTATGAAAGAAGTAGTGCACTAATTAATTACTAAGCTTAGGCCAGAACAAAAAAGATGAAGGGATGGGTACATCTCTTAAAAGGCTCACCACATTGTATTTCTTACTTTAAGTGGTGACAGTCAAGCCACCTTCATGAACTGAAGGCAGCCAGGCATGTGGACCCTAGAGTCTTCAGAAATTTTTCTGGTCCAGCTTTGCTTCAGTCATACCATTGTGAGTCCTGCACAGCTTACTTCCCAGCAGTTATGGAAGGAGATTTTTTCACCTTTTTTGGAAAAAAAAGTGCAAAAGATTAATTTTGGCAGCATTGGACTCCCCTTACAGTTATTTACTTGCTACCTGTTTGGTACTAGTATGCAGGTTGCAGACCCAAGATATGAGTCATAATTAAATCTGAGGTCTAAAATATTATAGTACCTTGAAACATGTTTTAGCAAAAAGCTCCAATTTAAAACAATGATCTACTTAAAAATCTGTGTGCTATATAATAAAGACACATGCTATTTTTCTTATCTCATCTCATCTGGAAGGAATGTGGAAATCAAGAAAGGGCTCCATCATATTTTTATAGGAAAGGAGTTGTTTTAGGCACACAGTTATGATACTAATATGATTGGGGGGAAGCTAACAAATCAAAACTAATTCTAATATCTAAAAGGAATGAAAAATATTCAAATGTTTTTTTCTAGACAAGTATTGATTTTGCTTGTACTTTGTTATTAACATAATACCTTATTAGAAAACAGACTTTGTGCTGCTAGCAATGGTGTGTTTGTCTTCTTATTATTCATCATAAGGTACATATTTTGATGTATGATTATATGAGTTCTAAATGTGTGTTAAATTGTGTTTTAAAAAGAGTAACTGTAACTATGTCTGGTCTGTTTGCTTTAAAGTGATTGGTGTTTGAATATAATTTAACATTTTAATGGGATCACAAGTAATAATTTTGTGGCTACTTATAATGGAAGAGCCTTGCTTATAGTATATTTGTTTACTATTTTTAGATTAATATGGATTACACTTTTTAGAGTCATTTTGGGACATCAGAGATTTAATTTTATTAACATATTAATGTTACTTAAAGAATACTTATTTTTTTCTAAAAAGGAAAGGAAATATTTCTAGGACATTCATGCATTTTTTGGAGGAATGGTTGAGGGCGTTAGAGCCCATTTTATTAGGTGATCCAGAAGCCCTTGCAGATGATTTACATCATTAAAGCAGAGGATAAGTGTTCTGTATTATTGTGCTGTGTAGCTAGGACCACCACTTCTCCCCAGGTCTGCCCATCTACGTTTGTATTAAGTGTTGTAATTTACTTTGTTTACCCCTCTTCTTCATTGATACATTTTTCCTTCTGTCCTATTCCCTTGTTCTTCTAGTCAGTAATCTGATCAATTTATTCACACTAAGGTGCTAGTGACTAATGTTAGCTTGATATTAACTTTCCCAGGGATATCTGAATTCAAGTTTTAGGGATAAACCATAATTGAAAGTGTTAATCCTTTACGTTTGAATGGAAGGATGAAAAACACTGTAGAAAACTGGAGGGGAAAATTTTTTAAGAAAGTGAATTTGATAACAATGTCTTTCAAATTGCATATAAGTGATCACCTACTTTGCTTACCATAATTTTAAGAAATATATCCTCTATCTATCTATCTATCTATCTATCATATATCTGTATCACAATATATCAGCTTCAGATCTCTGCTTGTTTCCTTTTTCTTTTTGACTTTCCCCCTTCCAACTCTGGACTTTATTTCCAGGAGAAAAGCATTGTTTTCAGGAGTCAGAGAAATGTGCCACTGCAGCTGCCATCTGGACAGCAGTCTCCTCTCTGAGGTTCTCTTTTCCTTGGAAAATCTTCTTTTTGAATCTCCCATTGATCACTCTCTGGGTTCAAAGAAACCAAGGTGCAAAAAGTAAGCATTCTCAACTATAGTAGTATACAATTCAAAATAAATAAACTCACATTTCCTATATAAAGTTTTTCGAGTTCTGATTCCAAAACATACATTCACATAGTTATTCCAAAAACAGAGATTTTGAATATGGGCTGATTTCCATGTTATTATTATTGTTATTATTATTATTATTATATTATATTATTATATTCAAATGGTTTAAATGTTTTCATTGTCATTCAGATAAGCAGCTAATTCTATTAACCTGTAATTCCACAAAAAATGAACCATGTGTCCTAGGAACAACGGATCAAGCTACCTTGATCTGAAAGAGTACAAGAGTGGAACTTTTGTGCAACTTCATTTTATATCATCTTTCTGTTTTTACTTCCAAGACACTGAAAATGTTGCACTTGGAATTTATTTTTATCTGTAATTTATAATTTGCATTTTAATAATAAAGATGGTCTCTGTAATTACATATTTTCTGCCTCCTGAAGTCAAGGTATATTTAGTGACTTTTTCAAACAATGATACTCAAAACTTGAGTATTTTTTTCAGTATTCTCATACACATAGATAAGTCCCATGAGGCTTCACTCTCCCTTTCTCTCCCTGAAGAGGTGCATTCTATTCTCAAATAGAAAGATAAGGAACGGGCACCTGGGTGGCTCAGTGGGTTAAAGCCGCTGCCTTCGGCTCAGGTCATGATCCCAGGGTCCTGGGATCGAGGCCCACATCGGGCTCTCTGCTCGGCGGGGAGCCTGATTCCTCCTCTCTCCTCTCTCTCTGCCTGCCTCTCTGCCTACTTGTGATCTCTCTCTCTGTGTCAAATGAATAATAAAATCTTAAAAAAAAAGAAAGATAAGGAACTTCCCCCATCCTACTCCACCCCCTTTCATCCACTTCTCCCAGGATAGACTCTTAACTATCCACACCCTACTAAGATTACTCCTCACACGCACTTGTTGACCAAGTTTATTTGAATGACAATGCCCTGTATTTTCTAGAATATAGTTTATGTGCAGAAAAGGAGATAAAGTGACAGAGGGAATGTTTTCTCTTTAGTCTTAAGTGTTGTTAAGACCTGATAGTCTGATTTGTTTTGTAGTGGACTAGTAAACCCCCCCCAACACACACAATTTTCCACTGTGCCCCTCTACTCTTCCAAAAACAGATTTAAAAACAAACAAAAAATGCAAAGGCAGTACAATTGTCTCTGGCCCTCTTCTCATCTTCTCTTTCTTCCACTTTAGCAACTCCCTCTTTATCTTACCTATAACTCTAGTGCTTTGGTGAGGCCCAGGTATCTTCTCTAATACACCTTTTCTGTGCCTTCCTAAAGCCAGACCAGAAGTAACTTCACTGCCTTCACTACCATATTTTCTGCGGAAGGAATGAGAGATAAACTCTCAAATAAATGTGGCTCTTTTAACTTACTTATTTCTCAGTTATAGAGGATGTGATGTATGTTTGGGAAACAAAACGGTGTACTATAAATTTCTTGAACTTCTTTAACCATTTCCTCAATAGAATTTCCTCACTTATTTGATTTTGTCAAGACCACTTTTCTTCTTCCATTGTTATTAACTAAATTTTATTTATCTAACTCCTTACTACACATCTGCTAATTCCTCTAGAGGCATAATTCTCATTTGATGCCTTACTTTTGTCTTCTTGGATCTTTTCAAAGAATAATAGAGCAACTGTTCCTTGGAAGGGAGAACTATCATTAGACCTATTACCCTGACCCCAGTGTGTTCTTTTTGCAAGGGCTTCAGAAACCAAGTTCAGAGGCAAACCTAGGATCTTTTGCTCTTCAAAGCTTGATTCTGGGCATAATGGGAAGATTATTTTTTCAGTAAAGCAATATTGAATATCCACAACCTGGACAGTGATAGGTTTATCATTCATATATTTAAAATACTAATCTAATAATAAGAAAAAAATAAACAAAACCAGCTTGAAACACTAATGGTCCAAGTATTGGGCTCAAGGAATGAAAGTATGAAGGAAGTAGCCTTACCATAAGATTCCCACCATGCTTGCATAAAGCAAAATATGTAATACAGAATTAAAAATGATATGATATCACAATACTGCCCTATGTCACTAAATGAGTTTAACTTTTTTACTTAGATGCATATAAGTCTTATGTAACTATGGAAAAGTTTAAATATATTCAAAAGAGGAACACTCAGTATAATGAACACCTATGTACCCATTTTTCATTTTCCCTCAACATCAACACATGACCAATCTTTATCTATGCCTGTACCTATTCTCCTTACTCCATATTACATTAAAGTACATTTCATACATTATATAATTCCATCTTTAAATATAATAAGTTATAGTACTATTGAAATGAACTACTCAATATATGATCAAAAGGGGTTAAAGATAAATGATTTTAGATGTTTTCAGTAATAACACCAAACACTAAATTCAAACAAATATAAGAATTTCCTTTTGATCAATATGAACAGGTCCCAACTAAGATAAAAATGTCTATTGACTTGCCTCTATTTTCCTTAGATGAGCTTTCTACTACAGAAGTGTGATGGAGACTTTATCCTGCAATGGTGTCCTTCTTATATGAAGGAGAAATAAAAGTTTTCTCAGACAAAAAAATGTTGATGGAGTTCATCACCACTAGACCTGCCTTGAAAGAAATGTTTAAAGTTCTTCAAGCTGAAATGAAGATGCTAATCACTGAGGGGAAAACATATTAAAGTACATTACACCCTGGTAAAGATGAAAAATTGTCAGAAAACTAACTCCATATTAAGGTAGTGTGTTAATACCTCAACTACAGTATAAAAGTCAAAGGAAAAAATGATCAAAGTAAATATAACTACAATATATTGTTAACAAATACATAACATAAAATCAGTAAATTGTAACACAAATAATATAAAAGAGAAGACTAAAAGAGTGGTGCCTAGGTGGCTCAGTGGGTTAAAGCCTCTGCCTTCAGCTCAGGTCATGATCTCAGGGTCCTGGGATGAGCCCTGCATTGGGCTTTCTGCTCAGCAGGAAGCCTGCTTCCTCCTCTCTCTCTGCCTGCCTGTCTACCTACTTGTAATCTCTCTCTCTCTCTCTCTCTCTCTCTCTCTCTCTCTCTTTCTCTCTCTGTCAAATAAATAAATAAAATCTTTAAAAAAAGAGTGGAGACTTTATAGACATTCAAAGATAAGTTTCTATCAGCCTAAAATGGACTATTTTATCTATTAGACATATTAAATAATGTAAAAGGCAACCCCAAAGCAGAAACATAGAGTAGATCCACAAAGAGAAAGAAAGGGGAAATAGAATATCACTATGGAAATTAACTAATTTACAAAAATACACAGAGACAAAAGGAAAAAGAAACAATAGAAATACAAAACAACCAAAAATAAGGTGACACTAGTAAGTCCTATATATCAATAATTATTCTAAATATAAAGGTATTGAACTTACCAATCAAAAGGCACAAAATGGCTGGGTAGATTTCTAGAAAATCAACTATATGCTGCCTAAAAAGGGCCAATTTCAGATTTAAGGGCACATATAAACTCTAAATGAAGGAATGGAAATAGATAAACCATGAAAGTGGAAAACAAAAGAAAGTAGTGGTAGTTACATTAGACAAAATAGACTTTATGACAAAAAAGTAACAAAAGGTAAGGAAGATCATTGTATAATGATAAAACAATCAATGCATCAAAAAGATATGGCACCATAAATATATACAGACCCAACACTGGAGTACGTAAATATATTAAGCAAATGCTAACAGATCCAAATTAAGAAATAGACAATAATACAACAAGAATAGGGAACTTCAACATTTCACTTTCAATAATGGATAAAATGATATAGACAGAAAATCAACAAGGAAATAATGGACTTGAAGTATACATTATACCAAATGGATGTAACAGAGATGTGTACAATATTCCACCTACAAAAAGCAGAATACACATTTTCAACTCCACAAAGAGCAGTCAAGGATAAATCATATGATAAGACAGAATAAATCTTAGCAAATGTATAAAAGACTGAAATCATATCAAGTATCTTTTTTTTATAACAACAGTTAAAAACTAGAAATCAAAATGTAGAATGCTAGAAAATCTGCATAAATGTGGACACTAAACAACACAGTCCTGAACAACCAACAGATGAAAAAAGAAAGGAAATGGAAATTAAAAAAATATTTAGAAGCAAATGAAAATAGAAACACAACTTACCAAAACCTATAGGATGGCACAAAAGCAGTTCCGAAAGGGAAGTTAGTACTGGTAAATGTATATATTAAGAAATAAACAAGATGACAAATAAACAACCTAACTTGGAAAAACAAAAGCAAATTAAGCCCAAATCTAAGAGAAAGAAAGAATAAAGATCGGAGTGGAAGTAAATGAAATAGAAATTAGAAAAGAAGAAAAGGATCAATGAAAATAAGAGTGGGATTTTCAAAAAGATAAATAAAATTGACAAAATTTTAGCAATACTGTGAAAAAAAGAGAGAAGACTCAAATAAATAAAATTAGAAATTAAAAAAGGAGAAATAATATGCGACACTACAGAAATACATAGAATTATAAGAGACAACTATAAGCAATTATAGCCAGCAGATTAGATAACCTATAAGAAATGGATAATTTCCTAGAATCATTCAACCTACCAAGACTTAACCAGGACAAAAGAGCAAGTATGAACAGACCAAAAATGAGTAAGGAATTGAATCAGTATTCCGTGCACTGATGGTGGGAATGTAAATTGTTATAAGCACTGTGGAAAACTGTACTCGGTTTTTTTGATGTTCCTCAAAAAATTAAAAATAGAAATACTAAATGACCTAGTAATTCCACTACTGGGTATTTACCTAGTAAATTTATCCAAAGAAAACAAAAAAGACTAATTTGAAAAAATATGTATATATGCTCCTTGATATGTACTGCATTGCTTACAATAAACAAGATATGGAAACAACCTAAGTGTCCACCGATAGCTTTAGAAAGTGGAGGATGGACAGTAAAATATCCTCCAGACTGAGGATCCTTTCTGAGACAAAAAAAAATAACAACAAACATTGCAAGTCACTCTATACTATTTGCAGAATTTTATTCAGGGTAACATACTTATGGGTGAATGGGGCAGATTGGTAATTCAGGCACTAAAGCAGCTACTTTCTGCCCAAGTCCTTACCTTAATCCATACCTTAATCCACAGATTTTATACAGCAATGAACATTCTGGTGAGGTCAAAGGATAATCTAAAGTGGCACCTTCTATGCACCAGTCATGTATAGTAGTTATCTAATGTGTTGCCTTCTGTGCATCACTATAGGGCAGATCAGAACAAGCCTTCTCATATTCTACTCAGGGTGTATGTTAACTTCCAAGGTGCCTCAAACACACAGCCCTGGGGGAGGTCATTGCATGGACATAAACAAGATGAAGGGCCAAAGATAGAGTCAGTGTTGTCATTAATCCTACAATGGATAAAGAAGATGTGGTGTATACACACACACACACACACACACACACACACACACACACACACACACTAGAACATTACTCAGCCATTAAAAAAGGAGATCTTGCCATTTTGAAGCAACATGGTTGAACCCAGAGAATATTACACTAAGCAAAATAAGTCAAAGAAAAACAAATATCATATGATTTCACTTATTTGTGGAATCTTAAAAAAATGAAGAAACAAACAAAACAGGAACAGACTCATAAATACAGAGAACAAACTGGTGGTTGCCAGAGGGAAGGGAGGTGGGAGATGGGTGAAATAGGTAAAGGGAATTAAGATGTACATATTTTGAATTATAAAATAAATTAGTCGTCAGGATCAGAAGTATAGCATAGGGAGTTTATCAGTAATATTGTAATAACATTGTATGGTGAGAGGTGGTAACTACACTTAATGATGGTGAACACTGTGTACTTTATAGAATTCTCAGATCAATATGTTGAACACCTAAAACTAATATTATACAGTATTTCAACTATATTTCCATCATAAAAACAGAACTTCCAAACACAGACACCCCTAGGACCAGATGGCTTACAGATGAATTTTACCAATAATTTAGGGTAGAATTAATGCTAATTCTCACAATCTTCCAAAAATTTAAGAGGAGAAGAATGCCAAACTCATTCTGTGGAGCTAGCATTCCCCTGATATGAAAGCCTAATAAAGACACAGCAAGGAAAAAAAACTATAGGCCAATATCCATGATAAACAAAGATGCAAAAATTCTCAACATATTATTGCAAACTCAATTTAAGAACAAATCAGTAACCTCTTTGACATTGGCCACAGCAACTTCTTTCAAGACACATCTCCAAAGGCAAAGGAAACAAAAGTGAAAATGAACTTTTGGGACTTCATCAAGATAAAAAGCTTCTGCACAGCAAAAGAAACAGTCAACAAAACAAAGAAGCAACTCACGGAATGGGAGAAGGTATTTGCAAATGACATTCTTACTCAACATAGCACTGGAAATACTAGCTAGAGAAAATGGAAAGGTAAATAAATAAAAGGCATTCAAATCTGAGAAGAAGAAGTAAAATTATCACTATTTGCTGATTGTATGATCTTAAATATTGAAAATCCTATACACTCAACTAAAACACTAGTGGATCTAAACAATGGATTCCATAAAGTTATAAGATATAAAATCAGTACACAAAAATCAGGAGTTTTTCTATACAATAACAATGAGGCATCTGAAAAAGAAATAAAGAAAACTTTCCCATTCATAATAGCATCAAAACAATAAAATACCTAGGAATAAATTTATGCAGGGAAATGATGGATTTGTATGATGAAAAAGTAGATGAATTCGCTGAATGAAATCAAAGACACAAATGGAAGGACATCCTGTTTCCATGGATTGGAAGAGTTAACATTGTCAAAATGTTCATACTACCCAAAACCATCTGTAGATTCAATACAATCCTTATCAAAATCCAATGACATTTTTCACAGAACTAGAAAAAAAATCCTAAAATATGTATGAACCATAAAAAAACCTTGAATAGCTAAAGCATTCATGAGAAAGAAGACGAAGATGGAGGTACCACACTTCCAGATTTCAAACTATATCAGAAAGCTATAGGAATTAAAATAATATTATAATGCAAAAAAGGTAGATACATAAACCAAAGGAATAGAAAATCCCAGAATTAAACCTTTGCATATATGGTCAACTAATATTTGATTAGGGTTTAGGAACATCCAGTGGGGAACTCTTTTTAAAAAAAATCGGTGTTGGAAAAACTGGATAACCACATGCAGAAAAGTATCTGAGTGGAGTCTTATACCACTCACAAAAATGAACTCTAAAAGGATAAAAGTTCTAAACATATGACCTTAAACTGTAAAATTCTTAAAAGAAAACATAGGGAAAAAATTCCTTGACATTGGTCTTAACAGTGCTTTTTTGGATATGACACCAAAAAAACACAAACAAGAAAATAAAATATCAACAAGTAGGGCACTAAATTAAACATAACACTCCTTTAAAGCAAAGGAAATAATCGACAAAATAAGAAAGCAACCTACAGAATAAAATAAAATTTTGGCAAACTGTGTCATGTATCAGATAAAGGGCTAATATCCAAAATTTATAAAGAATCCATAGAACTCAATAGTAACAACAACAAAACCCCAAACAATCAGATTAAAAAATGGGCAGAGGAACTAAATAGACAATTTTAAAATAAGACATCCAAATGGCTAACAGGTACATGAAAAGGTGCTCAGCACTGCTAATCATCAAGGGAAAGCAAATTATAATCAGGATGAGATATCACCTGACACTTGTAAATGGCAATCATCAAGAAGACAAGAAATAAAAAAAATGGTAAGGAAATAGTGAAAAGGGAACACTTGTGCAAAGTTGGTGGGATTGCAAACTGGTTCAGGCACAATAGAGAACAATATGGAGCTTCCTCAAAAAATTCGATACAGAACTGTCATATGACCCAGCAATTACACTACTGGATTTGTACCCAAAGAAAATAAAAACAGATGATTGAAGAGACATATACACTTTCATGTTTATTGTACCATTATTTACACTATTTGAGATCTAGAAACAACCTTTCTCCATCAGTGGTTGAATGGATAAAGAAAAGGTGGTATGTATACCCAATGTAATAATATTCAACTGTGAAGAAATAGAAATTCTGCCATTTGCAACAACATGGATGGACCTTGTGGACATAATACTAAGTGAGGTAAGTCAGACAGAGAAATAAAAATACTGTATAGTGTCTTTTAAATGTAGAATCTAAAAAAAACAAAAGCCAAATGCACAAAGTCAGATAGTAAAATCGTAGAACCAGAAACTGGGAGTTGGGGAATGGGAGAGATGATGTTTAAGGGTACATACTTAAAACTAGTAGATAAATTAGTCCTGGAGACCCAATACACAATAAAGGGGTTTAGACAACAAAAATGTATTATAAACATTAAACTTGCTAAGAGACTCTTTATTCTTTTTTAATTTAATTTGATTTTTTTCAGTGTTCCAAGATTCATTGTTTATGCACCACACACAATGCTCCATGCAATATGTGCCCTCCTTCATACCCACCACCAGGCTCACCCATCCTCCCATCCCCCTCTCCTCCAAAACCCTCAGTTTGTTTCTCAGAGTCCATAGTCTCTCCTGGTTTGTCTCCCCCTCCTATTTACCCCAATTCACTTTTCCTTTCCTTCTAATGTTCTTAACCACAAGAAGAAATGGTAAATGTATGATGCAACAAAGGTATTACTTAATGCTACAATGATAATCATAGTGCAATATAATTGTATCAAATCAAAATGTTGTACACCTTAAACTTACATAATGTTCTAAAAATGTTATATGAATGTGTGTGTGTGTAAAATGGATGAATAGAAAATGAAGGTAAGTAAGTTTAATTCAGCTAAATTCAATGAGTTAAACTCAGCATTCTACTATTCTATATCAACTGACAACTTTGGTTGTGTGTTATAAAGAGGTGGGGGAAGAGAAGCAGTTTGGGAAACTAGAGAAAAAAGGATCATTAGAACCACTAGAGAAGTTTAAATATTTAAAGAAGGCATTTATAATAATAAAGTATATTTAATATAAATAATTTGCAAAGCCGTTTTTTTCTTCTTTCTCTTTGAATATGAAACAAAGCAATAGACTTGATGTTTAAGGTGACGTACAATATGCTGTATCTTCAACATTAGGTAGGATAAGAAAGTTGTGAAAATTTACTTGTTTTAATATTTATGGTAATTAAATAGTTAAATATTGATCAAGCACCATGTAGCATGCTTTGCATTAGGCACTGGGGATAGGAAGAAAATAATGACAAAGTTAGTTCAATGATTTTGTCTCCACTTCCTTACCTCCCACTTCTCAGTCCATCTTAATCTAATTTCTTCTGTCATTATTTTATTATTCATCCATTTGTTAACAAATATGTTTTGGGTACCAAATAGTGCCAGATACTAGTTGGATACTGGATTTTATCATCCAAATAATGTATGCTAAAAATTACCTATAGACACAATTCTATGTTTAATTTTCAAGGTAAAATACATTTTACTCTAAAATCACCATAGCTTTTATTCATGCATTTATTAATAATATTTAATCTATTTTTAATCTTTACACAACTAATGAATCATTGAATACTACATCAAAAACTAATGAGGTACTATATGCTGGCCAGTTGAACATAATAACAAAAAATAAATTTAAAAATAAATTAAATAACATTAAAGAAGGACATGAGACTGCTTTGTCTGTTTATTAAAGAGAATCATGAGTTTAAGTGAGGTTAAGAAATATGTCATTTAAGTAGGTTATTGAGGGATAACGTCATTCTATTAATTTTTCTAGGAGTGTGTCCAAGAAAAAATGTAGATTTGTCCCAGTTATCTAAATTGCTGTAGTAAGAAACAGGCTTATTTGAACAAACTAATTCAAGGCTTTTCTTTTTAACTGCTCTCCCTTTCACAGTAAATCAAGCTAAAATTTAGAAAAAGCCTTTAGCCATCACCTACACTCAAATTATCTTTCATAAAGTACTTTTTGTCCTGGGCAAATACATCAATTTTCTGAACTACTATTATAACAACAAACAGCTCTACTATTTATCTTGACAAAACCTGACTATCTATCTTTAGTGCCTCAGTGTCTTCATGTGTAAACTCACGTTATTGGACTATGATTTCTAAGGACCCTTACAGTCTTAACATTCTGTGATTTTATGAAATTATCTGTATCACCTATATAATCAGAAATTTTACTGAAGATCTTCTAAGGCCTCACTGGTTAAGAAAATCACAAAGTTGCTCTAGATTGTGAAACATTGCAAAATTATCCAGTGCTCACAAGACAGGCATTTCAGAACTTAGTGTTTTATGTCAAGATTAGTGACTTATATTGCAATGAGTAAGCACTTCTTAACAGTTTAGGGAGAAGAAAGACCAAGTGCTACTTGGTTTGCCTCTGATTTCCTTCTTAATTAAGTGTTCTCAAACCCCTAGGATTTACTAAATAAATTACTACAACAAGGGTTGTTATCACAATATACTTGTATTTCACAGTGCTGAAAATATTTCAAATAGAAAAGAAATAGGAGGGACTGACATGGATTTTTTTTCCAAATGCATTAAAGGAAATTACCAATACGTCTACTATTATCACTATTTTATTTTTAAAAAGGAGATTCGATTTTTTAAAGATTTCATTTATTCATTTGAGAGAGAGAGAGAGAGAGAGAGAGAGAGAGAGAGAGAGAGAGAGAGAGAGAGAGAAGGAGCAGGGGAGAGGGGCAGAAGGAGAGGGAGAAGCAGATTCCCACTGAGCTGGGAGCCCGATGTGGGACTTGATCCCAGGACCCTGAGATCATGACCTGAGCTGAATGCAGATGCTTCACCAAATAAGCCACCCAGGTGCCCCCCAAAAGGGCATTTTAATCTCCCACCCTTATTTAAAGAAAGAACCCAAGCTTGGAATAAATAATTGTTGTTTAAATGAAATACATTTAGCCTTGTGAAAATGTATTATATTTTTCCCATTTCCATGAAATGTCATTATTAATTGGTATTTGAGAACCACTGTTTTATAGGTTTAAATGAAGTAATTTCATTTTCAGATTTCAAGTAGAGTAGTGACTCTACCTGAGTAGAGTAGGGACTCAAGTTGACTCAAGTAGAGTAGGGACTCATGGCCGACTATTAGCTCCTGCAAATGATATGAGCCCAAGAGCCTAGGCCCAGTGTACAGAAGAAATTTCCTAACAAATTTTGAGAACAAATTAAAAAACACATATTGAAAAAACAGAAGACCAATGGCTTTGGAGTAAAACTGAATAGAATTGAATCTTATCATTGACGCTTATTAAGACTGTCTTCAGAACCCTCACCATTAAATGAAAATAGTAACAACTCCTTCGGGTTAAAGTTATACTCACTGCTTCCATTCACAAATGCATAGAAATAATGAGTTTAACTCTAACTCTGCCTCTTCACATTACATTTCTGGGTACACGCTAGATCACTTCTTTCCACAATTTTCAAATTCAAACTCAACCATGCCCTTCACTTTTCCTCTTCCAGTGCACCACTCTTTCTTAGGGCTATTGTGGAGTAGACGAGGTAATTTCTGTAAGATGCCTGGCATGGAAAGGTATCTTGCCTTACTCTTGAGAAACAGAAAAAATACATAATAAATAAAAATATCTCACTCAACTCCTTTAACACTTAAAATCTTTTTTTCTTCCTTCCTTCCTTTGTTCCTCCCTCCCTTCCTTCCTACCCTGTTTTCTTTTGTTTTGTTTTTGTTTTGCTTTGCTTTTGCTTTCTGTCTCTTGCTCCCACACACCACAACCCAACCAGTGATCTAAGAAATAACTATTTACAGTTAGTTGACTTTGTCTGAAAATGACAAGAAAGGCCCTTCCCATAGAGAGAGAATAACTTAAGACCTGTCAAAACTATTAAGACTGTTAAGTCTGTTTTCAGCTAAATAAGGTTAATAATTACATATCCAAATATGAGCTAGTTTTTCTTGGCCTACCTAGCTCATCAAAGGCAATTTCCCTCTCTGAAAATTTCACAAAAACTTTCAGTGGATCTCGCTGTTCTTTTTTTTTTTAGAGATTTTATTTATTTTTTTGACACAGAGAGAGAGATTACAAGTAGGCAGAGAGGCAGGGAGAGGAGGAAGCAGGCTCCCTGCTGAGCAGAGAGCCTGATGCGGGCCTCGATCCCAGGACGCTGAGATCATGACCTGAGCCGAAAGCAGAGGCTTTAACCCACTGAGCCACCCAGGCGCCCGGATCTCGCTGTTCTGAGAGCTAGATTGGAGGCATTGTATTCAAGATATTCCAACTTCCACATCCCTAAAAACTCAGCTCTGCCCTTAACACATATTCTGTCTTTGGTTGCTATATCATAGTTTTTCAGTTATTTTGGTGGAAAATATCAAATGAGCTGAATTTTCATTAACTTTTTATAGCTAACTCACATAGACCAGATGGAGAATAAAATGACCTAATAAATAATTTTTTCTTATAACCATCTTTTCTGTTGTTTTCTTTTTTTTTAAAGATTTTATTTATTTATTTCACAGAGGGAGAGAGATCACAAGGAGGCAGAGAGGCAGGCAGAGAGAGAGAAGGGGAAGCAGGCTCCCTGCTGAGCAGAGAGCCCAATGCGGGTCTCGATCCCAGGACCCTGAGATCATGACCTGAGCCGAAAGCAGAGGCTTCAACCCACTGAGCCACCCAGGCGCCCTCTGTTGTTTTCTGTTTTCCTAGATATACATTGCCTTTTGTATGGCACTTGTCATATGTCCCCTGAGCTGCCTCATTATCTCAGCGTCAAATCTTGAAAGCTCATTTAATCTGATGGAGTAATCCATGCTCATGGATATGAATATGTTAATGGTGATAACAGGGTACAAACTGGAGATAACATTCTAAAGAGTAGAATTGGTTGGTGGGAAAATTTCAGGAACTGTGAACAAATAGTGGATTAAATTGATTCATATGATTTTAGAGTAAAAAGAATTCTGAGATATTCTGGTAGAGTATTTCTCAAAGCATGGCCTACAGCCTACCTGCACTATAATTGGGTAGTACTTGTCTAGAATTCATTTTAAATATCTCTTTTCTCAAATCAATGAACATAATCTCTCAAGTGAGACCAAGTAATGAATATTTTAACATGTACCCTAAATGATTCTAACATAAATTAAGATTTTATTTAATTAACCTCCTTTATTTTACAGATAAAAACCTAAAGCCCATGGAGTTGAAATTATTTACACAAGTTGATTAGTGATAGAATTTTATTTGGAACCCAAGTTGTATACTCATATCACTTAGCATCCATGATCAATGACCTATCTAGTGTACCATCTGGAATAATATAGGTTATTTGTAAATAAATATCTGGCAAGAGATGTTTGAAAATATTTATACATATTCTTATTGTAATAAGATAACACATAACCTAAAACTTATTATTTTAATCATTTTAAACTATACAGTTCAGTAACATTAAGTACATTCATAGTGTTGTCTAACTATTACCACTATCCATCACATCCCATTAAATAATAATTCCCTATTCCTCTTCCTCCTGGTCCCTGGGTAGCACTATTCTACTTTTGGTGTCTATAAATTTGCTTATTTTAGGTTTTCATATAAGTGGAATCATGCAATATTTGTCCTTTAATCTCTGCTTAGTATAATATTTCCATATGCATATTAGCATAATATTTCATTATGGATAATATTTCAAAAAGGTTATTTCTATCCTTTGGCTGTTATGAATAATTCTGCTGTGAATATTGTATAAATATCTGTTTGGACTCCTGATTTAAATTCTTTTAAAGAATTACAGGATACATACTCAGAAAAGGAATTGCTGGATTATATGGTAACTCAATTTTTAATTTTTTGAAGAATGATAATACTGTTTTCCACAGTGGTTACACCATTTTACATTCCCATCAGCAATTCAAAATGGTCCCCGTTTCTCCACATCTTTGCCAACATCCGTTCTTTTTTCTTTTCTTTCCTTTTCTTTTCTCTTTTCTTTTCTTTTTCCTTTTTTCTTCTTTTCCCTTTCCTTTCCTTTCCTTTCCTCTTTTGTTATTTTGCTAGAAGTATTTTTAATGTATGTAATGTGGTATGTTGTTGAGTTGTAGGAGTTCTTTATATATTCTGGATTTTAATGGCATATCAGATAAATGATACACAAATATTTTCTCCACCTCACATTTTATGTTTTTGATGTCAGTTTTTATGTTGTGCATCCATTAGCAGATTATTGTACCTAAGGCTATTTTTAATGCTTTTGTTCTTTAACCTTTATACTAGACTTACATGCTTTAGAGTTCTAAAGGAGCTCTAAAAGTTCTTTAACTTTTATACTAGAGTTACATGTCACAGTGGGTGACACACCACTGGATGACAGTATTAGAATATTCTGAATCTGACTTTATACTTACTTTTAACAATGTGTTGCATGTTTTCACATGATTTCATGCTACTAATTAGCGTCATTTTATTTCAACTTGAAAAACTCCTTTCATCATTTCTTGTGAGGCAGAATTAGTGATGAAGAACTCCTTCAGCTTTGTTTGTTTGGGGAAGTCTTTATTTTGCCTACATTTTTGAAGGACAACTTTTCATAGTAAAGTTGGCATGTTATTCAGCCTCTATGTATTTGCTGTCTTTCTAGATTTTTTTCACGTGGTTGACTTCTACTTTCATTGCATTGTGGTTAGAGTCTGGTTTTGTGGATAATATGTGATCTCCTCCAGAGAATGTTGTCTGTACTTGAGAAGAATGCATAGTCTGCTCTTTTAGGATGTAATGTATGAATACATCTGTTAAATCCATCTGGTCCAGTGTGTCATTCAAAGCCAATGTTTCCTTATCGATTCTCTGTTTGGATGATCTGTCCATTGATGTAAGTGAGGTGTTCAAGTCCCCCACTATTACTGTATTATTTTCATTAGTTCCTTTATGTTTGTTACTAACTGTTTTAACTATTTGGGTACTTATATTTGGGTGCATAAATATTTACAGTTGTTAGATCTTCTTGTTTGACTGTCCCCTTTATGATTATATGGTCTTTTTTTATCTCTTGTTACAGTGTTTGTTTTAAAGTCTGTTTTGTCTGATATAAGTATTGCTACTCTGCCTTTCTTTTCACATCCATTTGCGTGATAGATGTTTTTCCATCCCCTCAGTATCAATCCGGAGGTGTCTTTACACCTAACATGAGTCTCTTTTAAGCAGCATAGAGATGAGCCTTGTGTTGTTGTTGTTGTTTTAATCCATTCTGTCTCTTCATGTTTTTTTTTCCTTCATGTTTTTTGATTGGAGCATTTGGTCTATGTACATTTAAAATAATTATTGATATGTATTTAGTGCCATTCTTAAAATTTGTTTTGTATTTGTTTCTGAATATTTTCTGTGATCCTTTCTTGTCTTTCCCTCTTTCATGATTTGCTGATATTTAGTGATATATTTGGATTTTTTCTCTTTATTCTTTGTGTATTTGTTGATGCTTTATTCTTTGTGTATTTGTTGATGCTTTTTATGTATGTATTTTTTTAAACTTAAATTCTACTTAATATACAGTGTAATATTAGTTTTAGTTCTATAAATTAGTGATCCAACAGTTACAAATATCTGGTGCTCATCACAAGTGCCTTGCTTAATCCTCATCATCTATTTAACCGATTCCTTTACCCACCTATTCTATGGTAACAATCAGTTTGCTCTCTATAGTTAAGAGCCTGTTTCTTGGTTTTCCTCTCTCTTTTTTCTCCCCTGTGATCATTTGTTTTGTTAGTGGTATTGGATATATGGTTACCATTAGGTTTGTATATAATCTCTTTTGCATATATCAGTCTATATTAAGTTGATGATCCTTTAATTTTGAACCTATTTTTTGCTCCTCTACTCCACATGTTTTAGGTATATGTTGTCATATTTTACATCCTTGTATTTTGTGAATTTTTTGACTGATTATGTTACAGAAATATTCATTTACTTAAAGATTTTATTTACTTATTTAACAGAGAGAGACACAGTGAAAGAGGGAATACAAGCAGGGGGAGTGGGAGAAGGAGAAGCAGGCTTCCCACAGAGCAGGGAGCCCAATGCGGGGCTTGATCCCTGGACTTTGGGTCATGACCTGAGCCGAAGGCAGACGCGTAACAAGTGAGCCACCCAGTGCCCCAGAAATATTCATTTTTTACTGCTGTATAGTTTCCTGTCTTTATGCTGTTCCTTTTGGTCTTTCCATTCCACTACAAGAGTCCACTTTAATATTTCTTGGAAGCCTGTTTTTGTGGTAATGAACTTTTTCTTTTTGTTTGTCTGGGAAAACTCTATATCTCTCCTCTTCTGACTGATATCCTTGCTGGATAGAGTATTCTTGGCTGAAGATTTTTCAGATTTAGCACTTTGAATGTATTATGCCACTCCCTTCCTTTGGATTGCAAAGTTTTTGTTGAAAAATTTTCTGCTCGCCTTAAGGGTTTTCCTTTGTAAGTTACTGTCTTTTTTTGATACTTTAAAATTTTTTCTTTATCACTATATTTTTCCTAATTTAGTTACAATATATCTTGGTGTTTATCTGTTTTTGTTGATTTTGTTGGGCATTCTCTGTGCCTCCTGGATCTGGATATCTGTTTCCTTCCCCAGATTACGGAAATTTTCAGCTATTGTTTCTTCAAATAAATTTTCTTACCCCTTTCCATCTCTTCTTCTTCTGGGACTCCTATAATATAAATTTTATTATGTTTGATGGAGTCACTGAGTTCCCTAAGTCTATTTCTTGTGTTGCACAATTTTTTTCCTACCTTTTTTTCAGCTTGATTACCTGCCATTACTCTGTTATCTAGGACACTAATTCATTCCTCTGCTTCTTTCATCCTGCTGTTCATTCCATCAAGTATGTTTCTCATTTGGTTTATTGAGCCCTTTAGGTTTGTGACCATATTCATTTTCTCTGTGTTAAGGGTTAAGGATCTCACTAATGTCTTCCATTCTTTTCTCAAATCCAGTGAGTATCCTTATGATCACTGCTTTAAATTCTCTATCAAGCATGGTATTTATATCTGTTTCACCTAGACCTCTGGGCATGGCCTTGTACTGTTCTTTCCTTTGGGATAACATTCTCTGTCACCTCATTTTGTGTATCTCAGTCTGTTTCTATGTGTTAAGAAAGTCATCTATGTCTTTTGCTGCTGAAAGTAGTGACTTTATGAAGAGAAAGTCTTAGAGTGCCCTGCAGTGCAGTGTCCCCTGTTCACCAGTATCTGGCACTGCATGAGAGTATACTATATGTGTTGTTTACATTGTATTGTGTTTGAGCCACTTTTCCTTTTAATGCAGTCATCTGCATTGACTCTCTTCTTATTGTGGGCTGTGCTTCCTCTCTGTGGTTTTAGTGGGACCCAGGCAGGCAAGCTCTGAGGAAACATGCTTGGGAGGAACTTGGGAGTGGGGTGATGGTGTTAGCAAAATTTACACTAGGACACTAATTAGTCCTATACCAGATCCTCTGAAACAATGGAGTGGCTTGGGGATGCATGCCAGTTCAGCCAGGGGTGCAAAGCTGGGCACAGAATGTGATAGTGGCTGGAGGCACATGGTTGACTGTGTACTTGGTGGCTATGCACTGTGCAGCAGCAGTTATACATTGCATGGCTGCATGGAGTGTGCCTGTGGGGTTTTAACAAAATTTCCCATCAGCCCAGGCTGGAGGCTAGTATCCTTGATGTGGGCAAGTCCTTAAGAACATGGATGGATATGGTGTATTGCTAAGAGGTTAAGTAAAAAGTATCTGTTCAGTGCCACCTCCCACAGATGACACTGTGTTTATTCTAGGGTTGGGAGTGGAAAATGGCACATGCTAGCTCCCTTGCTCAGAGAAGTCCCCCAACAGAATCTGAAATCAATATGAACAGATCTATCCCCTGTTTTCCTCCTGCATTGTGTTAACTGCCATTTTTATGCTGCTTTTCCATGCAGGTTGCTATCTCCCCAAGGGGGGCAACCCAACCATCATTTGGCCTTCTGGCTTGCACACTGCTGAGTCAGGTGACTTTCAAAACTCCATGCTCCAAGTCCCACTAGTTATACAAACTCATGGGATTCAACCACTCTGGTTTTCAAAGCCAAACGTTATGAGGATTAGTCTTCCCCTTGTGAGATCCCTAATGAGGAGGCTTATTTCTTACCTTCTCCATGTTTGCTGCTCCCTCCCTCTTGTGGGCAACCTCCCTCCACCTTTTTGACCTTCCTAACCTTTAAGATGCATTTTCTTTATATTTAGTTGTGGAGTTTGTTCCTCCAGTCCTCAGATCCCTCTCCAGTTTATTTTTTATTTTTTTAATTAACATAGAATGTATTATTTGCTTCAGGAGTAAAGGTCTGTGAATCATCAGTCTTACACAACTCACAGCACTCACCATAGCACATACCCTCCCCAATGTCCATAACCCAGCCACACTACCCACCCCCCAGTAACCCTCAGTTTGTTTCCTGAGATTAAGTGTCTCTTATGGTTTGTCCTCTTCCCTGGTCTCATTTTGTTCCACTTATTCCCTCCATAACCCCCACGACCCCTCGCCCTGCCTCTCAAATTCTTCACATCAGAGAGATCATATGATAATTGTCTTTCTCTGATTGATTTATTTCCCTTAGCATAATAC
The DNA here is from genome assembly GCA_002007465.1 of Ailurus styani. Classification (NCBI taxonomy): domain Eukaryota; kingdom Metazoa; phylum Chordata; class Mammalia; order Carnivora; family Ailuridae; genus Ailurus; species Ailurus styani. Next base: position 155,672 of record LNAC01001165.1, on the reverse strand, counting down.
CCTCCAGTTCCATCCACGTTGTTGCAAATGGCAAGATTTTGGGGTGTTTTTTATGTCTGTATAGTATTCCATTATATATATATATATATGTATATATGTGTGTATATATATATGTATATATATACACATATATATACATATATATATATATATACATATATATATATATATATATCACATCTTCTTTATCCATTCATCTGTTGATGAACATCTTGGTTCTTTCCATAGATTGGCTATTGTGGACATTGCTGCTATAAACATTCAGGTGCATGTGACCCTTTGGATCACTACATTTATATCTTTAGGGTAAACTCCGTAGTGCAATTGCTGGGTGGCAGGGTAGCTCTACTTTCAACTTTTGAGTAAACTCCATACTGTTTTCCAGGGTGGCTGCACCAGCTTGCATTTCCACCAACAGTGTAGGAGGGTTCCCCTTTCTCTGCATTCTCACCAACATCTTGACATGGATGTGGATGATAGCTAGTTGTAAACATGATTTGTGATAAGCTCAGGATCTGCATACTCTGCCAGATTCTCAAACTTCCAAACATTTAGGTGTTTTCCATACCTTGGTTGTTCTGATAATGCTGCTACAATATAAGTGTACAGATATTTCTTCAAGGTGATTATTTTGATTCGTTTGGTTATATACCCAGAGGTGTGAATATATAGTACTTTTATTTCTAAGTCATCAAAAGGAATGAAATCTTGTCATTTGCAATTATGTGGATGGAACTAGAGGCTATTATGCTAACTGAAATAAGTCAGTCAGAGAAAGACAAACACTATATGATTTCACTCATATGTGGAATTTAAGAAACAAAACAGTTGAACACAGGGGAAGGGGAAGAAAAGTAAAATAAGATGAAAACAGAGAGGGGGACAAATCATAAGGGACTCAACTACAGGAAACAAACAGGGTTGCTGGAGGGGAGGTGGGGGGGGAAGTGTTACCTGCATGTTGGGCATTAAGAAGAGCATTTGAAGTAATGAGCACTGGGTGTTGTATGCAACTGATGAACCACTAAATTCTACCCCTGAAACTAATAATACAGTATATGTTAATTAAATTGAATTTAAATTAAAAGGTTTAATTAAAAAAAACGTAGCAAGTGATGCCTTGCTACAGAGTGTTGGCTCTGTGAGTAATCATGAAGATGATAGTTGGCATTTTTCAGGACCTTTAAACAACTAAAGATCCACTTAATTTAAACATGTGTGTGAACCACAACTCCACACATATCCAGCTAATTATGACTTAGAAAAGGTATATTAGAAACACACAGGAATTCCACATATGAGTGAAATCGTATTCTATTTGTCTTTCTCTGACTTGATTTGCTTAGCATAATACACTCTAGCTCCATCTATGCATTGTAAATGACAAGATTTTGTTCTTTTTGATGGATGAGTAATATTCCATTGTATATATCTATCACATCTTTATCCATTCATCAGTTGATAGACATTTGGGCTCTTTCTATAATTTGGCTGTTGCTGATAATGCTGCTATAAACATCTGGATGCATGTATCCCTTTGAATCCGTATTTTTGTATCCTTTGGGTAAATACCTAGTAGTGCAATTGCTGGTTCATAGGGTAGGGTGGCATTTCAGAAACAAAACAGATGAACAAAGGGAAAGGGGAAAAAAAGAGAGGGAAGCAAACCATAAAAGACTCTTATGTATAGAGAACAAGCGGGGTTGATGGAGGGAGGTGGGCAGGGGATAAGTTAAATGGGTTATGGGTATTAAGAAGGGCACTTGTGATGAGTACTGGGTGTTCCATATAAGTGATGAATCACTAAATTCTACTCCTGAAACCAATATTACCCTATGTGGTAACAAACTAGAATTTAGATAAAAACTTAAAACAAGCAAACAGAAACACACAAGAAAAAATACAAAGCTGATAGTCTTCAAACCTTACCTCACAGACTATAGAAAACTATGATGTTAGAGTTTAATGTCAGGGTTTTTGAAACTGTCACCTAATAATACCAGTGAAAAAAATGCTATGGAGAAAAGCTAAAGTTGTTTTAAAAAGGCAACCAATAAGAACACCACAAATTTTCTAATTCCTTTGAGACCCCACAGAAAACCCAGGCCTTAGCTAATCAAAATACATGAAGAACAATCCATCCTCAGATTTCTCACTGATAATATATTATGCCCAAACCAAAAAGTCATGTTATTCATATCTCGTATGCTCTATGACAAACAGGCTGATACTCTGAAGGCAACTATTGAGTAAGAATATGTAAATTGTTGAGGAAATGCCAAAGAAAGAAAGAACTATGATTAATTTACTCCAATACAGCTGGAAAGTAAATACTTATCACTTTTAGAGGTCATTTCACCATGGAAAAACCCCTTGAATGGGGCATGTAGTCACTTGCTAGCTTCTGTATTTGACACTAATCAAAAAACAATTATTATCACTCTTCAAGTTATATGACACTTCAGAGACTACCAAATTTGCTTAGAATTAGTAAATTTGGAGATTTTTCTCAATACCCCTAAGTCATGATGGTCATTTTACAGATAAGTTCACTGGGGAGAAAAATGTTATTTCATTTTTCCTGGAGAATAGTATAGATTTGATGATGATAATGGTGGTTGTGGTGGTGATGGTGGTATATAACATTTATTAAAATTGTATTATCTTTCCTTAGACCAGTTTCATGTATCATTTCAATAAATTCTCATATAACCCTATAAGATAAAGAACCTATTATTATAACTATTTCATAGATGAGAAAATTGAAGTAAAAAATGTTAAGTAGTTTTCCTCACATTACACAACTACTAACTTTCAGAGTTGGAACTAAGATCCCAGACAGTCTGATTCCCACAAGCTGTAAAGCCTCCTTACTTACTGCTAATAATTGGGTGAACCAGGACTCGAGAACAAGTGCCTAACTGAAGTGTTAATGTTCTTTCCATTCTTTCTTATAACCCACTACAGAAGGCTTCTTGCACCACGAAATAAGTTGGGAAGCCACACTTACAAAATATGAAGGGGAAAATGATTGTGTCTTTGTGGAAACAGGTCGGTAGCTGTTAAGGTTGGAGCCTTAAGAGAGCAAGATTTGATTATATCCCCGAATACTCAGACCTACCCTTTTAAGCCAAAGGAAAGTTTGTAGCCTGGAAGCTGAGTCTCCTTGAAGGAAAATTTTAAGATGGCCCTCCTAGCCCCAATTACAATTTGACAAATGCAAGGGGTTATCATTCGCCACTTCTGGAAGAGGCTGGAATTAGCATACTCCTTTTACAAGTTGGTTTCTCTATGTCTCATCTCATAATCACTTGAGTGGCTGTTTCCATAGACACCCACACTTCAGTTTCCCAGCTTAACCACATTCAAACAGAATGTAGGCCTTGGTTGCAGCAGCTGTGAACTGTTTCACCATGTATCTAACAGGCATGGCTTATCTACTTTCCTCTCTGTGCACAACAGAACAACAGAGTTCAAAACAGAAATAAAATTACCTGAAAGACCCTTAGGAGTTTCAAAGCTAAAGAAACATATTTGATCTCTATGAAATAAAGCAAAATCAGAAAAGAAAGGAGGCGCCAATTGATTTTTTTGCTTGTTTTTGTTTGCTTTTTGCCCTTTGGGGGCAGGGTGAGGCATTAGTTCTAGTTCTAGTCTGTTTCACAAGTGTAAAATGAAAGAACATACCTTTCTTCTCTATCTGAAATAGAGTTCTGGGTCTCTGGGGACCTATAGGGGAGGGTGGTGGAATGTGGAAGTGTGTGTAGGCACTGAAGAAAACCTAAAAAAAAAAATAAGCTAATAACATTCACAGGCCACTAGGCTATGTTTAAATTTGAACTTGTACTAACAATCAAAGAAAATAATTGAATTGTTTTAAGAGCACTTGCCTGTTGAAAATCTGGGGAAAGAATATTGTAGTAGAAGTTTCCATAGAGAGAAAAAAGAATAAGAATAAAAATTTATTCTTTAGCAAAAAATAAATAGTAAATTTGTCAGTTGGTCTAGGAACACCCAGTACAGAAAACTTGCTGGTTTATGCACATGCCACTTGAACACAACATATGTACAAACATGCCTCACATCAAGGCGTACTTTGAAGCTCAGTGTAAGCAACTAGGCAAATATTCTGAGCTTAGATGAAACCAGGTAACAAAGATGGCATGAAGAAAAATTCTATGTTCTAAAATAGTGATAGCAAACACTATTACAACCCATGAAATCATCACAACTATCCTATGATATAGATTCTACTATTATATTATAGAGATGAGGAAATTGTAGACAAAAGTATTAAATAACTTGCCGAAAGTCACACTGCTAATAAGAGGTTGATCCAAGACTTGACCTTAGGCAGTTTGATATTAAAGTCTGTGCTCAAAGTCAATAGCATTTTAGTTAGCATGTGGAAAGAAGTGCTCTGAGCCCAGATGGAAAAAGTGGGTGCCAATCCACCCTCACTTTTCTTTCTTCAAAGCATCTAGAGCTTTTTGTGAGTTTCTGTTCTACGTCAGTGGGTAAGTGGGTGGGAATTTAGTGGTAAAGATGTTTTCAGTGGGGAGGGATGTGTGGTTTGAAAAGTAATCACTATTTGATGAGAAAATGAACTCTTTGTAATGAACTCAGCAGACTTTTTCTCCGCCTTCTCCTGTTAGTGTTAAAACAGTGCATGATCTCAATTTTGCCTTAGATTACAGTTCCTCAAAAAGAGAAAATACATGTTCAGGGTGAATTTTGGACAGAATATTCCAACCAAAAATTCAAAATTTTTTCCCCTATTATTTCCTGGTTCATAAAGAGAACTTGGTCATAGAGCATCTTCTGTTGTAATTTGCTGGAACTGAGTTTTTACTGTAATATTTATATCTGTGAATGAGCTACTTGGTGCATTACCTTTTTACATAAACAGATTATACCACTCTTTATGTAGCCAGTGTGATTAATGTTCCTCTGTGATCAAGGAAGGTTTTCTCAGCTAGTTGAATCTCTACAAATGGAGCTGTGTTTTCACTTGTAACACTTTCAACAAGCAAAAGTTTGTTACCTTTTTTCATACTCCCCTTCCGGATAGATTTAATCTCACTGAGTAGACTTTGGGCCATTGTAGATGTGTGAACTAAACCCACCAATGTTTTCCTTTGGATACTCACTTACAAAAATACAGTAGAATCATGGATTAGACAAAGAAACTACAACACTCTAAAGATAGGTCATACTGGTAGTCCTCTTACTCATATTAATTACAGACACTATGTACAAAATAGAATAAATTGGCTTTCTCTAAGGGCCAAATGTATTATTATTATTTAATTCCTGCTTATGTTGTTTTATTTTATTGCAAGAAGTAGAGGTAACTCAAACTATTGAGGTATTTTTTTTATGTATTCATGGGATTTGAATCTGGGCCTAAAAGAGGAAGAAGGAGGAAGAATGTTAAAGATGGTATTATATAATAATGAGTAACACAGAAAACTCAATAGTAGCCTATCAAAATCAATAGAGTTGAGCCATGGCTTTGGTATGAAGAGCAAATAAACAAATCTGGCACTAAGGTAAATTCCGTTCATCATTTTTTTTCCCGGGTATAGTCCTGGACTTGTGTTTTGGTACTGAAGATGAGTAGGTGAGCTATAAACCTAAATGAACAGATTTAAGAGCCTGATAGTTAACAAGGAGATTTGCCTTTGGGATATGTAGTATATGAAAGTGGATACAAGAGTATTTAATGGAGCAATTTAAACTTCTCAGATGAAGTGTTTAGAATACTTCCTGCAAAAGACAATGACCTAAAGAGAGCCTTGAATGCTAATATATTAAGGTTGGGGCTATATCAGCAACAATGTGAAAGCTATTTTAAGTCTAATATCACCATTTAAAACATATCAGCGATATCTAGACATGAGGAAGAATTATTGTAAATATTAAGATACAAAACTGGTGGCTTATAGATGGTTAGAGGTTTGGAAATTAAGTGAAGTTACTGAGATGCTTAAGTGGCAAATAAGTTTCAATGAACAGGTGGCAGTATGTTGCATTTGAAGATTACTAGTCACGTGAAATGAATATTTTTTTAACTAAAGAAGAAAAATCATGAAATCCCTGAAGACTCTACTTATAAAACTCAAGCTAAGCTGAAGTTTGCTTCTTTATGTATACCTTATATTCTCAGACATTACCCACTGCTAAGATGAAATATGACCTGATCAACTGCTCATGTCACAGAGATTTTTCACTACAGGTTAGGAGATTCCATGTGCTCATGTCACAGAGATTTTTCACTACAGGTTAGGAGATTCCATGTGCTCATATTTCAGTGACACTTAGGGAAGGAATGGGAACTGGCAGACATTGAAAGACTATGATTCAACTTGGGGATTAAGCCTGAAAAATAAGTCAAGGAAATACAAGAAGGAGAAAGAGGGAAGGTGTGAGATGGGAAGGGAATCTGAGACCTTGCCAACAATGTAAGTCAGACTTTCCCTGAATCCTCATATGAACAGGTTGCTATTTTGAGATCCCCACTACTGAGCACTGCAGAGAAAAGCTGTTATGAAAATACTGTAAAAATAAATCAAACACATATGCTATATATATATATATATATACACATACACACATGTATATATGTGTGTGTGTATGTATAAATTCAAAATCATTGATTTATAAAGAAATTTAAAATATTGGGGACCATTTGAAAATGACTATTTGTGTTCCTTGACTATTCATTAGTCACATCAGCACTTACCTATTTCTTTCCCTGGGTCACCTGTTTTCACTGAAACTTGTAAATAGAAGTTAATAAAAGCTCTTTAAAATGTGACAGAAATAACTAAAACATCCACAAAGTTAAAAAGAAAAAGTTACTATCAGAACTATGAAAATAGTTTTCCCAGAATCAGGAAACAGTTTGGGTAGCACTACTTAATCTCAGTGGAAAATGAGGAGACAAATACTGGGATACATGGTGCAATGACACACTAAAGTGAGAATGAGCTCATTTTTCTTTTCCGCTATGTTAAAACCAAATGCAAAAAGCGCATACATAGGTGTTTTTATTTATAACTTAAAGATAGACAGATATAAGCTACATTAACCCCATAGCCTTACCCAACATTCTGTTTTGATTTTTAGGATAAGAAGTTTTTATGTAGATTAAACATAGAATAATTTCTTTTTCACCAGTTACCATCCTGTTTTTATCATCTTTCACACTCAAGTTTTTCCTACAGATGACTTTTACCAATGACATCCATATCTTTATCTTCCAATATGTCTTAAAACCTGATAATCCCATTTTCTAATAAAAATGCTCCATTAAAAATTACTAGTGACTTCCCAATGAATACATGAAGTGGTATTTTCTCAAGTCCTCATTTCATTGTCTTTGACCTTTTTAAAATGTTTTACACTGTTCATCACCACTTTTGAAAATTTTTTCCCTTAAGGTTTCTTTTTTTTTCTTTTTTAAAAAAGATTTTATTTATTTGACAGAGAGCTATTACAAGTAGGCAGAGAGGAAGGCAGAGAGAGGAGGAAGCAGTCTCCCCACTGAGCAGGGAGCCTGATGCAGGGCTCAATCCCAGGACCCTGATATCATGACCTGAGTCAAAGGCAGAGGCTTTAACCCACTGAGCCACCCAGGCGCCCTTCCCTTAATGTTTCTTAATCCAAGAGCTATGCTGATTTTCTTCCTACTTCTATGTCTGTTACCTTTTGTTTTCCTTTTTGTGCAACTATCCCCCTGTCCAAACTTTAAATATTGTCCTTTCCCAGGTTACATCCAAGGTCCATTTCTCTTCTAGTGCTGTCCACTCACCCTGGGCAAGCACACCTACTTTTATGATTTTGATTTTTACCTCTATACTGATGATTCCTAAATATCTATTTATAGAGATTCCTAGATCTCTATTTATGGCTTTGTCTTCTCTCTCATTTCTTTTTTTATTTAACTTAAGTTAGCCAACAATAATACATCATTAATTTCAGATGTAGAGTTGAGTAATTCATCAGTTGCATCTAACACCAAATGCTCATCACATCACATGCCCTCCTTAATGCCCATCACCCAATTACCCCATCCACTCACCCACCTTCTCTACAGCAACCCTCTCTTTCCCATAGTTAAGAGCCTCTCATGGTTTGTCTCTCTCTGATTTCTTCCCATTCAGCTTTCCCTCCCTTCCCCTATGATCCTCTTATGTTCTACAGATGAGAGAAATCATATGACAATTGTCTTCTTCTGATTGACTTATTTTGCTCAGCATGATACTCTCTAGTGCCATCCATGTTGATGTAAATGGTAAGATTCCATTCTTTTTGATGGTTGAGTAATATTCCTATATATAGGAATATTACTTATTACTATATATTGGGATATTATATATATAACATAAATTATATATAATATTATATATAATTATATAATATATATTCTCTATTAGAATTATATATAATATTATGTTATATATATATATATATATATATATATATATATATATATATATGTATCTTCTTTTCCACATCTTCTTTACCCACTCATCTGTCAATGGACATCTGGGTTCTCTCCACAGTTGGGCTATTGTGGACATTGTTGCTATAAACTTCAGGATGAAATTGATCCTTTGGATCACTACATTTGTAACTTGGGAGTAAATTCCTAGTAGTGCAGTTGCTGGGTTGTAGGGTAGCTCTATTTTTAATTTATTGAAGAACCTCCATACTGTTTTCCAGAGTGGCTGTACAAGCTTGCATTCCCACCAACAGTGTAAGAGGGTTCCCCTTTCTCCACATCCTCACCAACATTTGTTTTTTCCTGACTTGTTAATTTTAGCCATTCTGACTGGTGTGAGGTGGTATCTCATTGTGGTTTTGATTTGTATTTCCCTGATCCCAAGTGATGTTCAACATAGTACTAGAAGTCTTAGCCTCAGCAATCAGACAACAAAATGAAATAAAAGGCATTCAAATTGGCAAAAAAGAAGTCAAACTCTCATTCTTCACAGATGACATGATACTATACATGGTAAACCCAAAAGACTCCACCCCAACATTTCTAGAACTCATACAGGAATTCAGCAATGTGGCAGGATATAAAATCAATGCACAGAATCAGTTGCATTTCTATACACTAACAATGAGACAGAAGAAAGAGAAATTAAGGAATAAATTCCTTTTACAGTTGCTCCCCTTTGGTTCTTATGAAATCTGTCTTAATCAAAGACAGAAATATAGCTAAAATATACTATTCATAGCTCTGTGGCCTTATCAATGTTCAAAGGGAATTTATTGTCATATTAAATGTTATTTGAAACTGAAAATAAAAGGCTTACCCACATGAAATCCAAAAAAATATTATGTAATGACTTATTCAGCTGTATTCTCATACTGGAGAGCTCAAAGGTTATGTTTATATAAATAAACCTCAGATGGCTTCCTTTTACCAGTTTACACTAGGGCAACAGAATAGCTTCTTCCAGGGATGCTCAACTCTCAGGATGGCTTGGAACTATGGGACTGTGCATGCCTTTCAAAAGATACCTGAACGTTGAAGGAAAGGCTTAATACATTCACCTCTAACTTTTCCTCTTTATCTAGAACCCTTTATCATTGCTACTTTCAGTGACAATCTGGTTTAGATAGAATATAGAATTTCCTAAGAGGCCAAAAGGCCTTGATTCTATAATTATGCTGCCTACTCTACCATTAATGTACAATGTGGATCAGATGTGCCTCTCCTGCTAGTTCTCAGTTTTCTTTCCTCTAAAGTGCAGACAGTAGTATCTGCTCTTCCTACCTTCCTAGGTTGTCCAAGACTGAAGATGTTAATAGAAATATAGGTGCTCTTCACATAAAAGGTAACTTCATTAATCTCTAATGTCCAAAGAACTAGCAAAACACAAACCTTTTTTTTTTTATTTGACAGAGAGAGAGAGAGAGAGAGAGAGAGAGAGATCAGATCACAAGTAGGCAGAGAGGCAGGCAGAGAGAGAGGAGGAAGCAGGCTCCCTGCCAAGCAGAGAGCCCGATGTGGGCCTCGATCCCAGGACCCTGGGATCATGACCTGAGCCGAAGGCAGCGGCTTTAACCCACTGAGCCACCCAGGCGCCCAAAACACAAACCTTAATAAATGCTGATAAGGGTAAAAAATCACAGCTTCCTGGGAAAAATGTTAGGGGTTCCATTCATCCTAATGAAGCAAAAGGTAGCTGAGCTTGAATAAACCCCAAAGGGTACACAGACACACACATAAACACACTCCTAACCTTGGCATGTTGCTTTCTCTGAAGGTCTTTTGAAATTGCTTTCTCACAGTGACCATGACAGATCTTTGTTTGGGAATTTAGCTTGTTCTTTTGGTTTTATTCTAAGTTGAAGATGTTCAAATAGCACTGTATCATTAGTGAAACACATGCCCCACAATAGTAGAGAACCTATACCTCAACTTGTGAAACAATCATACAGTCCAAAAGTCTAAATGATTATATGAGGTTTATTATGACCATCAGCAGCAGATGACATTTTTCATGAACATTTATGGTGAAATGAAAATTCAAGGTTTATCTCTATTACCCTTCTGACATCTTTTGAAAAAAGTATATCTGTTTATAGACTTGTTATAGTAATTTCCAAGAAGAACAATGTCAACTTGTGGTAAGAAAAACTTTCATTTAGTGGGTGAATTGCTACTGCTGAAGATATGACCTAGGCAGTGTTGATAGTTTTGGAATAAGTGAGCACTCCACAGACAGTACTAAACATGGCACTGAGTGGAGGGAGGAGAATAAGGAGGTGGAGAGAAAATCATTTCATAATTCTCCTTTTAGTGACCATTGATGAATTACAGAATCTAAGGGCTGACAGCAACCTTTGGTTACCTGGTCCTATATTTCCCAAATTTCAATCATTCTTATACATTCTTCGTGATTTTTCCGTACCTGCTTATCACCACTTTATATGCATAATCGGATGTCTTTTTCTTTAATCTATTTAAATTTAATTGTATGTAATGCTATTTTAACTTATTTTAAAAAGAAATATTTTATTACTATATGTTTGGAAGGCAAGTTACATCTGGCATAAAGGGATGATAATTGCAAAATAATAATTCTATTATAAATATTTTGCTTATTAGTTATTAAAATAAAAATTATCTATGAATTTCCTCAAATTTTTTTGTTTTTTTTTTAAAGATTTTATTTATTTATTTGAGAGAGAGAGAGACTGAGATAGTGAAAGAGAGCACAAGCAGAAAGGAAACGGAGCTCCGCAGGGAGCTCGATTCCAGGGGTTCCATTCCAGGACCCTGGGATCACGACCTGAGCCAAAGGCAGATCCTTAACTGACTGAGCCACCCAAGTGACCCTCCCAAAATTATTTTGTGTGCCACTTGTGGCAAATGGTTGCAGTTATACATCTGTTTTGTATCCGCATAGTATTCTAGAAAAGAACTTCTCTTATCCTGAAAGACTGACTCCTGTCTGAAATCTCACAGCAAGGCTGTGGCAAATATGAAACTTACCTAGGTACAGGAATATTTCACTATCTTAGAAAGGTAACTTCTTTTTTGTATACTCCATGGAAACAAGTCCCACATTAAATAGCCCTTTGAAAGAAGAGCTATTACTTGAGGCTTAATAGGTTGTCATTTAATTTTTCCTTCCTAAATTTACTGGGATATTTAAACCTACAGCCCCAGTTATAAGAGGTGGTTAATGTAACAGTCAAAGAGTTAAAGAAAGAAACTGAAATTTGGCAAAGGACATCATAAGGGTTGGACCAGGAAACAAATCTTGATAAAGATGGATTCATATGTGCAAAACCTCAATCTCTACAGGCCAAAGGGGAAGTTAGACCCTGATCACATCTCTGAACAGCTGCATAAATCTTGGGGGTCCATAAAAAGAGACAGTAAAGCAGCCAACTAGGACAAGGACACCAGGTTTTTTTTTTTTTTTTAAAGATTTTATTTATTTATTTGACACAGAGAGAGAGATTACAAGTAGGCAGAGAGGCAGGCAGAGAGGGAGAGGAGGAAGCAGGCTCCCTGCTGAGCAGAGAGCCCGATGCGGGCCTCGATCCCAGGACGCTGAGATCATGACCTGAGCCGAAGGCAGAGGCTTTAACCCACTGAGCCACCCAGGCGCCCAAGAACACCAGGTTTAACTATAAATCTTACTGACTGGAGAGGAGTTTGGAGTATAAAAGTAAAAAGTAAAACTGTCAAAAATTTTGCCAATTCAGCCACTTCCAGGGTGTGTTTTCCTGGGTTTAGGAAATAGCCCAATCCTCTTTATTTTTTTTTCTGTTTTTATCTCTAGACATAAGCAGTGAAGACTGGCACTCAGCATGTTTCAAAACTAAGTTTTAGCATCAACATGATTAGAATGGTAACAAAAGTTCCCAGCTAAAATTAATATTAATTTATTAGTTTAATTAGCTTTACTAGCTATTAACTATAAATGAACACTAGTCAAAATCTAGCAAATTTGCAATAAATGATTCCAAATGACTTTAAATAGAAATACAGAATTATAAAAGGCCTGGATGACTACTCAGTATAACCATCTTAAATAATTGGATGAGGAAACAAAGCCCAAAGAGTGATAGAATTTCCCTATAATAACATATAGTAACATAGCAAGTTGACTTCAGAACTGCAGTTAGAATCCAGGTGTCCTGACTGCCAGTATGATCTTATATTTAAATACTGTATTCTGTTTGGACTTCAGCTTTCCTCTCTCACTTCCCATTCCCACCCTTGCTTTAGAACACTTCTGCTCTTGCAATTACAGGGTATTTTTTGACTGAATATTCTCTTTTAAAATTAAAATTCTAGTGATCCATTTTGGAAGATAAGATTACTTTTTATTCAAAATAAAACTCAAATTCATTTAGTTTTTGCCCAGCCAAGACTTCATATTTTGGCCCTATTCCATCATACCAACATAAATCTACACCAGCTTAAGTGCGTAATTTGACTCTAACTCAGATTTGACATCTGTTTCTCTTTCATGCACCTGGCTTCATTTATGTTGGTACTTTTCAGTGTGTTTACATTGCCTGCACAAGCGAGGTTTTCTAAAGTCCCCTGCTTTTCATGACCTTTACTTCCCCATATCTGCACTTTTTTCTTAAAATGTTTTCAAAATGACAATCATTTGCCCAGAAACTTCCTTCAGAGACAGAAAGCAAGTCTTTATAGGAAGAACTATTGTTTGAAAATGCTTAGTATACTACTGAGATAGTGGCTTTCTTGGCAAATTCCCCTCATGTCCAAGAAACACAAATAATATCTACAAAATATGAAAGCTGAAAAAAAATCAGGGTAAAGTAACAGAAACCCATCTCCCTTTGGAGAAAAAAAAGAACAGTGGGAAGCGAGTGTTGAACATTAGTAGATTTAGACCAAATTACTTATTTTCCTTAGTAGAGAAGTGCATTACATTTCATGAAATGGAAGTCATTCTTGCCCACTTTCCTATCCAATTGTGTTCTGGAGTGGAAGAATCACAGAAACATTGTTTCAAAAATGATTTAGGCAGTATGGTCCCCTTCTACCTCTAAGTTTCAGACTTTAGTTTTTTTGCTAGCTATTTATTTAATTTGCTAAATATCTAAGGTGTTTTTTTATTTATTAGTTTATTTATTTATGTTTTTTGGAGGAAGTTCTATATAATTAATTAGTTTTTTGCTACATAGCCTCTTAGTTATCATATATGCTATGCAACCAGAAAGCATATATGGTCCCTGTTTGCAGATGTTTAAAAGGCGTTTTTCTCTTTCAGAAAAATCCAAAATGTTTATATGTAACCAGAGTCTCAGTTTCTTCCCCTTTATCCATTTCGCTGATGCTTCCCTGCTGATATCAGCATTCTATGTCTGTGTAGTTATATGTTGAGTGGGTGATGGCAGAGGAATTGCTTTTTTAATTGGTTTGTTCTCCTTGAAAATTAAAGTTTTAATACACAATATCAAATTGTTCTGGAAATACTCATTCAAATCAATTGTTGCAGAGTCAAGTTTTATTACAAAATATCCTATTCCCTTTTCCACATACTCACAAAAATACACACCTTACCATAGATTTGTTGGTTTTGCTGAATAAAATTAAAGGACCCAACAGATGTAATATAGTGCAAATAACAAAGTTATAGTTTCCACACTTGTGACCTAAATTATATTTCTCTTAAAAGCAAAATCCCCCATTTTAGCATGTGATAGTGTACAGTATTATAAACAGGAACACTCTTTTTAGCAGGCACCTATTTATAAAACTTTTGTTGGTATGAAAGCATGTTTTATAAGAAATTTTTGATCATGGTTATTATAATGAATTATAAAAATCTATAAATTATACATAATTTATGTTATGTAGGCTTTCCCCAATACATTACTTTTAAAAATAGTATTCGTTATAGATATATTAAAACAAAAATAGAATGGCATGATGAATCTTAATGGACCTGCAACCCAGCTTTAATAATTAAGAATATGTTACCAATCTTGTTGCATTTTCTGCCTTCCTTCACAATTTTGATTAAAGAACTTTAAAGCAAATCACAGATATAATGTCATTTCATCTTTCAGTGTTTTAGTAAGCATCTTTAACCAATGAGGATAGTTCATTTTTACATTACTACTATACACATAACTTTTTTAGTGAACTTGCTAGCTTGCAAGAGACAGCCCCACAGAAAACTGGGAATCCTGAAATCTCATTCCAACTCTGTCAACATCCAACTGTGTGACTCCTTTAGGATCTCAGCTTCTCTTTCTGTCAAATAAGAGAGTTAGATATGATCTCTAGGACCTTATTAATCTCTGAGATTCTGGAAATAACTGGCAAAAATGATTAAGTTTGAAAACATATGTTTTATTATTCCTCTAGCAGGTATGTGTGAAGGAAAGAAGATTATAACCTTATTTATTTATTTATTTATTTATTTATTTATTTATTTATTTATATTTGTGTGTGTGTGTGAGAGAGAGAGAGAGAGAGAGCGAGCACAAGCAGGCAGAGTGGCAGGCAGAGGCAGAAGGAGAAGCAGGCTCCCTGCCAAGCAAGAAGCCCGATGCGGGACTCAATCCTAGGACTCTGGGATCATGACCTAAGCCAAAGGCAGCTACTTAACCAACTGAGCCACCCAGTCTTCCCCAGAATAAGAATAAGAATCACTGAGAATAAGAATTTGAGGGAGACACTTAAAAATTAGTGAAATAAGTTTGAAGAATAATTATTTCTATCTTCTGAGGAAACATTTCTGTAACCGCCTACACAGAAACCTTATAATTATTTGAAAACAATAATAACATGGTTGCATCATTCTAACTACCTTCCTTCTTAAAGAGCTGATAATGGCTTTACAGAAGTGATCTTAAAACCTGTGGCGCCCTCTTCTGACATCTCAGCCAACATGGAAAGTCGCAGCTTTTTTTCTAAATGGCCCTTGGTCTTCAGGCTTTCTCCTTACCTTACCTGTTACATTTTAGCCTTGAAATATCATGCAAAAATTCACATAGGTCTCCTGAAAGAAATCTAGTTATAGATGAATGGTGAATACTTGACATATTCTTATAGGTTTCCATTTTGAAATTTGAGAATTATTCTAGAGGAGAAAAAGTAACACCTGAAATTTGAAATGTGATAGAAGTCTCACTCAAACAACACGCCTATATAAGAAAGTCTTATGAAAAGAAGGAATGAGACTATTCTGCTGAAATATCTGAATTATAAAAATAATTATTTTACACTAAAATTCAAACATCGTGCCATTAACTATGTGCCTTAAAGCAGAGAAACAGGTTGGGCTGCTCTGCACAACTTATACTCTGCGCTTTAAAGTCACTCTCTGATTCTCTATTCAAAGATAGATGTTCTATTTCAAAGCTTGTAATGTTCTATCTTACTTTGCTTTACTTTCCACTAATTCTAGTTTCCTTTCCTATCCCTCACACCTATTGCTCAAGGAGGCTTTCTAACAAAACATCCTTCTTTATCTTTGGCATTCATCCAAACAACTGTCGTCCCCATTATTTTTAGGCCTATCATAAATCTTATCTGCTCAAGGAAATATTTCTTGAATGTGCTACTTCACATGACCCTTTTTTTCCTTTCAATTCCTATATCTAGAATCTACTATTAAGAACTTCATTATACTATAATATGAGACTGATTCCACGAACTATGGTCTGACAAAAATTAAAATATTTCATTGTAATAGTCACTTTATATTCTCTGTTCTCTGATTCTTAGCATGCTTGAATTCTGATTTGTCCTCCAATTTGTAATTTAAACTTAAGAAATACAAAAGCATACTGATCTGAAAGTTCCTTGCAGGACTGGGCTTATCCAGTGTTTTCCTGAAAGTCCCAAGTTCTCTTCCTGTTGGGTCTTCTAGTGTGATAAAATATAGATTGGATTAGGAACTGAAATTTGTGAGTTTTACAGAACTCACTCAACTAGCCAAAGTAACTAGTTTCCTGACCATCTATATTAGATGGGTACCATTTACATACCCCAGCAGTCTTTTGCTGGCTGGTTTTAAAATTCACAATAAAACAACCATTACTTTAGGCTATATGTTTGTTTTATATTGAAACTCTCCATAAAAGCAAGCATTAAAATCACTATATAAGAGGAGTGTTGCAATTCTTGAAAGCTGTTTGTATTTGCAGAAAGAGCCACCTCCTGGTTGGATTTTGCACTAAAGCCAACAGAATCTGTACCAATTTATTTGGCAAGATTGATTGGGATTGGCAGGATAGCTTCAAATAGAGAGTGCAAAGCAGAAAAATTTTAAAAATATGCTAAAATATTAATTTATGGTGACATCTAATGCAGGATGAAACTGGGTAAGTTCTTGCTATGCATCTGCAGTATTTGTGGCAAATTTACCTTTGGTATTCTGGCCGTGATGTTTCCCTCTGCTCTTAAAATGGTACAAGAAATGTTCAGAGACACTGCTCTTCTATTTAAATTAGAGACTATGGGCGCCTGGGTGGCTCAGTGGGTTAAAGCCTCTGCTTTCGGCTCAGGTCATGATCTCAGCGTCCTGGGATCGAGGCCCACATCGGGCTCTCTGCTCAGCAGGGAGCCTGCTTCCTCTTCTCCCTGTCTCTCTGCCTACTTGTAATCTCTCTCTCTGTGTCAAATAAATAAATAAATAAATAAATAAATAAATAAATAAATAAATTAGAGACTATGACAGCAGATGAAATATTTTGCCACTTGGAAAGGGATAAATATGAGCAAACTCTATTTTGAATTGATCACTGATGCCTGTAAAAAAAAAGTTTGTATATTTGGCATCTATATGTAACAGAATGATGCTTGGGGGATCTATTTTGAAAGTATCCTTTGCCCTCCCTAGAATGACTCTTTTATTTAGTCTACCACTGGGACAGAACTGTCTCAGTTCCATGCACTTACCTCCTTCTTGCTCTGTGACATGCTTTTTGAGAAATCTTGTCTTCTACTCATCTATGTTGATGCCCTGTTTCTTTTCCTTAGATGATCTGCAACATTTCTTTTATGTTCCCTTTAGCACCTCTCTTCATTAGTTCAGGCAAATGTTTTTTTTACAAAGTTCAGGGCTCAAGCGTCACTCACAACTCATCCTCTACCTTCTTCTCTGGGATATCTCAGGTATAACAGGAAAAAAAAAGACTGGTAAAGAATGCAACAAACTAAAACAACAACAACAACAACAACAACAACAACAACAACAACAACAACAAAAAACTTAAGTATCAACTTACTAATTTGTGAGGTTGACATCTCCTTAGGCATAAAAAAGCCTGGGAGATATTTAATATATTTAGTAGACTTAATATATTAAGTTAACTCCTATAAACCATTGGTCATGAGACTAGAACAGTTTTCATTCATTCATCTGGTCATGCTTACATTCATTATTAAACACATATTTTTGGGGCACTTACAATAAGCCAGCTAGTGATCTGAGTGGTGGTAATACAGTATTGAACAAAAGATGAATCCTACTATTATGGATTTACAGTTTATTGGGGGAAAGCACATATTTTTTAAATAAAAAAATGAATATTTAAATGAAAATTATGGTAAATAATTTTTTAAGTTATTGTGAGAAAAACTATTTTAGTGGATGGGGCAACTCTGGACTAGGTAATCAGAGGAGTACTCTTAAAGAAATGGCATAAATCATATCTAAATAATGATGAAGATCTAGGCACATGATAGAGGTAGGTGTGGGGATCAAGCACATTACAGAAGGAAATAGTTTTTCAGGACCTTGAGGTGGTAACAAGCTTGGCCATGGTGAAATAGGTAGAAAGTGGCACAATAAGACCAGGGGAAGTTTTGTGAAAGAAAGCAGAATTCATTCCTTTTCTCTCACCATTGAGTTGGAACACCTCATTTCATTATCTTCTGTCCTTGGCCTGATACTTGCACCATCAGATTCCCTTTTTCTCAGGCCTTTGAACTCAGACTGAATGACATCACTGATAGGATTAGGAATCTGAGAGCGGGAGTGGGAATTTTTTTGTGACATTAATTTTAACCTCTGAGATAGACAGGCTTGATATCTTATAGATGAATGTAAATGTGTGTGAATTAAGTCAGGACTGTGGTACAGGTTGTAGAGTTACAGTTGGTGTTGAAATATGGTCATGGATAAGGCCACTTTCCCATTACCAAAAGAGAGAAGAAGTTTAAAGAAAACGACCTTTGACACTTGGAATTAAGGAAACTCGGAATTATGTGGGCCTATTGTTAATTATCTTTTTGCTAATTATTGGTCAATATTCAATATAATTCACTTTTAGCTGATAGCAAGCAAGAAAAAGAAAAAAGGTAGCTGCCCACATGACCTTAAAGTTTCAATTCATTAATAAAAAATAAGCCAGTCCATTTTGTATAACGACACTGCTGTGCTGGAGAGCCACCACGCGGCCTTGGCCTTCCAGCTGACCACCCGAGACGACAAATGCAACATCTTCAAGAACATGGAGAGGTGAGAGCTCTGAGCAGGGGAGCACACCGGCCCCACTCATAACAACGTTGGGATACAGTTCGAGAGTCTAGAGTTTTCTCTTTTCAAGTGTCCGGCGGCTGTGAGGATGTGCTGGGTCGTGCGGCCATCACCCCAGTCAACTTGGGAACGTTTCTATCCCCCCAGAGAGCACCTCAGACCTGCTAGCAGTCACTCCCCGGGCCCCACTCGAGTCCCCCAACCTCAGGCACCCACGGGGACGCCTCCTGTCTCCACAGGTCTGCCAGTTCCAGACGTTGCCTAGTAAATGGAAGCGCCCCCGATGTGTGGTCTCTTGTAACTGGC
Source organism: Ailurus styani (assembly GCA_002007465.1). NCBI lineage: Eukaryota > Metazoa > Chordata > Mammalia > Carnivora > Ailuridae > Ailurus > Ailurus styani. The sequence goes on along the minus strand of LNAC01001165.1, from coordinate 136,356 downwards.
TCCTTTCTCTTAGCACGATGCTTTCAATGTTCAGCTCTTTTATGTCTTGACATTGCAAGATGGCAAAGTATAATGCTGATGTCTTGAGCTTCTTGAGACTCAGAGCAGCTGTCATCTTCCATCTCTGCCCCGAATGCTCCACTCTGCTCCCCTGGGCCCGNATTTTGGTACCAAGGGTGACAGTATTGTTGGCCATCATTTCTGGACTTGAGGCCTGGAGTCCTTAACAACTAACTGCCTGGCAAGGACGACATTACACCTCTGGCCAGGCAGGAGACTGCAGCTAAGGAGGTGGGCACACCTGAGTTCGCATCCCAGTTGTGCCTCACCCTTTCCCTGGCTGTAGAATGGGCAGAGTGAAACTGGAGGCAGAGGACTGGTGGGCATGGGACAAGGTAGGCACTGAATAAAAGGTACCTGTTC